>CAXDIW010000315.1:0-62420 GCA_963989415.1 Cerceris ruficornis | reverse complement strand
CAATAAGTCGCAAAATTGGCCTATTAACGAAATTTTTCGCCCAGTGCAATGTTGTTTCTTTTTCGATTCTGCGTAAAAAAGAAAGATACACTTTTTCCTCTAAGTCGCACCGTTGAGGCTCCACACTCTTGTAAAGGTCTACGCCGCTAGGACTTAGAAAAATTTTCATACTTTACGATTTTTTCTCTCGATTTTATCGGTATCGGAAAGCGTTGTAGAGGAAAACGTTTGGGACGAAAGTTTCATGGCTTGCGATGCTCTACAAGAATACGACATTTCGATCGCCCGCCGAAATTAGGAAATCGGTTAATTAACAATAAGTTGCAAAAATTTGTTTATTAACAAAAATTTTCGCCCCGGGCAATATTGTTTCTCTTTCGATTCCGCGCCAGAAAGTATTAAAACTTTTTCCACTAGGTCGCACCGCTGCCGCTCTACTGTCTTGGCGGAAACACCACTGCCGCCCGTCCTTACGAAATCGGTTAATCAACAATAAGTCGCAAAATTGGCCTATTAACGAAATTTTTCGCCCAGTGCAATGTTGTTTCTTTTTCGATTCTGCGTAAAAAAGAAAGATACACTTTTTCCTCTAAGTCGCACCGTTGAGGCTCCACACTCTTGTAAAGGTCTACGCCGCTAGGACTTAGAAAAATTTTCATACTTTACGATTTTTTCTCTCGATTTTATCGGTATAGGAAAGCGTTGTAGAGGAAAACGTTTGGGACGAAAGTTTCATGGCTTGCGATGCTCTACAAGAATACGACATTTCGATCGCCCGCCGAAATTAGGAAATCGGTTAATTAACAATAAGTTGCAAAAATTTGTTTATTAACAAAAATTTTCGCCCCGGGCAATATTGTTTCTCTTTCGATTCCGCGCCAGAAAGTATTAAAACTTTTTCCACTAGGTCGCACCGCTGCCGCTCTACTGTCTTGGCGGAAACACCACTGCCGCCCGTCCTTACGAAATCGGTTAATCAACAATAAGTCGCAAAATTGGCCTATTAACGAAATTTTTCGCCCAGTGCAATGTTGTTTCTTTTTCGATTCTGCGTAAAAAAGAAAGATACACTTTTTCCTCTAAGTCGCACCGTTGAGGCTCCACACTCTTGTAAAGGTCTACGCCGCTAGGACTTAGAAAAATTTTCATACTTTACGATTTTTTCTCTCGATTTTATCGGTATAGGAAAGCGTTGTAGAGGAAAACGTTTGGGACGAAAGTTTCATGGCTTGCGATGCTCTACAAGAATACGACACTTCGATCGCCCGCCGAAATTAGGAAATCGCTTAATTAACAATAAGTTGCAAAAATTTGTTTATTAACAAAAATTTTCGCCCCGGGCAATATTGTTTCTCTTTCCATTCTGCACCAGAAAGTATTAAAACATTTTCCTCTAGGTCGCACCGCTGCCGCTCTACTGTCTTGGCGGGAATACCACTGCCGCTCGTCCTTACGAAATCGGTTAATCAACAATAAGTCGCAAAATTGGCCTATTAACGAAATTTTTCGCCCAGTGCAATGTTGTTTCTTTTTCGATTCTGCGTAAAAAAGAAAGATACACTTTTTCCTCTAAGTCGCACCGTTGAGGCTCCACACTCTTGTAAAGGTCTACGCCGCTAGGACTTAGAAAAATTTTCATACTTTACGATTTTTTCTCTCGATTTTATCGGTATAGGAAAGCGTTGTAGAGGAAAACGTTTGGGACGAAAGTTTCATGGCTTGCGATGCTCTACAAGAATACGACATTTCGATCGCCCGCCGAAATTAGGAAATCGGTTAATTAACAATAAGTTGCAAAAATTTGTTTATTAACAAAAATTTTCGCCCCGGGCAATATTGTTTCTCTTTCGATTCCGCGCCAGAAAGTATTAAAACTTTTTCCACTAGGTCGCACCGCTGCCGCTCTACTGTCTTGGCGGAAACACCACTGCCGCCCGTCCTTACGAAATCGGTTAATCAACAATAAGTCGCAAAATTGGCCTATTAACGAAATTTTTCGCCCAGTGCAATGTTGTTTCTTTTTCGATTCTGCGTAAAAAAGAAAGATACACTTTTTCCTCTAAGTCGCACCGTTGAGGCTCCACACTCTTGTAAAGGTCTACGCCGCTAGGACTTAGAAAAATTTTCATACTTTACGATTTTTTCTCTCGATTTTATCGGTATAGGAAAGCGTTGTAGAGGAAAACGTTTGGGACGAAAGTTTCATGGCTTGCGATGCTCTACAAGAATACGACATTTCGATCGCCCGCCGAAATTAGGAAATCGGTTAATTAACAATAAGTTGCAAAAATTTGTTTATTAACAAAAATTTTCGCCCCGGGCAATATTGTTTCTCTTTCGATTCCGCGCCAGAAAGTATTAAAACTTTTTCCTCTAGGTCGCACCGCTGCCGCTCTACTGTCTTGGCGGAAACACCACTGCCGCCCGTCCTTACGAAATCGGTTAATCAACAATAAGTCGCAAAATTGGCCTATTAACGAAATTTTTCGCCCAGTGCAATGTTGTTTCTTTTTCGATTCTGCGTAAAAAAGAAAGATACACTTTTTCCTCTAAGTCGCACCGTTGAGGCTCCACACTCTTGTAAAGGTCTACGCCGCTAGGACTTAGAAAAATTTTCATACTTTACGATTTTTTCTCTCGATTTTATCGGTATAGGAAAGCGTTGTAGAGGAAAACGTTTGGGACGAAAGTTTCATGGCTTGCGATGCTCTACAAGAATACGACACTTCGATCGCCCGCCGAAATTAGGAAATCGCTTAATTAACAATAAGTTGCAAAAATTTGTTTATTAACAAAAATTTTCGCCCCGGGCAATATTGTTTCTCTTTCCATTCTGCACCAGAAAGTATTAAAACATTTTCCTCTAGGTCGCACCGCTGCCGCTCTACTGTCTTGGCGGGAATACCACTGCCGCTCGTCCTTACGAAATCGGTTAATCAACAATAAGTCGCAAAATTGGCCTATTAACGAAATTTTTCGCCCAGTGCAATGTTGTTTCTTTTTCGATTCTGCGTAAAAAAGAAAGATACACTTTTTCCTCTAAGTCGCACCGTTGAGGCTCCACACTCTTGTAAAGGTCTACGCCGCTAGGACTTAGAAAAATTTTCATACTTTACGATTTTTTCTCTCGATTTTATCGGTATAGGAAAGCGTTGTAGAGGAAAACGTTTGGGACGAAAGTTTCATGGCTTGCGATGCTCTACAAGAATACGACACTTCGATCGCCCGCCGAAATTAGGAAATCGCTTAATTAACAATAAGTTGCAAAAATTTGTTTATTAACAAAAATTTTCGCCCCGGGCAATATTGTTTCTCTTTCCATTCTGCACCAGAAAGTATTAAAACATTTTCCTCTAGGTCGCACCGCTGCCGCTCTACTGTCTTGGCGGGAATACCACTGCCGCTCGTCCTTACGAAATCGGTTAATCAACAATAAGTCGCAAAATTGGCCTATTAACGAAATTTTTCGCCCAGTGCAATGTTGTTTCTTTTTCGATTCTGCGTAAAAAAGAAAGATACACTTTTTCCTCTAAGTCGCACCGTTGAGGCTCCACACTCTTGTAAAGGTCTACGCCGCTAGGACTTAGAAAAATTTTCATACTTTACGATTTTTTCTCTCGATTTTATCGGTATAGGAAAGCGTTGTAGAGGAAAACGTTTGGGACGAAAGTTTCATGGCTTGCGATGCTCTACAAGAATACGACATTTCGATCGCCCGCCGAAATTAGGAAATCGGTTAATTAACAATAAGTTGCAAAAATTTGTTTATTAACAAAAATTTTCGCCCCGGGCAATATTGTTTCTCTTTCGATTCCGCGCCAGAAAGTATTAAAACTTTTTCCTCTAGGTCGCACCGCTGCCGCTCTACTGTCTTGGCGGGAATACCACTGCCGCTCGTCCTTACGAAATCGGTTAATCAACAATAAGTCGCAAAATTGGCCTATTAACGAAATTTTTCGCCCAGTGCAATGTTGTTTCTTTTTCGATTCTGCGTAAAAAAGAAAGATACACTTTTTCCTCTAAGTCGCACCGTTGAGGCTCCACACTCTTGTAAAGGTCTACGCCGCTAGGACTTAGAAAAATTTTCATACTTTACGATTTTTTCTCTCGATTTTATCGGTATAGGAAAGCGTTGTAGAGGAAAACGTTTGGGACGAAAGTTTCATGGCTTGCGATGCTCTACAAGAATACGACATTTCGATCGCCCGCCGAAATTAGGAAATCGGTTAATTAACAATAAGTTGCAAAAATTTGTTTATTAACAAAAATTTTCGCCCCGGGCAATATTGTTTCTCTTTCGATTCCGCGCCAGAAAGTATTAAAACTTTTTCCTCTAGGTCGCACCGCTGCCGCTCTACTGTCTTGGCGGAAACACCACTGCCGCCCGTCCTTACGAAATCGGTTAATCAACAATAAGTCGCAAAATTGGCCTATTAACGAAATTTTTCGCCCAGTGCAATGTTGTTTCTTTTTCGATTCTGCGTAAAAAAGAAAGATACACTTTTTCCTCTAAGTCGCACCGTTGAGGCTCCACACTCTTGTAAAGGTCTACGCCGCTAGGACTTAGAAAAATTTTCATACTTTACGATTTTTTCTCTCGATTTTATCGGTATAGGAAAGCGTTGTAGAGGAAAACGTTTGGGACGAAAGTTTCATGGTTTGCGATGCTCTACAAGAATACGACATTTCGATCGCCCGCCGAAATTAGGAAATCGGTTAATTAACAATAAGTTGCAAAAATTTGTTTATTAACAAAAATTTTCGCCCCGGGCAATATTGTTTCTCTTTCCATTCTGCACCAGAAAGTATTAAAACATTTTCCTCTAGGTCGCACCGCTGCCGCTCTACTGTCTTGGCGGGAATACCACTGCCGCTCGTCCTTACGAAATCGGTTAATCAACAATAAGTCGCAAAATTGGCCTATTAACGAAATTTTTCGCCCAGTGCAATGTTGTTTCTTTTTCGATTCTGCGTAAAAAAGAAAGATACACTTTTTCCTCTAAGTCGCACCGTTGAGGCTCCACACTCTTGTAAAGGTCTACGCCGCTAGGACTTAGAAAAATTTTCATACTTTACGATTTTTTCTCTCGATTTTATCGGTATAGGAAAGCGTTGTAGAGGAAAACGTTTGGGACGAAAGTTTCATGGCTTGCGATGCTCTACAAGAATACGACATTTCGATCGCCCGCCGAAATTAGGAAATCGGTTAATTAACAATAAGTTGCAAAAATTTGTTTATTAACAAAAATTTTCGCCCCGGGCAATATTGTTTCTCTTTCGATTCCGCGCCAGAAAGTATTAAAACTTTTTCCTCTAGGTCGCACCGCTGCCGCTCTACTGTCTTGGCGGAAACACCACTGCCGCCCGTCCTTACGAAATCGGTTAATCAACAATAAGTCGCAAAATTGGCCTATTAACGAAATTTTTCGCCCAGTGCAATGTTGTTTCTTTTTCGATTCTGCGTAAAAAAGAAAGATACACTTTTTCCTCTAAGTCGCACCGTTGAGGCTCCACACTCTTGTAAAGGTCTACGCCGCTAGGACTTAGAAAAATTTTCATACTTTACGATTTTTTCTCTCGATTTTATCGGTATAGGAAAGCGTTGTAGAGGAAAACGTTTGGGACGAAAGTTTCATGGCTTGCGATGCTCTACAAGAATACGACACTTCGATCGCCCGCCGAAATTAGGAAATCGCTTAATTAACAATAAGTTGCAAAAATTTGTTTATTAACAAAAATTTTCGCCCCGGGCAATATTGTTTCTCTTTCGATTCCGCGCCAGAAAGTATTAAAACTTTTTCCTCTAGGTCGCACCGCTGCCGCTCTACTGTCTTGGCGGAAACACCACTGCCGCCCGTCCTTACGAAATCGGTTAATCAACAATAAGTCGCAAAATTGGCCTATTAACGAAATTTTTCGCCCAGTGCAATGTTGTTTCTTTTTCGATTCTGCGTAAAAAAGAAAGATACACTTTTTCCTCTAAGTCGCACCGTTGAGGCTCCACACTCTTGTAAAGGTCTACGCCGCTAGGACTTAGAAAAATTTTCATACTTTACGATTTTTTCTCTCGATTTTATCGGTATAGGAAAGCGTTGTAGAGGAAAACGTTTGGGACGAAAGTTTCATGGTTTGCGATGCTCTACAAGAATACGACATTTCGATCGCCCGCCGAAATTAGGAAATCGGTTAATTAACAATAAGTTGCAAAAATTTGTTTATTAACAAAAATTTTCGCCCCGGGCAATATTGTTTCTCTTTCCATTCTGCACCAGAAAGTATTAAAACATTTTCCTCTAGGTCGCACCGCTGCCGCTCTACTGTCTTGGCGGGAATACCACTGCCGCTCGTCCTTACGAAATCGGTTAATCAACAATAAGTCGCAAAATTGGCCTATTAACGAAATTTTTCGCCCAGTGCAATGTTGTTTCTTTTTCGATTCTGCGTAAAAAAGAAAGATACACTTTTTCCTCTAAGTCGCACCGTTGAGGCTCCACACTCTTGTAAAGGTCTACGCCGCTAGGACTTAGAAAAATTTTCATACTTTACGATTTTTTCTCTCGATTTTATCGGTATAGGAAAGCGTTGTAGAGGAAAACGTTTGGGACGAAAGTTTCATGGCTTGCGATGCTCTACAAGAATACGACATTTCGATCGCCCGCCGAAATTAGGAAATCGGTTAATTAACAATAAGTTGCAAAAATTTGTTTATTAACAAAAATTTTCGCCCCGGGCAATATTGTTTCTCTTTCGATTCCGCGCCAGAAAGTATTAAAACTTTTTCCTCTAGGTCGCACCGCTGCCGCTCTACTGTCTTGGCGGAAACACCACTGCCGCCCGTCCTTACGAAATCGGTTAATCAACAATAAGTCGCAAAATTGGCCTATTAACGAAATTTTTCGCCCAGTGCAATGTTGTTTCTTTTTCGATTCTACGTAAAAAAGAAAGATACACTTTTTCCTCTAAGTCGCACCGTTGAGGCTCCACACTCTTGTAAAGGTCTACGCCGCTAGGACTTTGAAAAATTTTCATACTTTACGATTTTTTCTCTCGATTTTATCGGTATAGGAAAGCGTTGTAGAGGAAAACGTTTGGGACGAAAGTTTCATGGCTTGCGATGCTCTACAAGAATACGACACTTCGATCGCCCGCCGAAATTAGGAAATCGCTTAATTAACAATAAGTTGCAAAAATTTGTTTATTAACAAAAATTTTCGCCCCGGGCAATATTGTTTCTCTTTCGATTCCGCGCCAGAAAGTATTAAAACTTTTTCCACTAGGTCGCACCGCTGCCGCTCTACTGTCTTGGCGGAAACACCACTGCCGCCCGTCCTTACGAAATCGGTTAATCAACAATAAGTCGCAAAATTGGCCTATTAACGAAATTTTTCGCCCAGTGCAATGTTGTTTCTTTTTCGATTCTGCGTAAAAAAGAAAGATACACTTTTTCCTCTAAGTCGCACCGTTGAGGCTCCACACTCTTGTAAAGGTCTACGCCGCTAGGACTTAGAAAAATTTTCATACTTTACGATTTTTTCTCTCGATTTTATCGGTATAGGAAAGCGTTGTAGAGGAAAACGTTTGGGACGAAAGTTTCATGGCTTGCGATGCTCTACAAGAATACGACACTTCGATCGCCCGCCGAAATTAGGAAATCGCTTAATTAACAATAAGTTGCAAAAATTTGTTTATTAACAAAAATTTTCGCCCCGGGCAATATTGTTTCTCTTTCCATTCTGCACCAGAAAGTATTAAAACATTTTCCTCTAGGTCGCACCGCTGCCGCTCTACTGTCTTGGCGGGAATACCACTGCCGCTCGTCCTTACGAAATCGGTTAATCAACAATAAGTCGCAAAATTGGCCTATTAACGAAATTTTTCGCCCAGTGCAATGTTGTTTCTTTTTCGATTCTGCGTAAAAAAGAAAGATACACTTTTTCCTCTAAGTCGCACCGTTGAGGCTCCACACTCTTGTAAAGGTCTACGCCGCTAGGACTTAGAAAAATTTTCATACTTTACGATTTTTTCTCTCGATTTTATCGGTATAGGAAAGCGTTGTAGAGGAAAACGTTTGGGACGAAAGTTTCATGGCTTGCGATGCTCTACAAGAATACGACATTTCGATCGCCCGCCGAAATTAGGAAATCGGTTAATTAACAATAAGTTGCAAAAATTTGTTTATTAACAAAAATTTTCGCCCCGGGCAATATTGTTTCTCTTTCGATTCCGCGCCAGAAAGTATTAAAACTTTTTCCACTAGGTCGCACCGCTGCCGCTCTACTGTCTTGGCGGAAACACCACTGCCGCCCGTCCTTACGAAATCGGTTAATCAACAATAAGTCGCAAAATTGGCCTATTAACGAAATTTTTCGCCCAGTGCAATGTTGTTTCTTTTTCGATTCTGCGTAAAAAAGAAAGATACACTTTTTCCTCTAAGTCGCACCGTTGAGGCTCCACACTCTTGTAAAGGTCTACGCCGCTAGGACTTAGAAAAATTTTCATACTTTACGATTTTTTCTCTCGATTTTATCGGTATAGGAAAGCGTTGTAGAGGAAAACGTTTGGGACGAAAGTTTCATGGCTTGCGATGCTCTACAAGAATACGACATTTCGATCGCCCGCCGAAATTAGGAAATCGGTTAATTAACAATAAGTTGCAAAAATTTGTTTATTAACAAAAATTTTCGCCCCGGGCAATATTGTTTCTCTTTCGATTCCGCGCCAGAAAGTATTAAAACTTTTTCCACTAGGTCGCACCGCTGCCGCTCTACTGTCTTGGCGGAAACACCACTGCCGCCCGTCCTTACGAAATCGGTTAATCAACAATAAGTCGCAAAATTGGCCTATTAACGAAATTTTTCGCCCAGTGCAATGTTGTTTCTTTTTCGATTCTGCGTAAAAAAGAAAGATACACTTTTTCCTCTAAGTCGCACCGTTGAGGCTCCACACTCTTGTAAAGGTCTACGCCGCTAGGACTTAGAAAAATTTTCATACTTTACGATTTTTTCTCTCGATTTTATCGGTATAGGAAAGCGTTGTAGAGGAAAACGTTTGGGACGAAAGTTTCATGGCTTGCGATGCTCTACAAGAATACGACACTTCGATCGCCCGCCGAAATTAGGAAATCGCTTAATTAACAATAAGTTGCAAAAATTTGTTTATTAACAAAAATTTTCGCCCCGGGCAATATTGTTTCTCTTTCCATTCTGCACCAGAAAGTATTAAAACATTTTCCTCTAGGTCGCACCGCTGCCGCTCTACTGTCTTGGCGGGAATACCACTGCCGCTCGTCCTTACGAAATCGGTTAATCAACAATAAGTCGCAAAATTGGCCTATTAACGAAATTTTTCGCCCAGTGCAATGTTGTTTCTTTTTCGATTCTGCGTAAAAAAGAAAGATACACTTTTTCCTCTAAGTCGCACCGTTGAGGCTCCACACTCTTGTAAAGGTCTACGCCGCTAGGACTTAGAAAAATTTTCATACTTTACGATTTTTTCTCTCGATTTTATCGGTATAGGAAAGCGTTGTAGAGGAAAACGTTTGGGACGAAAGTTTCATGGCTTGCGATGCTCTACAAGAATACGACATTTCGATCGCCCGCCGAAATTAGGAAATCGGTTAATTAACAATAAGTTGCAAAAATTTGTTTATTAACAAAAATTTTCGCCCCGGGCAATATTGTTTCTCTTTCGATTCCGCGCCAGAAAGTATTAAAACTTTTTCCACTAGGTCGCACCGCTGCCGCTCTACTGTCTTGGCGGAAACACCACTGCCGCCCGTCCTTACGAAATCGGTTAATCAACAATAAGTCGCAAAATTGGCCTATTAACGAAATTTTTCGCCCAGTGCAATGTTGTTTCTTTTTCGATTCTGCGTAAAAAAGAAAGATACACTTTTTCCTCTAAGTCGCACCGTTGAGGCTCCACACTCTTGTAAAGGTCTACGCCGCTAGGACTTAGAAAAATTTTCATACTTTACGATTTTTTCTCTCGATTTTATCGGTATAGGAAAGCGTTGTAGAGGAAAACGTTTGGGACGAAAGTTTCATGGCTTGCGATGCTCTACAAGAATACGACATTTCGATCGCCCGCCGAAATTAGGAAATCGGTTAATTAACAATAAGTTGCAAAAATTTGTTTATTAACAAAAATTTTCGCCCCGGGCAATATTGTTTCTCTTTCGATTCCGCGCCAGAAAGTATTAAAACTTTTTCCTCTAGGTCGCACCGCTGCCGCTCTACTGTCTTGGCGGAAACACCACTGCCGCCCGTCCTTACGAAATCGGTTAATCAACAATAAGTCGCAAAATTGGCCTATTAACGAAATTTTTCGCCCAGTGCAATGTTGTTTCTTTTTCGATTCTGCGTAAAAAAGAAAGATACACTTTTTCCTCTAAGTCGCACCGTTGAGGCTCCACACTCTTGTAAAGGTCTACGCCGCTAGGACTTAGAAAAATTTTCATACTTTACGATTTTTTCTCTCGATTTTATCGGTATAGGAAAGCGTTGTAGAGGAAAACGTTTGGGACGAAAGTTTCATGGCTTGCGATGCTCTACAAGAATACGACACTTCGATCGCCCGCCGAAATTAGGAAATCGCTTAATTAACAATAAGTTGCAAAAATTTGTTTATTAACAAAAATTTTCGCCCCGGGCAATATTGTTTCTCTTTCCATTCTGCACCAGAAAGTATTAAAACATTTTCCTCTAGGTCGCACCGCTGCCGCTCTACTGTCTTGGCGGGAATACCACTGCCGCTCGTCCTTACGAAATCGGTTAATCAACAATAAGTCGCAAAATTGGCCTATTAACGAAATTTTTCGCCCAGTGCAATGTTGTTTCTTTTTCGATTCTGCGTAAAAAAGAAAGATACACTTTTTCCTCTAAGTCGCACCGTTGAGGCTCCACACTCTTGTAAAGGTCTACGCCGCTAGGACTTAGAAAAATTTTCATACTTTACGATTTTTTCTCTCGATTTTATCGGTATAGGAAAGCGTTGTAGAGGAAAACGTTTGGGACGAAAGTTTCATGGCTTGCGATGCTCTACAAGAATACGACACTTCGATCGCCCGCCGAAATTAGGAAATCGCTTAATTAACAATAAGTTGCAAAAATTTGTTTATTAACAAAAATTTTCGCCCCGGGCAATATTGTTTCTCTTTCCATTCTGCACCAGAAAGTATTAAAACATTTTCCTCTAGGTCGCACCGCTGCCGCTCTACTGTCTTGGCGGGAATACCACTGCCGCTCGTCCTTACGAAATCGGTTAATCAACAATAAGTCGCAAAATTGGCCTATTAACGAAATTTTTCGCCCAGTGCAATGTTGTTTCTTTTTCGATTCTGCGTAAAAAAGAAAGATACACTTTTTCCTCTAAGTCGCACCGTTGAGGCTCCACACTCTTGTAAAGGTCTACGCCGCTAGGACTTAGAAAAATTTTCATACTTTACGATTTTTTCTCTCGATTTTATCGGTATAGGAAAGCGTTGTAGAGGAAAACGTTTGGGACGAAAGTTTCATGGCTTGCGATGCTCTACAAGAATACGACATTTCGATCGCCCGCCGAAATTAGGAAATCGGTTAATTAACAATAAGTTGCAAAAATTTGTTTATTAACAAAAATTTTCGCCCCGGGCAATATTGTTTCTCTTTCGATTCCGCGCCAGAAAGTATTAAAACTTTTTCCTCTAGGTCGCACCGCTGCCGCTCTACTGTCTTGGCGGAAACACCACTGCCGCCCGTCCTTACGAAATCGGTTAATCAACAATAAGTCGCAAAATTGGCCTATTAACGAAATTTTTCGCCCAGTGCAATGTTGTTTCTTTTTCGATTCTGCGTAAAAAAGAAAGATACACTTTTTCCTCTAAGTCGCACCGTTGAGGCTCCACACTCTTGTAAAGGTCTACGCCGCTAGGACTTAGAAAAATTTTCATACTTTACGATTTTTTCTCTCGATTTTATCGGTATAGGAAAGCGTTGTAGAGGAAAACGTTTGGGACGAAAGTTTCATGGCTTGCGATGCTCTACAAGAATACGACATTTCGATCGCCCGCCGAAATTAGGAAATCGGTTAATTAACAATAAGTTGCAAAAATTTGTTTATTAACAAAAATTTTCGCCCCGGGCAATATTGTTTCTCTTTCGATTCCGCGCCAGAAAGTATTAAAACTTTTTCCTCTAGGTCGCACCGCTGCCGCTCTACTGTCTTGGCGGAAACACCACTGCCGCCCGTCCTTACGAAATCGGTTAATCAACAATAAGTCGCAAAATTGGCCTATTAACGAAATTTTTCGCCCAGTGCAATGTTGTTTCTTTTTCGATTCTACGTAAAAAAGAAAGATACACTTTTTCCTCTAAGTCGCACCGTTGAGGCTCCACACTCTTGTAAAGGTCTACGCCGCTAGGACTTTGAAAAATTTTCATACTTTACGATTTTTTCTCTCGATTTTATCGGTATAGGAAAGCGTTGTAGAGGAAAACGTTTGGGACGAAAGTTTCATGGCTTGCGATGCTCTACAAGAATACGACACTTCGATCGCCCGCCGAAATTAGGAAATCGCTTAATTAACAATAAGTTGCAAAAATTTGTTTATTAACAAAAATTTTCGCCCCGGGCAATATTGTTTCTCTTTCCATTCTGCACCAGAAAGTATTAAAACATTTTCCTCTAGGTCGCACCGCTGCCGCTCTACTGTCTTGGCGGGAATACCACTGCCGCTCGTCCTTACGAAATCGGTTAATCAACAATAAGTCGCAAAATTGGCCTATTAACGAAATTTTTCGCCCAGTGCAATGTTGTTTCTTTTTCGATTCTGCGTAAAAAAGAAAGATACACTTTTTCCTCTAAGTCGCACCGTTGAGGCTCCACACTCTTGTAAAGGTCTACGCCGCTAGGACTTAGAAAAATTTTCATACTTTACGATTTTTTCTCTCGATTTTATCGGTATAGGAAAGCGTTGTAGAGGAAAACGTTTGGGACGAAAGTTTCATGGCTTGCGATGCTCTACAAGAATACGACACTTCGATCGCCCGCCGAAATTAGGAAATCGCTTAATTAACAATAAGTTGCAAAAATTTGTTTATTAACAAAAATTTTCGCCCCGGGCAATATTGTTTCTCTTTCCATTCTGCACCAGAAAGTATTAAAACATTTTCCTCTAGGTCGCACCGCTGCCGCTCTACTGTCTTGGCGGGAATACCACTGCCGCTCGTCCTTACGAAATCGGTTAATCAACAATAAGTCGCAAAATTGGCCTATTAACGAAATTTTTCGCCCAGTGCAATGTTGTTTCTTTTTCGATTCTGCGTAAAAAAGAAAGATACACTTTTTCCTCTAAGTCGCACCGTTGAGGCTCCACACTCTTGTAAAGGTCTACGCCGCTAGGACTTAGAAAAATTTTCATACTTTACGATTTTTTCTCTCGATTTTATCGGTATAGGAAAGCGTTGTAGAGGAAAACGTTTGGGACGAAAGTTTCATGGCTTGCGATGCTCTACAAGAATACGACATTTCGATCGCCCGCCGAAATTAGGAAATCGGTTAATTAACAATAAGTTGCAAAAATTTGTTTATTAACAAAAATTTTCGCCCCGGGCAATATTGTTTCTCTTTCGATTCCGCGCCAGAAAGTATTAAAACTTTTTCCACTAGGTCGCACCGCTGCCGCTCTACTGTCTTGGCGGAAACACCACTGCCGCCCGTCCTTACGAAATCGGTTAATCAACAATAAGTCGCAAAATTGGCCTATTAACGAAATTTTTCGCCCAGTGCAATGTTGTTTCTTTTTCGATTCTGCGTAAAAAAGAAAGATACACTTTTTCCTCTAAGTCGCACCGTTGAGGCTCCACACTCTTGTAAAGGTCTACGCCGCTAGGACTTAGAAAAATTTTCATACTTTACGATTTTTTCTCTCGATTTTATCGGTATAGGAAAGCGTTGTAGAGGAAAACGTTTGGGACGAAAGTTTCATGGCTTGCGATGCTCTACAAGAATACGACATTTCGATCGCCCGCCGAAATTAGGAAATCGGTTAATTAACAATAAGTTGCAAAAATTTGTTTATTAACAAAAATTTTCGCCCCGGGCAATATTGTTTCTCTTTCGATTCCGCGCCAGAAAGTATTAAAACTTTTTCCACTAGGTCGCACCGCTGCCGCTCTACTGTCTTGGCGGAAACACCACTGCCGCCCGTCCTTACGAAATCGGTTAATCAACAATAAGTCGCAAAATTGGCCTATTAACGAAATTTTTCGCCCAGTGCAATGTTGTTTCTTTTTCGATTCTGCGTAAAAAAGAAAGATACACTTTTTCCTCTAAGTCGCACCGTTGAGGCTCCACACTCTTGTAAAGGTCTACGCCGCTAGGACTTAGAAAAATTTTCATACTTTACGATTTTTTCTCTCGATTTTATCGGTATAGGAAAGCGTTGTAGAGGAAAACGTTTGGGACGAAAGTTTCATGGCTTGCGATGCTCTACAAGAATACGACACTTCGATCGCCCGCCGAAATTAGGAAATCGCTTAATTAACAATAAGTTGCAAAAATTTGTTTATTAACAAAAATTTTCGCCCCGGGCAATATTGTTTCTCTTTCCATTCTGCACCAGAAAGTATTAAAACATTTTCCTCTAGGTCGCACCGCTGCCGCTCTACTGTCTTGGCGGGAATACCACTGCCGCTCGTCCTTACGAAATCGGTTAATCAACAATAAGTCGCAAAATTGGCCTATTAACGAAATTTTTCGCCCAGTGCAATGTTGTTTCTTTTTCGATTCTGCGTAAAAAAGAAAGATACACTTTTTCCTCTAAGTCGCACCGTTGAGGCTCCACACTCTTGTAAAGGTCTACGCCGCTAGGACTTAGAAAAATTTTCATACTTTACGATTTTTTCTCTCGATTTTATCGGTATAGGAAAGCGTTGTAGAGGAAAACGTTTGGGACGAAAGTTTCATGGCTTGCGATGCTCTACAAGAATACGACATTTCGATCGCCCGCCGAAATTAGGAAATCGGTTAATTAACAATAAGTTGCAAAAATTTGTTTATTAACAAAAATTTTCGCCCCGGGCAATATTGTTTCTCTTTCGATTCCGCGCCAGAAAGTATTAAAACTTTTTCCACTAGGTCGCACCGCTGCCGCTCTACTGTCTTGGCGGAAACACCACTGCCGCCCGTCCTTACGAAATCGGTTAATCAACAATAAGTCGCAAAATTGGCCTATTAACGAAATTTTTCGCCCAGTGCAATGTTGTTTCTTTTTCGATTCTGCGTAAAAAAGAAAGATACACTTTTTCCTCTAAGTCGCACCGTTGAGGCTCCACACTCTTGTAAAGGTCTACGCCGCTAGGACTTAGAAAAATTTTCATACTTTACGATTTTTTCTCTCGATTTTATCGGTATAGGAAAGCGTTGTAGAGGAAAACGTTTGGGACGAAAGTTTCATGGCTTGCGATGCTCTACAAGAATACGACATTTCGATCGCCCGCCGAAATTAGGAAATCGGTTAATTAACAATAAGTTGCAAAAATTTGTTTATTAACAAAAATTTTCGCCCCGGGCAATATTGTTTCTCTTTCGATTCCGCGCCAGAAAGTATTAAAACTTTTTCCTCTAGGTCGCACCGCTGCCGCTCTACTGTCTTGGCGGAAACACCACTGCCGCCCGTCCTTACGAAATCGGTTAATCAACAATAAGTCGCAAAATTGGCCTATTAACGAAATTTTTCGCCCAGTGCAATGTTGTTTCTTTTTCGATTCTGCGTAAAAAAGAAAGATACACTTTTTCCTCTAAGTCGCACCGTTGAGGCTCCACACTCTTGTAAAGGTCTACGCCGCTAGGACTTAGAAAAATTTTCATACTTTACGATTTTTTCTCTCGATTTTATCGGTATAGGAAAGCGTTGTAGAGGAAAACGTTTGGGACGAAAGTTTCATGGCTTGCGATGCTCTACAAGAATACGACACTTCGATCGCCCGCCGAAATTAGGAAATCGCTTAATTAACAATAAGTTGCAAAAATTTGTTTATTAACAAAAATTTTCGCCCCGGGCAATATTGTTTCTCTTTCCATTCTGCACCAGAAAGTATTAAAACATTTTCCTCTAGGTCGCACCGCTGCCGCTCTACTGTCTTGGCGGGAATACCACTGCCGCTCGTCCTTACGAAATCGGTTAATCAACAATAAGTCGCAAAATTGGCCTATTAACGAAATTTTTCGCCCAGTGCAATGTTGTTTCTTTTTCGATTCTGCGTAAAAAAGAAAGATACACTTTTTCCTCTAAGTCGCACCGTTGAGGCTCCACACTCTTGTAAAGGTCTACGCCGCTAGGACTTAGAAAAATTTTCATACTTTACGATTTTTTCTCTCGATTTTATCGGTATAGGAAAGCGTTGTAGAGGAAAACGTTTGGGACGAAAGTTTCATGGCTTGCGATGCTCTACAAGAATACGACATTTCGATCGCCCGCCGAAATTAGGAAATCGGTTAATTAACAATAAGTTGCAAAAATTTGTTTATTAACAAAAATTTTCGCCCCGGGCAATATTGTTTCTCTTTCGATTCCGCGCCAGAAAGTATTAAAACTTTTTCCTCTAGGTCGCACCGCTGCCGCTCTACTGTCTTGGCGGGAATACCACTGCCGCTCGTCCTTACGAAATCGGTTAATCAACAATAAGTCGCAAAATTGGCCTATTAACGAAATTTTTCGCCCAGTGCAATGTTGTTTCTTTTTCGATTCTGCGTAAAAAAGAAAGATACACTTTTTCCTCTAAGTCGCACCGTTGAGGCTCCACACTCTTGTAAAGGTCTACGCCGCTAGGACTTAGAAAAATTTTCATACTTTACGATTTTTTCTCTCGATTTTATCGGTATAGGAAAGCGTTGTAGAGGAAAACGTTTGGGACGAAAGTTTCATGGCTTGCGATGCTCTACAAGAATACGACACTTCGATCGCCCGCCGAAATTAGGAAATCGCTTAATTAACAATAAGTTGCAAAAATTTGTTTATTAACAAAAATTTTCGCCCCGGGCAATATTGTTTCTCTTTCGATTCCGCGCCAGAAAGTATTAAAACTTTTTCCTCTAGGTCGCACCGCTGCCGCTCTACTGTCTTGGCGGAAACACCACTGCCGCCCGTCCTTACGAAATCGGTTAATCAACAATAAGTCGCAAAATTGGCCTATTAACGAAATTTTTCGCCCAGTGCAATGTTGTTTCTTTTTCGATTCTGCGTAAAAAAGAAAGATACACTTTTTCCTCTAAGTCGCACCGTTGAGGCTCCACACTCTTGTAAAGGTCTACGCCGCTAGGACTTAGAAAAATTTTCATACTTTACGATTTTTTCTCTCGATTTTATCGGTATAGGAAAGCGTTGTAGAGGAAAACGTTTGGGACGAAAGTTTCATGGTTTGCGATGCTCTACAAGAATACGACATTTCGATCGCCCGCCGAAATTAGGAAATCGGTTAATTAACAATAAGTTGCAAAAATTTGTTTATTAACAAAAATTTTCGCCCCGGGCAATATTGTTTCTCTTTCCATTCTGCACCAGAAAGTATTAAAACATTTTCCTCTAGGTCGCACCGCTGCCGCTCTACTGTCTTGGCGGGAATACCACTGCCGCTCGTCCTTACGAAATCGGTTAATCAACAATAAGTCGCAAAATTGGCCTATTAACGAAATTTTTCGCCCAGTGCAATGTTGTTTCTTTTTCGATTCTGCGTAAAAAAGAAAGATACACTTTTTCCTCTAAGTCGCACCGTTGAGGCTCCACACTCTTGTAAAGGTCTACGCCGCTAGGACTTAGAAAAATTTTCATACTTTACGATTTTTTCTCTCGATTTTATCGGTATAGGAAAGCGTTGTAGAGGAAAACGTTTGGGACGAAAGTTTCATGGCTTGCGATGCTCTACAAGAATACGACATTTCGATCGCCCGCCGAAATTAGGAAATCGGTTAATTAACAATAAGTTGCAAAAATTTGTTTATTAACAAAAATTTTCGCCCCGGGCAATATTGTTTCTCTTTCGATTCCGCGCCAGAAAGTATTAAAACTTTTTCCTCTAGGTCGCACCGCTGCCGCTCTACTGTCTTGGCGGAAACACCACTGCCGCCCGTCCTTACGAAATCGGTTAATCAACAATAAGTCGCAAAATTGGCCTATTAACGAAATTTTTCGCCCAGTGCAATGTTGTTTCTTTTTCGATTCTACGTAAAAAAGAAAGATACACTTTTTCCTCTAAGTCGCACCGTTGAGGCTCCACACTCTTGTAAAGGTCTACGCCGCTAGGACTTAGAAAAATTTTCATACTTTACGATTTTTTCTCTCGATTTTATCGGTATAGGAAAGCGTTGTAGAGGAAAACGTTTGGGACGAAAGTTTCATGGCTTGCGATGCTCTACAAGAATACGACACTTCGATCGCCCGCCGAAATTAGGAAATCGCTTAATTAACAATAAGTTGCAAAAATTTGTTTATTAACAAAAATTTTCGCCCCGGGCAATATTGTTTCTCTTTCCATTCTGCACCAGAAAGTATTAAAACATTTTCCTCTAGGTCGCACCGCTGCCGCTCTACTGTCTTGGCGGGAATACCACTGCCGCTCGTCCTTACGAAATCGGTTAATCAACAATAAGTCGCAAAATTGGCCTATTAACGAAATTTTTCGCCCAGTGCAATGTTGTTTCTTTTTCGATTCTGCGTAAAAAAGAAAGATACACTTTTTCCTCTAAGTCGCACCGTTGAGGCTCCACACTCTTGTAAAGGTCTACGCCGCTAGGACTTAGAAAAATTTTCATACTTTACGATTTTTTCTCTCGATTTTATCGGTATAGGAAAGCGTTGTAGAGGAAAACGTTTGGGACGAAAGTTTCATGGCTTGCGATGCTCTACAAGAATACGACACTTCGATCGCCCGCCGAAATTAGGAAATCGCTTAATTAACAATAAGTTGCAAAAATTTGTTTATTAACAAAAATTTTCGCCCCGGGCAATATTGTTTCTCTTTCCATTCTGCACCAGAAAGTATTAAAACATTTTCCTCTAGGTCGCACCGCTGCCGCTCTACTGTCTTGGCGGGAATACCACTGCCGCTCGTCCTTACGAAATCGGTTAATCAACAATAAGTCGCAAAATTGGCCTATTAACGAAATTTTTCGCCCAGTGCAATGTTGTTTCTTTTTCGATTCTGCGTAAAAAAGAAAGATACACTTTTTCCTCTAAGTCGCACCGTTGAGGCTCCACACTCTTGTAAAGGTCTACGCCGCTAGGACTTAGAAAAATTTTCATACTTTACGATTTTTTCTCTCGATTTTATCGGTATAGGAAAGCGTTGTAGAGGAAAACGTTTGGGACGAAAGTTTCATGGCTTGCGATGCTCTACAAGAATACGACACTTCGATCGCCCGCCGAAATTAGGAAATCGCTTAATTAACAATAAGTTGCAAAAATTTGTTTATTAACAAAAATTTTCGCCCCGGGCAATATTGTTTCTCTTTCCATTCTGCACCAGAAAGTATTAAAACATTTTCCTCTAGGTCGCACCGCTGCCGCTCTACTGTCTTGGCGGGAATACCACTGCCGCTCGTCCTTACGAAATCGGTTAATCAACAATAAGTCGCAAAATTGGCCTATTAACGAAATTTTTCGCCCAGTGCAATGTTGTTTCTTTTTCGATTCTGCGTAAAAAAGAAAGATACACTTTTTCCTCTAAGTCGCACCGTTGAGGCTCCACACTCTTGTAAAGGTCTACGCCGCTAGGACTTAGAAAAATTTTCATACTTTACGATTTTTTCTCTCGATTTTATCGGTATAGGAAAGCGTTGTAGAGGAAAACGTTTGGGACGAAAGTTTCATGGCTTGCGATGCTCTACAAGAATACGACATTTCGATCGCCCGCCGAAATTAGGAAATCGGTTAATTAACAATAAGTTGCAAAAATTTGTTTATTAACAAAAATTTTCGCCCCGGGCAATATTGTTTCTCTTTCGATTCCGCGCCAGAAAGTATTAAAACTTTTTCCTCTAGGTCGCACCGCTGCCGCTCTACTGTCTTGGCGGAAACACCACTGCCGCCCGTCCTTACGAAATCGGTTAATCAACAATAAGTCGCAAAATTGGCCTATTAACGAAATTTTTCGCCCAGTGCAATGTTGTTTCTTTTTCGATTCTGCGTAAAAAAGAAACATACACTTTTTCCTCTAAGTCGCACCGTTGAGGCTCCACACTCTTGTAAAGGTCTACGCCGCTAGGACTTAGAAAAATTTTCATACTTTACGATTTTTTCTCTCGATTTTATCGGTATAGGAAAGCGTTGTAGAGGAAAACGTTTGGGACGAAAGTTTCATGGCTTGCGATGCTCTACAAGAATACGACACTTCGATCGCCCGCCGAAATTAGGAAATCGCTTAATTAACAATAAGTTGCAAAAATTTGTTTATTAACAAAAATTTTCGCCCCGGGCAATATTGTTTCTCTTTCCATTCTGCACCAGAAAGTATTAAAACATTTTCCTCTAGGTCGCACCGCTGCCGCTCTACTGTCTTGGCGGGAATACCACTGCCGCTCGTCCTTACGAAATCGGTTAATCAACAATAAGTCGCAAAATTGGCCTATTAACGAAATTTTTCGCCCAGTGCAATGTTGTTTCTTTTTCGATTCTGCGTAAAAAAGAAAGATACACTTTTTCCTCTAAGTCGCACCGTTGAGGCTCCACACTCTTGTAAAGGTCTACGCCGCTAGGACTTAGAAAAATTTTCATACTTTACGATTTTTTCTCTCGATTTTATCGGTATAGGAAAGCGTTGTAGAGGAAAACGTTTGGGACGAAAGTTTCATGGCTTGCGATGCTCTACAAGAATACGACATTTCGATCGCCCGCCGAAATTAGGAAATCGGTTAATTAACAATAAGTTGCAAAAATTTGTTTATTAACAAAAATTTTCGCCCCGGGCAATATTGTTTCTCTTTCGATTCCGCGCCAGAAAGTATTAAAACTTTTTCCTCTAGGTCGCACCGCTGCCGCTCTACTGTCTTGGCGGAAACACCACTGCCGCCCGTCCTTACGAAATCGGTTAATCAACAATAAGTCGCAAAATTGGCCTATTAACGAAATTTTTCGCCCAGTGCAATGTTGTTTCTTTTTCGATTCTGCGTAAAAAAGAAAGATACACTTTTTCCTCTAAGTCGCACCGTTGAGGCTCCACACTCTTGTAAAGGTCTACGCCGCTAGGACTTAGAAAAATTTTCATACTTTACGATTTTTTCTCTCGATTTTATCGGTATAGGAAAGCGTTGTAGAGGAAAACGTTTGGGACGAAAGTTTCATGGCTTGCGATGCTCTACAAGAATACGACACTTCGATCGCCCGCCGAAATTAGGAAATCGCTTAATTAACAATAAGTTGCAAAAATTTGTTTATTAACAAAAATTTTCGCCCCGGGCAATATTGTTTCTCTTTCCATTCTGCACCAGAAAGTATTAAAACATTTTCCTCTAGGTCGCACCGCTGCCGCTCTACTGTCTTGGCGGGAATACCACTGCCGCTCGTCCTTACGAAATCGGTTAATCAACAATAAGTCGCAAAATTGGCCTATTAACGAAATTTTTCGCCCAGTGCAATGTTGTTTCTTTTTCGATTCTGCGTAAAAAAGAAAGATACACTTTTTCCTCTAAGTCGCACCGTTGAGGCTCCACACTCTTGTAAAGGTCTACGCCGCTAGGACTTAGAAAAATTTTCATACTTTACGATTCTTTCTCTCGATTTTATCGGTATAGGAAAGCGTTGTAGAGGAAAACGTTTGGGACGAAAGTTTCATGGCTTGCGATGCTCTACAAGAATACGACATTTCGATCGCCCGCCGAAATTAGGAAATCGGTTAATTAACAATAAGTTGCAAAAATTTGTTTATTAACAAAAATTTTCGCCCCGGGCAATATTGTTTCTCTTTCGATTCCGCGCCAGAAAGTATTAAAACTTTTTCCTCTAGGTCGCACCGCTGCCGCTCTACTGTCTTGGCGGGAATACCACTGCCGCTCGTCCTTACGAAATCGGTTAATCAACAATAAGTCGCAAAATTGGCCTATTAACGAAATTTTTCGCCCAGTGCAATGTTGTTTCTTTTTCGATTCTGCGTAAAAAAGAAAGATACACTTTTTCCTCTAAGTCGCACCGTTGAGGCTCCACACTCTTGTAAAGGTCTACGCCGCTAGGACTTAGAAAAATTTTCATACTTTACGATTTTTTCTCTCGATTTTATCGGTATAGGAAAGCGTTGTAGAGGAAAACGTTTGGGACGAAAGTTTCATGGCTTGCGATGCTCTACAAGAATACGACATTTCGATCGCCCGCCGAAATTAGGAAATCGGTTAATTAACAATAAGTTGCAAAAATTTGTTTATTAACAAAAATTTTCGCCCCGGGCAATATTGTTTCTCTTTCGATTCCGCGCCAGAAAGTATTAAAACTTTTTCCTCTAGGTCGCACCGCTGCCGCTCTACTGTCTTGGCGGAAACACCACTGCCGCCCGTCCTTACGAAATCGGTTAATCAACAATAAGTCGCAAAATTGGCCTATTAACGAAATTTTTCGCCCAGTGCAATGTTGTTTCTTTTTCGATTCTGCGTAAAAAAGAAAGATACACTTTTTCCTCTAAGTCGCACCGTTGAGGCTCCACACTCTTGTAAAGGTCTACGCCGCTAGGACTTAGAAAAATTTTCATACTTTACGATTTTTTCTCTCGATTTTATCGGTATAGGAAAGCGTTGTAGAGGAAAACGTTTGGGACGAAAGTTTCATGGCTTGCGATGCTCTACAAGAATACGACACTTCGATCGCCCGCCGAAATTAGGAAATCGCTTAATTAACAATAAGTTGCAAAAATTTGTTTATTAACAAAAATTTTCGCCCCGGGCAATATTGTTTCTCTTTCCATTCTGCACCAGAAAGTATTAAAACATTTTCCTCTAGGTCGCACCGCTGCCGCTCTACTGTCTTGGCGGGAATACCACTGCCGCTCGTCCTTACGAAATCGGTTAATCAACAATAAGTCGCAAAATTGGCCTATTAACGAAATTTTTCGCCCAGTGCAATGTTGTTTCTTTTTCGATTCTGCGTAAAAAAGAAAGATACACTTTTTCCTCTAAGTCGCACCGTTGAGGCTCTACACTCTTGTAAAGGTCTACGCCGCTAGGACTTAGAAAAATTTTCATACTTTACGATTTTTTCTCTCGATTTTATCGGTATAGGAAAGCGTTGTAGAGGAAAACGTTTGGGACGAAAGTTTCATGGTTTGCGATGCTCTACAAGAATACGACATTTCGATCGCCCGCCGAAATTAGGAAATCGGTTAATTAACAATAAGTTGCAAAAATTTGTTTATTAACAAAAATTTTCGCCCCGGGCAATATTGTTTCTCTTTCGATTCCGCGCCAGAAAGTATTAAAACTTTTTCCTCTAGGTCGCACCGCTGCCGCTCTACTGTCTTGGCGGAAACACCACTGCCGCCCGTCCTTACGAAATCGGTTAATCAACAATAAGTCGCAAAATTGGCCTATTAACGAAATTTTTCGCCCAGTGCAATGTTGTTTCTTTTTCGATTCTGCGTAAAAAAGAAAGATACACTTTTTCCTCTAAGTCGCACCGTTGAGGCTCCACACTCTTGTAAAGGTCTACGCCGCTAGGACTTAGAAAAATTTTCATACTTTACGATTTTTTCTCTCGATTTTATCGGTATAGGAAAGCGTTGTAGAGGAAAACGTTTGGGACGAAAGTTTCATGGCTTGCGATGCTCTACAAGAATACGACACTTCGATCGCCCGCCGAAATTAGGAAATCGCTTAATTAACAATAAGTTGCAAAAATTTGTTTATTAACAAAAATTTTCGCCCCGGGCAATATTGTTTCTCTTTCCATTCTGCACCAGAAAGTATTAAAACATTTTCCTCTAGGTCGCACCGCTGCCGCTCTACTGTCTTGGCGGGAATACCACTGCCGCTCGTCCTTACGAAATCGGTTAATCAACAATAAGTCGCAAAATTGGCCTATTAACGAAATTTTTCGCCCAGTGCAATGTTGTTTCTTTTTCGATTCTGCGTAAAAAAGAAAGATACACTTTTTCCTCTAAGTCGCACCGTTGAGGCTCTACACTCTTGTAAAGGTCTACGCCGCTAGGACTTAGAAAAATTTTCATACTTTACGATTTTTTCTCTCGATTTTATCGGTATAGGAAAGCGTTGTAGAGGAAAACGTTTGGGACGAAAGTTTCATGGTTTGCGATGCTCTACAAGAATACGACATTTCGATCGCCCGCCGAAATTAGGAAATCGGTTAATTAACAATAAGTTGCAAAAATTTGTTTATTAACAAAAATTTTCGCCCCGGGCAATATTGTTTCTCTTTCGATTCCGCGCCAGAAAGTATTAAAACTTTTTCCTCTAGGTCGCACCGCTGCCGCTCTACTGTCTTGGCGGAAACACCACTGCCGCCCGTCCTTACGAAATCGGTTAATCAACAATAAGTCGCAAAATTGGCCTATTAACGAAATTTTTCGCCCAGTGCAATGTTGTTTCTTTTTCGATTCTGCGTAAAAAAGAAAGATACACTTTTTCCTCTAAGTCGCACCGTTGAGGCTCCACACTCTTGTAAAGGTCTACGCCGCTAGGACTTAGAAAAATTTTCATACTTTACGATTTTTTCTCTCGATTTTATCGGTATAGGAAAGCGTTGTAGAGGAAAACGTTTGGGACGAAAGTTTCATGGCTTGCGATGCTCTACAAGAATACGACATTTCGATCGCCCGCCGAAATTAGGAAATCGCTTAATTAACAATAAGTTGCAAAAATTTGTTTATTAACAAAAATTTTCGCCCCGGGCAATATTGTTTCTCTTTCGATTCCGCGCCAGAAAGTATTAAAACTTTTTCCTCTAGGTCGCACCGCTGCCGCTCTACTGTCTTGGCGGAAACACCACTGCCGCCCGTCCTTACGAAATCGGTTAATCAACAATAAGTCGCAAAATTGGCCTATTAACGAAATTTTTCGCCCAGTGCAATGTTGTTTCTTTTTCGATTCTGCGTAAAAAAGAAAGATACACTTTTTCCTCTAAGTCGCACCGTTGAGGCTCCACACTCTTGTAAAGGTCTACGCCGCTAGGACTTAGAAAAATTTTCATACTTTACGATTTTTTCTCTCGATTTTATCGGTATAGGAAAGCGTTGTAGAGGAAAACGTTTGGGACGAAAGTTTCATGGTTTGCGATGCTCTACAAGAATACGACATTTCGATCGCCCGCCGAAATTAGGAAATCGCTTAATTAACAATAAGTTGCAAAAATTTGTTTATTAACAAAAATTTTCGCCCCGGGCAATATTGTTTCTCTTTCGATTCCGCGCCAGAAAGTATTAAAACTTTTTCCACTAGGTCGCACCGCTGCCGCTCTACTGTCTTGGCGGAAACACCACTGCCGCCCGTCCTTACGAAATCGGTTAATCAACAATAAGTCGCAAAATTGGCCTATTAACGAAATTTTTCGCCCAGTGCAATGTTGTTTCTTTTTCGATTCTGCGTAAAAAAGAAAGATACACTTTTTCCTCTAAGTCGCACCGTTGAGGCTCCACACTCTTGTAAAGGTCTACGCCGCTAGGACTTAGAAAAATTTTCATACTTTACGATTTTTTCTCTCGATTTTATCGGTATAGGAAAGCGTTGTAGAGGAAAACGTTTGGGACGAAAGTTTCATGGTTTGCGATGCTCTACAAGAATACGACATTTCGATCGCCCGCCGAAATTAGGAAATCGCTTAATTAACAATAAGTTGCAAAAATTTGTTTATTAACAAAAATTTTCGCCCTGGGCAATATTGTTTCTCTTTCGATTCCGCGCCAGAAAGTATTAAAACTTTTTCCTCTAGGTCGCACCGCTGCCGCTCTACTGTCTTGGCGGAAACACCACTGCCGCCCGTCCTTACGAAATCGGTTAATCAACAATAAGTCGCAAAATTGGCCTATTAACGAAATTTTTCGCCCAGTGCAATGTTGTTTCTTTTTCGATTCTGCGTAAAAAAGAAAGATACACTTTTTCCTCTAAGTCGCACCGTTGAGGCTCCACACTCTTGTAAAGGTCTACGCCGCTAGGACTTAGAAAAATTTTCATACTTTACGATTTTTTCTCTCGATTTTATCGGTATAGGAAAGCGTTGTAGAGGAAAACGTTTGGGACGAAAGTTTCATGGTTTGCGATGCTCTACAAGAATACGACATTTCGATCGCCCGCCGAAATTAGGAAATCGCTTAATTAACAATAAGTTGCAAAAATTTGTTTATTAACAAAAATTTTCGCCCCGGGCAATATTGTTTCTCTTTCGATTCCGCGCCAGAAAGTATTAAAACTTTTTCCACTAGGTCGCACCGCTGCCGCTCTACTGTCTTGGCGGAAACACCACTGCCGCCCGTCCTTACGAAATCGGTTAATCAACAATAAGTCGCAAAATTGGCCTATTAACGAAATTTTTCGCCCAGTGCAATGTTGTTTCTTTTTCGATTCTGCGTAAAAAAGAAAGATACACTTTTTCCTCTAAGTCGCACCGTTGAGGCTCCACACTCTTGTAAAGGTCTACGCCGCTAGGACTTAGAAAAATTTTCATACTTTACGATTTTTTCTCTCGATTTTATCGGTATAGGAAAGCGTTGTAGAGGAAAACGTTTGGGACGAAAGTTTCATGGTTTGCGATGCTCTACAAGAATACGACATTTCGATCGCCCGCCGAAATTAGGAAATCGGTTAATTAACAATAAGTTGCAAAAATTTGTTTATTAACAAAAATTTTCGCCCCGGGCAATATTGTTTCTCTTTCGATTCCGCGCCAGAAAGTATTAAAACTTTTTCCTCTAGGTCGCACCGCTGCCGCTCTACTCTCTTGGCGAGAATACCACTGCCGCTCGTCCTTACGAAATCGGTTAATCAACAATAAGTCGCAAAATTGGCCTATTAACGAAATTTTTCGCCCAGTGCAATGTTGTTTCTTTTTCGATTCTGCGTAAAAAAGAAAGATACACTTTTTCCTCTAAGTCGCACCGTTGAGGCTCGACACTCTTGTAAAGGTCTACGCCGCTAGGACATAGAAAAATTTTCATACTTTACGATTTTTTCTCTCGATTTTATCGGTATAGGAAAGCGTTGTAGAGGAAAACGTTTGGGACGAAAGTTTCATGGCTTGCGATGCTCTACAAGAATACGACATTTCGATCGCCCGCCGAAATTAGGAAATCGCTTAATTAACAATAAGTTGCAAAAATTTGTTTATTAACAAAAATTTTCGCCCCGGGCAATATTGTTTCTCTTTCGATTCCGCGCCAGAAAGTATTAAAACTTTTTCCTCTAGGTCGCACCGCTGCCGCTCTACTGTCTTGGCGAGAATACCACTGCCGCTCGTCCTTACGAAATCGGTTAATCAACAATAAGTCGCAAAATTGGCCTATTAACGAAATTTTTCGCCCAGTGCAATGTTGTTTCTTTTTCGATTCTGCGTAAAAAAGAAAGGTACACTTTTTCCTCTAAGTCGCACCGTTGAGGCTCCACACTCTTGTAAAGGTCTACGCCGCTAGGACTTAGAAAAATTTTCATACTTTACGATTTTTTCTCTCGATTTTATCGGTATAGGAAAGCGTTGTAGAGGAAAACGTTTGGGACGAAAGTTTCATGGCTTGCGATGCTCTACAAGAATACGACATTTCGATCGCCCGCCGAAATTAGGAAATCGCTTAATTAACAATAAGTTGCAAAAATTTGTTTATTAACAAAAATTTTCGCCCCGGGCAATATTGTTTCTCTTTCGATTCCGCGCCAGAAAGTATTAAAACTTTTTCCTCTAGGTCGCACCGCTGCCGCTCTACTGTCTTGGCGGAAACACCACTGCCGCCCGTCCTTACGAAATCGGTTAATCAACAATAAGTCGCAAAATTGGCCTATTAACGAAATTTTTCGCCCAGTGCAATGTTGTTTCTTTTTCGATTCTGCGTAAAAAAGAAAGATACACTTTTTCCTCTAAGTCGCACCGTTGAGGCTCCACACTCTTGTAAAGGTCTACGCCGCTAGGACTTAGAAAAATTTTCATACTTTACGATTTTTTCTCTCGATTTTATCGGTATAGGAAAGCGTTGCAGAGGAAAACGTTTGGGACGAAAGTTTCATGGCTTGCGATGCTCTACAAGAATACGACATTTCGATCGCCCGCCGAAATTAGGAAATCGCTTAATTAACAATAAGTTGCAAAAATTTGTTTATTAACAAAAATTTTCGCCCCGGGCAATATTGTTTCTCTTTCGATTCCGCGCCAGAAAGTATTAAAACTTTTTCCACTAGGTCGCACCGCTGCCGCTCTACTGTCTTGGCGGGAAGACCACTGCCGCTCGTCCTTACGAAATCGGTTAATCAACAATAAGTCGCAAAATTGGCCTATTAACGAAATTTTTCGCCCAGTGCAATGTTGTTTCTTTTTCGATTCTGCGTAAAAAAGAAAGATACACTTTTTCCTCTAAGTCGCACCGTTGAGGCTCCACACTCTTGTAAAGGTCTACGCCGCTAGGACTTAGAAAAATTTTCATACTTTACGATTTTTTCTCTCGATTTTATCGGTATAGGAAAGCGTTGTAGAGGAAAACGTTTGGGACGAAAGTTTCATGGCTTGCGATGCTCTACAAGAATACGACACTTCGATCGCCCGCCGAAATTAGGAAATCGCTTAATTAACAATAAGTTGCAAAAATTTGTTTATTAACAAAAATTTTCGCCCCGGGCAATATTGTTTCTCTTTCCATTCTGCACCAGAAAGTATTAAAACATTTTCCTCTAGGTCGCACCGCTGCCGCTCTACTGTCTTGGCGGGAATACCACTGCCGCTCGTCCTTACGAAATCGGTTAATCAACAATAAGTCGCAAAATTGGCCTATTAACGAAATTTTTCGCCCAGTGCAATGTTGTTTCTTTTTCGATTCTGCGTAAAAAAGAAAGATACACTTTTTCCTCTAAGTCGCACCGTTGAGGCTCCACACTCTTGTAAAGGTCTACGCCGCTAGGACTTAGAAAAATTTTCATACTTTACGATTTTTTCTCTCGATTTTATCGGTATAGGAAAGCGTTGTAGAGGAAAACGTTTGGGACGAAAGTTTCATGGCTTGCGATGCTCTACAAGAATACGACACTTCGATCGCCCGCCGAAATTAGGAAATCGCTTAATTAACAATAAGTTGCAAAAATTTGTTTATTAACAAAAATTTTCGCCCCGGGCAATATTGTTTCTCTTTCCATTCTGCACCAGAAAGTATTAAAACATTTTCCTCTAGGTCGCACCGCTGCCGCTCTACTGTCTTGGCGGGAATACCACTGCCGCTCGTCCTTACGAAATCGGTTAATCAACAATAAGTCGCAAAATTGGCCTATTAACGAAATTTTTCGCCCAGTGCAATGTTGTTTCTTTTTCGATTCTGCGTAAAAAAGAAAGATACACTTTTTCCTCTAAGTCGCACCGTTGAGGCTCCACACTCTTGTAAAGGTCTACGCCGCTAGGACTTAGAAAAATTTTCATACTTTACGATTTTTTCTCTCGATTTTATCGGTATAGGAAAGCGTTGTAGAGGAAAACGTTTGGGACGAAAGTTTCATGGCTTGCGATGCTCTACAAGAATACGACATTTCGATCGCCCGCCGAAATTAGGAAATCGGTTAATTAACAATAAGTTGCAAAAATTTGTTTATTAACAAAAATTTTCGCCCCGGGCAATATTGTTTCTCTTTCGATTCCGCGCCAGAAAGTATTAAAACTTTTTCCTCTAGGTCGCACCGCTGCCGCTCTACTGTCTTGGCGGAAACACCACTGCCGCCCGTCCTTACGAAATCGGTTAATCAACAATAAGTCGCAAAATTGGCCTATTAACGAAATTTTTCGCCCAGTGCAATGTTGTTTCTTTTTCGATTCTGCGTAAAAAAGAAAGATACACTTTTTCCTCTAAGTCGCACCGTTGAGGCTCCACACTCTTGTAAAGGTCTACGCCGCTAGGACTTAGAAAAATTTTCATACTTTACGATTTTTTCTCTCGATTTTATCGGTATAGGAAAGCGTTGTAGAGGAAAACGTTTGGGACGAAAGTTTCATGGCTTGCGATGCTCTACAAGAATACGACATTTCGATCGCCCGCCGAAATTAGGAAATCGGTTAATTAACAATAAGTTGCAAAAATTTGTTTATTAACAAAAATTTTCGCCCCGGGCAATATTGTTTCTCTTTCGATTCCGCGCCAGAAAGTATTAAAACTTTTTCCTCTAGGTCGCACCGCTGCCGCTCTACTGTCTTGGCGGAAACACCACTGCCGCCCGTCCTTACGAAATCGGTTAATCAACAATAAGTCGCAAAATTGGCCTATTAACGAAATTTTTCGCCCAGTGCAATGTTGTTTCTTTTTCGATTCTGCGTAAAAAAGAAACATACACTTTTTCCTCTAAGTCGCACCGTTGAGGCTCCACACTCTTGTAAAGGTCTACGCCGCTAGGACTTAGAAAAATTTTCATACTTTACGATTTTTTCTCTCGATTTTATCGGTATAGGAAAGCGTTGTAGAGGAAAACGTTTGGGACGAAAGTTTCATGGCTTGCGATGCTCTACAAGAATACGACACTTCGATCGCCCGCCGAAATTAGGAAATCGCTTAATTAACAATAAGTTGCAAAAATTTGTTTATTAACAAAAATTTTCGCCCCGGGCAATATTGTTTCTCTTTCCATTCTGCACCAGAAAGTATTAAAACATTTTCCTCTAGGTCGCACCGCTGCCGCTCTACTGTCTTGGCGGGAATACCACTGCCGCTCGTCCTTACGAAATCGGTTAATCAACAATAAGTCGCAAAATTGGCCTATTAACGAAATTTTTCGCCCAGTGCAATGTTGTTTCTTTTTCGATTCTGCGTAAAAAAGAAAGATACACTTTTTCCTCTAAGTCGCACCGTTGAGGCTCCACACTCTTGTAAAGGTCTACGCCGCTAGGACTTAGAAAAATTTTCATACTTTACGATTTTTTCTCTCGATTTTATCGGTATAGGAAAGCGTTGTAGAGGAAAACGTTTGGGACGAAAGTTTCATGGCTTGCGATGCTCTACAAGAATACGACATTTCGATCGCCCGCCGAAATTAGGAAATCGGTTAATTAACAATAAGTTGCAAAAATTTGTTTATTAACAAAAATTTTCGCCCCGGGCAATATTGTTTCTCTTTCGATTCCGCGCCAGAAAGTATTAAAACTTTTTCCTCTAGGTCGCACCGCTGCCGCTCTACTGTCTTGGCGGGAATACCACTGCCGCTCGTCCTTACGAAATCGGTTAATCAACAATAAGTCGCAAAATTGGCCTATTAACGAAATTTTTCGCCCAGTGCAATGTTGTTTCTTTTTCGATTCTGCGTAAAAAAGAAAGATACACTTTTTCCTCTAAGTCGCACCGTTGAGGCTCCACACTCTTGTAAAGGTCTACGCCGCTAGGACTTAGAAAAATTTTCATACTTTACGATTTTTTCTCTCGATTTTATCGGTATAGGAAAGCGTTGTAGAGGAAAACGTTTGGGACGAAAGTTTCATGGCTTGCGATGCTCTACAAGAATACGACACTTCGATCGCCCGCCGAAATTAGGAAATCGCTTAATTAACAATAAGTTGCAAAAATTTGTTTATTAACAAAAATTTTCGCCCCGGGCAATATTGTTTCTCTTTCGATTCCGCGCCAGAAAGTATTAAAACTTTTTCCTCTAGGTCGCACCGCTGCCGCTCTACTGTCTTGGCGGGAATACCACTGCCGCTCGTCCTTACGAAATCGGTTAATCAACAATAAGTCGCAAAATTGGCCTATTAACGAAATTTTTCGCCCAGTGCAATGTTGTTTCTTTTTCGATTCTGCGTAAAAAAGAAAGATACACTTTTTCCTCTAAGTCGCACCGTTGAGGCTCCACACTCTTGTAAAGGTCTACGCCGCTAGGACTTAGAAAAATTTTCATACTTTACGATTTTTTCTCTCGATTTTATCGGTATAGGAAAGCGTTGTAGAGGAAAACGTTTGGGACGAAAGTTTCATGGCTTGCGATGCTCTACAAGAATACGACACTTCGATCGCCCGCCGAAATTAGGAAATCGCTTAATTAACAATAAGTTGCAAAAATTTGTTTATTAACAAAAATTTTCGCCCCGGGCAATATTGTTTCTCTTTCCATTCTGCACCAGAAAGTATTAAAACATTTTCCTCTAGGTCGCACCGCTGCCGCTCTACTGTCTTGGCGGGAATACCACTGCCGCTCGTCCTTACGAAATCGGTTAATCAACAATAAGTCGCAAAATTGGCCTATTAACGAAATTTTTCGCCCAGTGCAATGTTGTTTCTTTTTCGATTCTGCGTAAAAAAGAAAGATACACTTTTTCCTCTAAGTCGCACCGTTGAGGCTCCACACTCTTGTAAAGGTCTACGCCGCTAGGACTTAGAAAAATTTTCATACTTTACGATTTTTTCTCTCGATTTTATCGGTATAGGAAAGCGTTGTAGAGGAAAACGTTTGGGACGAAAGTTTCATGGCTTGCGATGCTCTACAAGAATACGACATTTCGATCGCCCGCCGAAATTAGGAAATCGGTTAATTAACAATAAGTTGCAAAAATTTGTTTATTAACAAAAATTTTCGCCCCGGGCAATATTGTTTCTCTTTCGATTCCGCGCCAGAAAGTATTAAAACTTTTTCCTCTAGGTCGCACCGCTGCCGCTCTACTGTCTTGGCGGAAACACCACTGCCGCCCGTCCTTACGAAATCGGTTAATCAACAATAAGTCGCAAAATTGGCCTATTAACGAAATTTTTCGCCCAGTGCAATGTTGTTTCTTTTTCGATTCTGCGTAAAAAAGAAAGATACACTTTTTCCTCTAAGTCGCACCGTTGAGGCTCCACACTCTTGTAAAGGTCTACGCCGCTAGGACTTAGAAAAATTTTCATACTTTACGATTTTTTCTCTCGATTTTATCGGTATAGGAAAGCGTTGTAGAGGAAAACGTTTGGGACGAAAGTTTCATGGCTTGCGATGCTCTACAAGAATACGACATTTCGATCGCCCGCCGAAATTAGGAAATCGGTTAATTAACAATAAGTTGCAAAAATTTGTTTATTAACAAAAATTTTCGCCCCGGGCAATATTGTTTCTCTTTCGATTCCGCGCCAGAAAGTATTAAAACTTTTTCCTCTAGGTCGCACCGCTGCCGCTCTACTGTCTTGGCGGAAACACCACTGCCGCCCGTCCTTACGAAATCGGTTAATCAACAATAAGTCGCAAAATTGGCCTATTAACGAAATTTTTCGCCCAGTGCAATGTTGTTTCTTTTTCGATTCTGCGTAAAAAAGAAACATACACTTTTTCCTCTAAGTCGCACCGTTGAGGCTCCACACTCTTGTAAAGGTCTACGCCGCTAGGACTTAGAAAAATTTTCATACTTTACGATTTTTTCTCTCGATTTTATCGGTATAGGAAAGCGTTGTAGAGGAAAACGTTTGGGACGAAAGTTTCATGGCTTGCGATGCTCTACAAGAATACGACACTTCGATCGCCCGCCGAAATTAGGAAATCGCTTAATTAACAATAAGTTGCAAAAATTTGTTTATTAACAAAAATTTTCGCCCCGGGCAATATTGTTTCTCTTTCCATTCTGCACCAGAAAGTATTAAAACATTTTCCTCTAGGTCGCACCGCTGCCGCTCTACTGTCTTGGCGGGAATACCACTGCCGCTCGTCCTTACGAAATCGGTTAATCAACAATAAGTCGCAAAATTGGCCTATTAACGAAATTTTTCGCCCAGTGCAATGTTGTTTCTTTTTCGATTCTGCGTAAAAAAGAAAGATACACTTTTTCCTCTAAGTCGCACCGTTGAGGCTCCACACTCTTGTAAAGGTCTACGCCGCTAGGACTTAGAAAAATTTTCATACTTTACGATTTTTTCTCTCGATTTTATCGGTATAGGAAAGCGTTGTAGAGGAAAACGTTTGGGACGAAAGTTTCATGGCTTGCGATGCTCTACAAGAATACGACATTTCGATCGCCCGCCGAAATTAGGAAATCGGTTAATTAACAATAAGTTGCAAAAATTTGTTTATTAACAAAAATTTTCGCCCCGGGCAATATTGTTTCTCTTTCGATTCCGCGCCAGAAAGTATTAAAACTTTTTCCTCTAGGTCGCACCGCTGCCGCTCTACTGTCTTGGCGGGAATACCACTGCCGCTCGTCCTTACGAAATCGGTTAATCAACAATAAGTCGCAAAATTGGCCTATTAACGAAATTTTTCGCCCAGTGCAATGTTGTTTCTTTTTCGATTCTGCGTAAAAAAGAAAGATACACTTTTTCCTCTAAGTCGCACCGTTGAGGCTCCACACTCTTGTAAAGGTCTACGCCGCTAGGACTTAGAAAAATTTTCATACTTTACGATTTTTTCTCTCGATTTTATCGGTATAGGAAAGCGTTGTAGAGGAAAACGTTTGGGACGAAAGTTTCATGGCTTGCGATGCTCTACAAGAATACGACACTTCGATCGCCCGCCGAAATTAGGAAATCGCTTAATTAACAATAAGTTGCAAAAATTTGTTTATTAACAAAAATTTTCGCCCCGGGCAATATTGTTTCTCTTTCCATTCTGCACCAGAAAGTATTAAAACATTTTCCTCTAGGTCGCACCGCTGCCGCTCTACTGTCTTGGCGGGAATACCACTGCCGCTCGTCCTTACGAAATCGGTTAATCAACAATAAGTCGCAAAATTGGCCTATTAACGAAATTTTTCGCCCAGTGCAATGTTGTTTCTTTTTCGATTCTGCGTAAAAAAGAAAGATACACTTTTTCCTCTAAGTCGCACCGTTGAGGCTCCACACTCTTGTAAAGGTCTACGCCGCTAGGACTTAGAAAAATTTTCATACTTTACGATTTTTTCTCTCGATTTTATCGGTATAGGAAAGCGTTGTAGAGGAAAACGTTTGGGACGAAAGTTTCATGGCTTGCGATGCTCTACAAGAATACGACATTTCGATCGCCCGCCGAAATTAGGAAATCGGTTAATTAACAATAAGTTGCAAAAATTTGTTTATTAACAAAAATTTTCGCCCCGGGCAATATTGTTTCTCTTTCGATTCCGCGCCAGAAAGTATTAAAACTTTTTCCTCTAGGTCGCACCGCTGCCGCTCTACTGTCTTGGCGGAAACACCACTGCCGCCCGTCCTTACGAAATCGGTTAATCAACAATAAGTCGCAAAATTGGCCTATTAACGAAATTTTTCGCCCAGTGCAATGTTGTTTCTTTTTCGATTCTGCGTAAAAAAGAAAGATACACTTTTTCCTCTAAGTCGCACCGTTGAGGCTCCACACTCTTGTAAAGGTCTACGCCGCTAGGACTTAGAAAAATTTTCATACTTTACGATTTTTTCTCTCGATTTTATCGGTATAGGAAAGCGTTGTAGAGGAAAACGTTTGGGACGAAAGTTTCATGGCTTGCGATGCTCTACAAGAATACGACACTTCGATCGCCCGCCGAAATTAGGAAATCGCTTAATTAACAATAAGTTGCAAAAATTTGTTTATTAACAAAAATTTTCGCCCCGGGCAATATTGTTTCTCTTTCCATTCTGCACCAGAAAGTATTAAAACATTTTCCTCTAGGTCGCACCGCTGCCGCTCTACTGTCTTGGCGGGAATACCACTGCCGCTCGTCCTTACGAAATCGGTTAATCAACAATAAGTCGCAAAATTGGCCTATTAACGAAATTTTTCGCCCAGTGCAATGTTGTTTCTTTTTCGATTCTGCGTAAAAAAGAAAGATACACTTTTTCCTCTAAGTCGCACCGTTGAGGCTCCACACTCTTGTAAAGGTCTACGCCGCTAGGACTTAGAAAAATTTTCATACTTTACGATTCTTTCTCTCGATTTTATCGGTATAGGAAAGCGTTGTAGAGGAAAACGTTTGGGACGAAAGTTTCATGGCTTGCGATGCTCTACAAGAATACGACATTTCGATCGCCCGCCGAAATTAGGAAATCGGTTAATTAACAATAAGTTGCAAAAATTTGTTTATTAACAAAAATTTTCGCCCCGGGCAATATTGTTTCTCTTTCGATTCCGCGCCAGAAAGTATTAAAACTTTTTCCTCTAGGTCGCACCGCTGCCGCTCTACTGTCTTGGCGGGAATACCACTGCCGCTCGTCCTTACGAAATCGGTTAATCAACAATAAGTCGCAAAATTGGCCTATTAACGAAATTTTTCGCCCAGTGCAATGTTGTTTCTTTTTCGATTCTGCGTAAAAAAGAAAGATACACTTTTTCCTCTAAGTCGCACCGTTGAGGCTCCACACTCTTGTAAAGGTCTACGCCGCTAGGACTTAGAAAAATTTTCATACTTTACGATTTTTTCTCTCGATTTTATCGGTATAGGAAAGCGTTGTAGAGGAAAACGTTTGGGACGAAAGTTTCATGGCTTGCGATGCTCTACAAGAATACGACATTTCGATCGCCCGCCGAAATTAGGAAATCGGTTAATTAACAATAAGTTGCAAAAATTTGTTTATTAACAAAAATTTTCGCCCCGGGCAATATTGTTTCTCTTTCGATTCCGCGCCAGAAAGTATTAAAACTTTTTCCTCTAGGTCGCACCGCTGCCGCTCTACTGTCTTGGCGGAAACACCACTGCCGCCCGTCCTTACGAAATCGGTTAATCAACAATAAGTCGCAAAATTGGCCTATTAACGAAATTTTTCGCCCAGTGCAATGTTGTTTCTTTTTCGATTCTGCGTAAAAAAGAAAGATACACTTTTTCCTCTAAGTCGCACCGTTGAGGCTCCACACTCTTGTAAAGGTCTACGCCGCTAGGACTTAGAAAAATTTTCATACTTTACGATTTTTTCTCTCGATTTTATCGGTATAGGAAAGCGTTGTAGAGGAAAACGTTTGGGACGAAAGTTTCATGGCTTGCGATGCTCTACAAGAATACGACACTTCGATCGCCCGCCGAAATTAGGAAATCGCTTAATTAACAATAAGTTGCAAAAATTTGTTTATTAACAAAAATTTTCGCCCCGGGCAATATTGTTTCTCTTTCCATTCTGCACCAGAAAGTATTAAAACATTTTCCTCTAGGTCGCACCGCTGCCGCTCTACTGTCTTGGCGGGAATACCACTGCCGCTCGTCCTTACGAAATCGGTTAATCAACAATAAGTCGCAAAATTGGCCTATTAACGAAATTTTTCGCCCAGTGCAATGTTGTTTCTTTTTCGATTCTGCGTAAAAAAGAAAGATACACTTTTTCCTCTAAGTCGCACCGTTGAGGCTCTACACTCTTGTAAAGGTCTACGCCGCTAGGACTTAGAAAAATTTTCATACTTTACGATTTTTTCTCTCGATTTTATCGGTATAGGAAAGCGTTGTAGAGGAAAACGTTTGGGACGAAAGTTTCATGGTTTGCGATGCTCTACAAGAATACGACATTTCGATCGCCCGCCGAAATTAGGAAATCGGTTAATTAACAATAAGTTGCAAAAATTTGTTTATTAACAAAAATTTTCGCCCCGGGCAATATTGTTTCTCTTTCGATTCCGCGCCAGAAAGTATTAAAACTTTTTCCTCTAGGTCGCACCGCTGCCGCTCTACTGTCTTGGCGGGAAGACCACTGCCGCTCGTCCTTACGAAATCGGTTAATCAACAATAAGTCGCAAAATTGGCCTATTAACGAAATTTTTCGCCCAGTGCAATGTTGTTTCTTTTTCGATTCTCCGTAAAAAAGAAAGATACACTTTTTCCTCTAAGTCGCACCGTTGAGGCTCCACACTCTTGTAAAGGTCTACGCCGCTAGGACTTAGAAAAATTTTCATACTTTACGATTTTTTCTCTCGATTTTATCGGTATAGGAAAGCGTTGTAGAGGAAAACGTTTGGGACGAAAGTTTCATGGTTTGCGATGCTCTACAAGAATACGACATTTCGATCGCCCGCCGAAATTAGGAAATCGGTTAATTAACAATAAGTTGCAAAAATTTGTTTATTAACAAAAATTTTCGCCCCGGGCAATATTGTTTCTCTTTCGATTCCGCGCCAGAAAGTATTAAAACTTTTTCCTCTAGGTCGCACCGCTGCCGCTCTACTCTCTTGGCGAGAATACCACTGCCGCTCGTCCTTACGAAATCGGTTAATCAACAATAAGTCGCAAAATTGGCCTATTAACGAAATTTTTCGCCCAGTGCAATGTTGTTTCTTTTTCGATTCTGCGTAAAAAAGAAAGATACACTTTTTCCTCTAAGTCGCACCGTTGAGGCTCTACACTCTTGTAAAGGTCTACGCCGCTAGGACATAGAAAAATTTTCATACTTTACGATTTTTTCTCTCGATTTTATCGGTATAGGAAAGCGTTGTAGAGGAAAACGTTTGGGACGAAAGTTTCATGGTTTGCGATGCTCTACAAGAATACGACATTTCGATCGCCCGCCGAAATTAGGAAATCGGTTAATTAACAATAAGTTGCAAAAATTTGTTTATTAACAAAAATTTTCGCCCCGGGCAATATTGTTTCTCTTTCGATTCCGCGCCAGAAAGTATTAAAACTTTTTCCTCTAGGTCGCACCGCTGCCGCTCTACTGTCTTGGCGGGAAGACCACTGCCGCTCGTCCTTACGAAATCGGTTAATCAACAATAAGTCGCAAAATTGGCCTATTAACGAAATTTTTCGCCCAGTGCAATGTTGTTTCTTTTTCGATTCTCCGTAAAAAAGAAAGATACACTTTTTCCTCTAAGTCGCACCGTTGAGGCTCCACACTCTTGTAAAGGTCTACGCCGCTAGGACTTAGAAAAATTTTCATACTTTACGATTTTTTCTCTCGATTTTATCGGTATAGGAAAGCGTTGTAGAGGAAAACGTTTGGGACGAAAGTTTCATGGTTTGCGATGCTCTACAAGAATACGACATTTCGATCGCCCGCCGAAATTAGGAAATCGGTTAATTAACAATAAGTTGCAAAAATTTGTTTATTAACAAAAATTTTCGCCCCGGGCAATATTGTTTCTCTTTCGATTCCGCGCCAGAAAGTATTAAAACTTTTTCCTCTAGGTCGCACCGCTGCCGCTCTACTCTCTTGGCGAGAATACCACTGCCGCTCGTCCTTACGAAATCGGTTAATCAACAATAAGTCGCAAAATTGGCCTATTAACGAAATTTTTCGCCCAGTGCAATGTTGTTTCTTTTTCGATTCTGCGTAAAAAAGAAAGATACACTTTTTCCTCTAAGTCGCACCGTTGAGGCTCTACACTCTTGTAAAGGTCTACGCCGCTAGGACATAGAAAAATTTTCATACTTTACGATTTTTTCTCTCGATTTTATCGGTATAGGAAAGCGTTGTAGAGGAAAACGTTTGGGACGAAAGTTTCATGGTTTGCGATGCTCTACAAGAATACGACATTTCGATCGCCCGCCGAAATTAGGAAATCGGTTAATTAACAATAAGTTGCAAAAATTTGTTTATTAACAAAAATTTTCGCCCCGGGCAATATTGTTTCTCTTTCGATTCCGCGCCAGAAAGTATTAAAACTTTTTCCTCTAGGTCGCACCGCTGCCGCTCTACTGTCTTGGCGGAAACACCACTGCCGCCCGTCCTTACGAAATCGGTTAATCAACAATAAGTCGCAAAATTGGCCTATTAACGAAATTTTTCGCCCAGTGCAATGTTGTTTCTTTTTCGATTCTGCGTAAAAAAGAAAGATACACTTTTTCCTCTAAGTCGCACCGTTGAGGCTCCACACTCTTGTAAAGGTCTACGCCGCTAGGACTTAGAAAAATTTTCATACTTTACGATTTTTTCTCTCGATTTTATCGGTATAGGAAAGCGTTGTAGAGGCAAACGTTTGGGACGAAAGTTTCATGGCTTGCGATGCTCTACAAGAATACGACATTTCGATCGCCCGCCGAAATTAGGAAATCGGTTAATTAACAATAAGTTGCAAAAATTTGTTTATTAACAAAAATTTTCGCCCCGGGCAATATTGTTTCTCTTTCGATTCCGCGCCAGAAAGTATTAAAACTTTTTCCACTAGGTCGCACCGCTGCCGCTCTACTGTCTTGGCGGAAACACCACTGCCGCCCGTCCTTACGAAATCGGTTAATCAACAATAAGTCGCAAAATTGGCCTATTAACGAAATTTTTCGCCCAGTGCAATGTTGTTTCTTTTTCGATTCTGCGTAAAAAAGAAAGATACACTTTTTCCTCTAAGTCGCACCGTTGAGGCTCGACACTCTTGTAAAGGTCTACGCCGCTAGGACTTAGAAAAATTTTCATACTTTACGATTTTTTCTCTCGATTTTATCGGTATAGGAAAGCGTTGTAGAGGAAAACGTTTGGGACGAAAGTTTCATGGTTTGCGATGCTCTACAAGAATACGACATTTCGATCGCCCGCCGAAATTAGGAAATCGCTTAATTAACAATAAGTTGCAAAAATTTGTTTATTAACAAAAATTTTCGCCCTGGGCAATATTGTTTCTCTTTCGATTCCGCGCCAGAAAGTATTAAAACTTTTTCCTCTAGGTCGCACCGCTGCCGCTCTACTGTCTTGGCGGAAACACCACTGCCGCCCGTCCTTACGAAATCGGTTAATCAACAATAAGTCGCAAAATTGGCCTATTAACGAAATTTTTCGCCCAGTGCAATGTTGTTTCTTTTTCGATTCTGCGTAAAAAAGAAAGATACACTTTTTCCTCTAAGTCGCACCGTTGAGGCTCCACACTCTTGTAAAGGTCTACGCCGCTAGGACTTAGAAAAATTTTCATACTTTACGATTTTTTCTCTCGATTTTATCGGTATAGGAAAGCGTTGTAGAGGAAAACGTTTGGGACGAAAGTTTCATGGTTTGCGATGCTCTACAAGAATACGACATTTCGATCGCCCGCCGAAATTAGGAAATCGGTTAATTAACAATAAGTTGCAAAAATTTGTTTATTAACAAAAATTTTCGCCCCGGGCAATATTGTTTCTCTTTCGATTCCGCGCCAGAAAGTATTAAAACTTTTTCCTCTAGGTCGCACCGCTGCCGCTCTACTCTCTTGGCGAGAATACCACTGCCGCTCGTCCTTACGAAATCGGTTAATCAACAATAAGTCGCAAAATTGGCCTATTAACGAAATTTTTCGCCCAGTGCAATGTTGTTTCTTTTTCGATTCTGCGTAAAAAAGAAAGATACACTTTTTCCTCTAAGTCGCACCGTTGAGGCTCGACACTCTTGTAAAGGTCTACGCCGCTAGGACATAGAAAAATTTTCATACTTTACGATTTTTTCTCTCGATTTTATCGGTATAGGAAAGCGTTGTAGAGGAAAACGTTTGGGACGAAAGTTTCATGGCTTGCGATGCTCTACAAGAATACGACATTTCGATCGCCCGCCGAAATTAGGAAATCGCTTAATTAACAATAAGTTGCAAAAATTTGTTTATTAACAAAAATTTTCGCCCCGGGCAATATTGTTTCTCTTTCGATTCCGCGCCAGAAAGTATTAAAACTTTTTCCTCTAGGTCGCACCGCTGCCGCTCTACTGTCTTGGCGAGAATACCACTGCCGCTCGTCCTTACGAAATCGGTTAATCAACAATAAGTCGCAAAATTGGCCTATTAACGAAATTTTTCGCCCAGTGCAATGTTGTTTCTTTTTCGATTCTGCGTAAAAAAGAAAGGTACACTTTTTCCTCTAAGTCGCACCGTTGAGGCTCCACACTCTTGTAAAGGTCTACGCCGCTAGGACTTAGAAAAATTTTCATACTTTACGATTTTTTCTCTCGATTTTATCGGTATAGGAAAGCGTTGTAGAGGAAAACGTTTGGGACGAAAGTTTCATGGCTTGCGATGCTCTACAAGAATACGACATTTCGATCGCCCGCCGAAATTAGGAAATCGCTTAATTAACAATAAGTTGCAAAAATTTGTTTATTAACAAAAATTTTCGCCCCGGGCAATATTGTTTCTCTTTCGATTCCGCGCCAGAAAGTATTAAAACTTTTTCCTCTAGGTCGCACCGCTGCCGCTCTACTGTCTTGGCGGAAACACCACTGCCGCCCGTCCTTACGAAATCGGTTAATCAACAATAAGTCGCAAAATTGGCCTATTAACGAAATTTTTCGCCCAGTGCAATGTTGTTTCTTTTTCGATTCTGCGTAAAAAAGAAAGATACACTTTTTCCTCTAAGTCGCACCGTTGAGGCTCCACACTCTTGTAAAGGTCTACGCCGCTAGGACTTAGAAAAATTTTCATACTTTACGATTTTTTCTCTCGATTTTATCGGTATAGGAAAGCGTTGCAGAGGAAAACGTTTGGGACGAAAGTTTCATGGCTTGCGATGCTCTACAAGAATACGACATTTCGATCGCCCGCCGAAATTAGGAAATCGCTTAATTAACAATAAGTTGCAAAAATTTGTTTATTAACAAAAATTTTCGCCCCGGGCAATATTGTTTCTCTTTCGATTCCGCGCCAGAAAGTATTAAAACTTTTTCCACTAGGTCGCACCGCTGCCGCTCTACTGTCTTGGCGGGAAGACCACTGCCGCTCGTCCTTACGAAATCGGTTAATCAACAATAAGTCGCAAAATTGGCCTATTAACGAAATTTTTCGCCCAGTGCAATGTTGTTTCTTTTTCGATTCTCCGTAAAAAAGAAAGATACACTTTTTCCTCTAAGTCGCACCGTTGAGGCTCCACACTCTTGTAAAGGTCTACGCCGCTAGGACTTAGAAAAATTTTCATACTTTACGATTTTTTCTCTCGATTTTATCGGTATAGGAAAGCGTTGTAGAGGAAAACGTTTGGGACGAAAGTTTCATGGTTTGCGATGCTCTACAAGAATACGACATTTCGATCGCCCGCCGAAATTAGGAAATCGGTTAATTAACAATAAGTTGCAAAAATTTGTTTATTAACAAAAATTTTCGCCCCGGGCAATATTGTTTCTCTTTCGATTCCGCGCCAGAAAGTATTAAAACTTTTTCCTCTAGGTCGCACCGCTGCCGCTCTACTCTCTTGGCGAGAATACCACTGCCGCTCGTCCTTACGAAATCGGTTAATCAACAATAAGTCGCAAAATTGGCCTATTAACGAAATTTTTCGCCCAGTGCAATGTTGTTTCTTTTTCGATTCTGCGTAAAAAAGAAAGATACACTTTTTCCTCTAAGTCGCACCGTTGAGGCTCTACACTCTTGTAAAGGTCTACGCCGCTAGGACTTAGAAAAATTTTCATACTTTACGATTTTTTCTCTCGATTTTATCGGTATAGGAAAGCGTTGTAGAGGAAAACGTTTGGGACGAAAGTTTCATGGTTTGCGATGCTCTACAAGAATACGACATTTCGATCGCCCGCCGAAATTAGGAAATCGGTTAATTAACAATAAGTTGCAAAAATTTGTTTATTAACAAAAATTTTCGCCCCGGGCAATATTGTTTCTCTTTCGATTCCGCGCCAGAAAGTATTAAAACTTTTTCCTCTAGGTCGCACCGCTGCCGCTCTACTGTCTTGGCGGGAAGACCACTGCCGCTCGTCCTTACGAAATCGGTTAATCAACAATAAGTCGCAAAATTGGCCTATTAACGAAATTTTTCGCCCAGTGCAATGTTGTTTCTTTTTCGATTCTGCGTAAAAAAGAAAGATACACTTTTTCCTCTAAGTCGCACCGTTGAGGCTCCACACTCTTGTAAAGGTCTACGCCGCTAGGACTTAGAAAAATTTTCATACTTTACGATTTTTTCTCTCGATTTTATCGGTATAGGAAAGCGTTGTAGAGGAAAACGTTTGGGACGAAAGTTTCATGGTTTGCGATGCTCTACAAGAATACGACATTTCGATCGCCCGCCGAAATTAGGAAATCGGTTAATTAACAATAAGTTGCAAAAATTTGTTTATTAACAAAAATTTTCGCCCCGGGCAATATTGTTTCTCTTTCGATTCCGCGCCAGAAAGTATTAAAACTTTTTCCTCTAGGTCGCACCGCTGCCGCTCTACTCTCTTGGCGAGAATACCACTGCCGCTCGTCCTTACGAAATCGGTTAATCAACAATAAGTCGCAAAATTGGCCTATTAACGAAATTTTTCGCCCAGTGCAATGTTGTTTCTTTTTCGATTCTGCGTAAAAAAGAAAGATACACTTTTTCCTCTAAGTCGCACCGTTGAGGCTCTACACTCTTGTAAAGGTCTACGCCGCTAGGACATAGAAAAATTTTCATACTTTACGATTTTTTCTCTCGATTTTATCGGTATAGGAAAGCGTTGTAGAGGAAAACGTTTGGGACGAAAGTTTCATGGCTTGCGATGCTCTACAAGAATACGACATTTCGATCGCCCGCCGAAATTAGGAAATCGCTTAATTAACAATAAGTTGCAAAAATTTGTTTATTAACAAAAATTTTCGCCCCGGGCAATATTGTTTCTCTTTCGATTCCGCGCCAGAAAGTATTAAAACTTTTTCCTCTAGGTCGCACCGCTGCCGCTCTACTGTCTTGGCGAGAATACCACTGCCGCTCGTCCTTACGAAATCGGTTAATCAACAATAAGTCGCAAAATTGGCCTATTAACGAAATTTTTCGCCCAGTGCAATGTTGTTTCTTTTTCGATTCTGCGTAAAAAAGAAAGGTACACTTTTTCCTCTAAGTCGCACCGTTGAGGCTCTACACTCTTGTAAAGGTCTACGCCGCTAGGACTTAGAAAAATTTTCATACTTTACGATTTTTTCTCTCGATTTTATCGGTATAGGAAAGCGTTGTAGAGGAAAACGTTTGGGACGAAAGTTTCATGGTTTGCGATGCTCTACAAGAATACGACATTTCGATCGCCCGCCGAAATTAGGAAATCGGTTAATTAACAATAAGTTGCAAAAATTTGTTTATTAACAAAAATTTTCGCCCCGGGCAATATTGTTTCTCTTTCGATTCCGCGCCAGAAAGTATTAAAACTTTTTCCTCTAGGTCGCACCGCTGCCGCTCTACTGTCTTGGCGGGAAGACCACTGCCGCTCGTCCTTACGAAATCGGTTAATCAACAATAAGTCGCAAAATTGGCCTATTAACGAAATTTTTCGCCCAGTGCAATGTTGTTTCTTTTTCGATTCTGCGTAAAAAAGAAAGATACACTTTTTCCTCTAAGTCGCACCGTTGAGGCTCCACACTCTTGTAAAGGTCTACGCCGCTAGGACTTAGAAAAATTTTCATACTTTACGATTTTTTCTCTCGATTTTATCGGTATAGGAAAGCGTTGTAGAGGAAAACGTTTGGGACGAAAGTTTCATGGTTTGCGATGCTCTACAAGAATACGACATTTCGATCGCCCGCCGAAATTAGGAAATCGCTTAATTAACAATAAGTTGCAAAAATTTGTTTATTAACAAAAATTTTCGCCCCGGGCAATATTGTTTCTCTTTCGATTCCGCGCCAGAAAGTATTAAAACTTTTTCCACTAGGTCGCACCGCTGCCGCTCTACTGTCTTGGCGGAAACACCACTGCCGCCCGTCCTTACGAAATCGGTTAATCAACAATAAGTCGCAAAATTGGCCTATTAACGAAATTTTTCGCCCAGTGCAATGTTGTTTCTTTTTCGATTCTGCGTAAAAAAGAAAGATACACTTTTTCCTCTAAGTCGCACCGTTGAGGCTCCACACTCTTGTAAAGGTCTACGCCGCTAGGACTTAGAAAAATTTTCATACTTTACGATTTTTTCTCTCGATTTTATCGGTATAGGAAAGCGTTGTAGAGGAAAACGTTTGGGACGAAAGTTTCATGGTTTGCGATGCTCTACAAGAATACGACATTTCGATCGCCCGCCGAAATTAGGAAATCGGTTAATTAACAATAAGTTGCAAAAATTTGTTTATTAACAAAAATTTTCGCCCCGGGCAATATTGTTTCTCTTTCGATTCCGCGCCAGAAAGTATTAAAACTTTTTCCTCTAGGTCGCACCGCTGCCGCTCTACTGTCTTGGCGGGAAGACCACTGCCGCTCGTCCTTACGAAATCGGTTAATCAACAATAAGTCGCAAAATTGGCCTATTAACGAAATTTTTCGCCCAGTGCAATGTTGTTTCTTTTTCGATTCTCCGTAAAAAAGAAAGATACACTTTTTCCTCTAAGTCGCACCGTTGAGGCTCCACACTCTTGTAAAGGTCTACGCCGCTAGGACTTAGAAAAATTTTCATACTTTACGATTTTTTCTCTCGATTTTATCGGTATAGGAAAGCGTTGTAGAGGAAAACGTTTGGGACGAAAGTTTCATGGTTTGCGATGCTCTACAAGAATACGACATTTCGATCGCCCGCCGAAATTAGGAAATCGGTTAATTAACAATAAGTTGCAAAAATTTGTTTATTAACAAAAATTTTCGCCCCGGGCAATATTGTTTCTCTTTCGATTCCGCGCCAGAAAGTATTAAAACTTTTTCCTCTAGGTCGCACCGCTGCCGCTCTACTCTCTTGGCGAGAATACCACTGCCGCTCGTCCTTACGAAATCGGTTAATCAACAATAAGTCGCAAAATTGGCCTATTAACGAAATTTTTCGCCCAGTGCAATGTTGTTTCTTTTTCGATTCTGCGTAAAAAAGAAAGATACACTTTTTCCTCTAAGTCGCACCGTTGAGGCTCTACACTCTTGTAAAGGTCTACGCCGCTAGGACATAGAAAAATTTTCATACTTTACGATTTTTTCTCTCGATTTTATCGGTATAGGAAAGCGTTGTAGAGGAAAACGTTTGGGACGAAAGTTTCATGGTTTGCGATGCTCTACAAGAATACGACATTTCGATCGCCCGCCGAAATTAGGAAATCGGTTAATTAACAATAAGTTGCAAAAATTTGTTTATTAACAAAAATTTTCGCCCCGGGCAATATTGTTTCTCTTTCGATTCCGCGCCAGAAAGTATTAAAACTTTTTCCTCTAGGTCGCACCGCTGCCGCTCTACTGTCTTGGCGGAAACACCACTGCCGCCCGTCCTTACGAAATCGGTTAATCAACAATAAGTCGCAAAATTGGCCTATTAACGAAATTTTTCGCCCAGTGCAATGTTGTTTCTTTTTCGATTCTGCGTAAAAAAGAAAGATACACTTTTTCCTCTAAGTCGCACCGTTGAGGCTCCACACTCTTGTAAAGGTCTACGCCGCTAGGACTTAGAAAAATTTTCATACTTTACGATTTTTTCTCTCGATTTTATCGGTATAGGAAAGCGTTGTAGAGGAAAACGTTTGGGACGAAAGTTTCATGGCTTGCGATGCTCTACAAGAATACGACATTTCGATCGCCCGCCGAAATTAGGAAATCGCTTAATTAACAATAAGTTGCAAAAATTTGTTTATTAACAAAAATTTTCGCCCCGGGCAATATTGTTTCTCTTTCGATTCCGCGCCAGAAAGTATTAAAACTTTTTCCTCTAGGTCGCACCGCTGCCGCTCTACTGTCTTGGCGGAAACACCACTGCCGCCCGTCCTTACGAAATCGGTTAATCAACAATAAGTCGCAAAATTGGCCTATTAACGAAATTTTTCGCCCAGTGCAATGTTGTTTCTTTTTCGATTCTGCGTAAAAAAGAAAGATACACTTTTTCCTCTAAGTCGCACCGTTGAGGCTCCACACTCTTGTAAAGGTCTACGCCGCTAGGACTTAGAAAAATTTTCATACTTTACGATTTTTTCTCTCGATTTTATCGGTATAGGAAAGCGTTGTAGAGGAAAACGTTTGGGACGAAAGTTTCATGGTTTGCGATGCTCTACAAGAATACGACATTTCGATCGCCCGCCGAAATTAGGAAATCGCTTAATTAACAATAAGTTGCAAAAATTTGTTTATTAACAAAAATTTTCGCCCCGGGCAATATTGTTTCTCTTTCGATTCCGCGCCAGAAAGTATTAAAACTTTTTCCACTAGGTCGCACCGCTGCCGCTCTACTGTCTTGGCGGAAACACCACTGCCGCCCGTCCTTACGAAATCGGTTAATCAACAATAAGTCGCAAAATTGGCCTATTAACGAAATTTTTCGCCCAGTGCAATGTTGTTTCTTTTTCGATTCTGCGTAAAAAAGAAAGATACACTTTTTCCTCTAAGTCGCACCGTTGAGGCTCCACACTCTTGTAAAGGTCTACGCCGCTAGGACTTAGAAAAATTTTCATACTTTACGATTTTTTCTCTCGATTTTATCGGTATAGGAAAGCGTTGTAGAGGAAAACGTTTGGGACGAAAGTTTCATGGTTTGCGATGCTCTACAAGAATACGACATTTCGATCGCCCGCCGAAATTAGGAAATCGCTTAATTAACAATAAGTTGCAAAAATTTGTTTATTAACAAAAATTTTCGCCCCGGGCAATATTGTTTCTCTTTCGATTCCGCGCCAGAAAGTATTAAAACTTTTTCCACTAGGTCGCACCGCTGCCGCTCTACTGTCTTGGCGGAAACACCACTGCCGCCCGTCCTTACGAAATCGGTTAATCAACAATAAGTCGCAAAATTGGCCTATTAACGAAATTTTTCGCCCAGTGCAATGTTGTTTCTTTTTCGATTCTGCGTAAAAAAGAAAGATACACTTTTTCCTCTAAGTCGCACCGTTGAGGCTCCACACTCTTGTAAAGGTCTACGCCGCTAGGACTTAGAAAAATTTTCATACTTTACGATTTTTTCTCTCGATTTTATCGGTATAGGAAAGCGTTGTAGAGGAAAACGTTTGGGACGAAAGTTTCATGGTTTGCGATGCTCTACAAGAATACGACATTTCGATCGCCCGCCGAAATTAGGAAATCGGTTAATTAACAATAAGTTGCAAAAATTTGTTTATTAACAAAAATTTTCGCCCCGGGCAATATTGTTTCTCTTTCGATTCCGCGCCAGAAAGTATTAAAACTTTTTCCTCTAGGTCGCACCGCTGCCGCTCTACTCTCTTGGCGAGAATACCACTGCCGCTCGTCCTTACGAAATCGGTTAATCAACAATAAGTCGCAAAATTGGCCTATTAACGAAATTTTTCGCCCAGTGCAATGTTGTTTCTTTTTCGATTCTGCGTAAAAAAGAAAGATACACTTTTTCCTCTAAGTCGCACCGTTGAGGCTCGACACTCTTGTAAAGGTCTACGCCGCTAGGACTTAGAAAAATTTTCATACTTTACGATTTTTTCTCTCGATTTTATCGGTATAGGAAAGCGTTGTAGAGGAAAACGTTTGGGACGAAAGTTTCATGGCTTGCGATGCTCTACAAGAATACGACATTTCGATCGCCCGCCGAAATTAGGAAATCGCTTAATTAACAATAAGTTGCAAAAATTTGTTTATTAACAAAAATTTTCGCCCCGGGCAATATTGTTTCTCTTTCGATTCCGCGCCAGAAAGTATTAAAACTTTTTCCTCTAGGTCGCACCGCTGCCGCTCTACTGTCTTGGCGAGAATACCACTGCCGCTCGTCCTTACGAAATCGGTTAATCAACAATAAGTCGCAAAATTGGCCTATTAACGAAATTTTTCGCCCAGTGCAATGTTGTTTCTTTTTCGATTCTGCGTAAAAAAGAAAGATACACTTTTTCCTCTAAGTCGCACCGTTGAGGCTCTACACTCTTGTAAAGGTCTACGCCGCTAGGACATAGAAAAATTTTCATACTTTACGATTTTTTCTCTCGATTTTATCGGTATAGGAAAGCGTTGTAGAGGAAAACGTTTGGGACGAAAGTTTCATGGTTTGCGATGCTCTACAAGAATACGACATTTCGATCGCCCGCCGAAATTAGGAAATCGGTTAATTAACAATAAGTTGCAAAAATTTGTTTATTAACAAAAATTTTCGCCCCGGGCAATATTGTTTCTCTTTCGATTCCGCGCCAGAAAGTATTAAAACTTTTTCCTCTAGGTCGCACCGCTGCCGCTCTACTGTCTTGGCGGAAACACCACTGCCGCCCGTCCTTACGAAATCGGTTAATCAACAATAAGTCGCAAAATTGGCCTATTAACGAAATTTTTCGCCCAGTGCAATGTTGTTTCTTTTTCGATTCTGCGTAAAAAAGAAAGATACACTTTTTCCTCTAAGTCGCACCGTTGAGGCTCCACACTCTTGTAAAGGTCTACGCCGCTAGGACTTAGAAAAATTTTCATACTTTACGATTTTTTCTCTCGATTTTATCGGTATAGGAAAGCGTTGTAGAGGAAAACGTTTGGGACGAAAGTTTCATGGCTTGCGATGCTCTACAAGAATACGACATTTCGATCGCCCGCCGAAATTAGGAAATCGCTTAATTAACAATAAGTTGCAAAAATTTGTTTATTAACAAAAATTTTCGCCCCGGGCAATATTGTTTCTCTTTCGATTCCGCGCCAGAAAGTATTAAAACTTTTTCCTCTAGGTCGCACCGCTGCCGCTCTACTGTCTTGGCGGAAACACCACTGCCGCCCGTCCTTACGAAATCGGTTAATCAACAATAAGTCGCAAAATTGGCCTATTAACGAAATTTTTCGCCCAGTGCAATGTTGTTTCTTTTTCGATTCTGCGTAAAAAAGAAAGATACACTTTTTCCTCTAAGTCGCACCGTTGAGGCTCCACACTCTTGTAAAGGTCTACGCCGCTAGGACTTAGAAAAATTTTCATACTTTACGATTTTTTCTCTCGATTTTATCGGTATAGGAAAGCGTTGTAGAGGAAAACGTTTGGGACGAAAGTTTCATGGTTTGCGATGCTCTACAAGAATACGACATTTCGATCGCCCGCCGAAATTAGGAAATCGCTTAATTAACAATAAGTTGCAAAAATTTGTTTATTAACAAAAATTTTCGCCCCGGGCAATATTGTTTCTCTTTCGATTCCGCGCCAGAAAGTATTAAAACTTTTTCCACTAGGTCGCACCGCTGCCGCTCTACTGTCTTGGCGGAAACACCACTGCCGCCCGTCCTTACGAAATCGGTTAATCAACAATAAGTCGCAAAATTGGCCTATTAACGAAATTTTTCGCCCAGTGCAATGTTGTTTCTTTTTCGATTCTGCGTAAAAAAGAAAGATACACTTTTTCCTCTAAGTCGCACCGTTGAGGCTCGATACTCTTGTAAAGGTCTACGCCGCTAGGACTTAGAAAAATTTTCATACTTTACGATTTTTTCTCTCGATTTTATCGGTATAGGAAAGCGTTGTAGAGGAAAACGTTTGGGACGAAAGTTTCATGGTTTGCGATGCTCTACAAGAATACGACATTTCGATCGCCCGCCGAAATTAGGAAATCGCTTAATTAACAATAAGTTGCAAAAATTTGTTTATTAACAAAAATTTTCGCCCTGGGCAATATTGTTTCTCTTTCGATTCCGCGCCAGAAAGTATTAAAACTTTTTCCTCTAGGTCGCACCGCTGCCGCTCTACTGTCTTGGCGGAAACACCACTGCCGCCCGTCCTTACGAAATCGGTTAATCAACAATAAGTCGCAAAATTGGCCTATTAACGAAATTTTTCGCCCAGTGCAATGTTGTTTCTTTTTCGATTCTGCGTAAAAAAGAAAGATACACTTTTTCCTCTAAGTCGCACCGTTGAGGCTCCACACTCTTGTAAAGGTCTACGCCGCTAGGACTTAGAAAAATTTTCATACTTTACGATTTTTTCTCTCGATTTTATCGGTATAGGAAAGCGTTGTAGAGGAAAACGTTTGGGACGAAAGTTTCATGGTTTGCGATGCTCTACAAGAATACGACATTTCGATCGCCCGCCGAAATTAGGAAATCGCTTAATTAACAATAAGTTGCAAAAATTTGTTTATTAACAAAAATTTTCGCCCCGGGCAATATTGTTTCTCTTTCGATTCCGCGCCAGAAAGTATTAAAACTTTTTCCACTAGGTCGCACCGCTGCCGCTCTACTGTCTTGGCGGAAACACCACTGCCGCCCGTCCTTACGAAATCGGTTAATCAACAATAAGTCGCAAAATTGGCCTATTAACGAAATTTTTCGCCCAGTGCAATGTTGTTTCTTTTTCGATTCTGCGTAAAAAAGAAAGATACACTTTTTCCTCTAAGTCGCACCGTTGAGGCTCCACACTCTTGTAAAGGTCTACGCCGCTAGGACTTAGAAAAATTTTCATACTTTACGATTTTTTCTCTCGATTTTATCGGTATAGGAAAGCGTTGTAGAGGAAAACGTTTGGGACGAAAGTTTCATGGTTTGCGATGCTCTACAAGAATACGACATTTCGATCGCCCGCCGAAATTAGGAAATCGGTTAATTAACAATAAGTTGCAAAAATTTGTTTATTAACAAAAATTTTCGCCCCGGGCAATATTGTTTCTCTTTCGATTCCGCGCCAGAAAGTATTAAAACTTTTTCCTCTAGGTCGCACCGCTGCCGCTCTACTCTCTTGGCGAGAATACCACTGCCGCTCGTCCTTACGAAATCGGTTAATCAACAATAAGTCGCAAAATTGGCCTATTAACGAAATTTTTCGCCCAGTGCAATGTTGTTTCTTTTTCGATTCTGCGTAAAAAAGAAAGATACACTTTTTCCTCTAAGTCGCACCGTTGAGGCTCGACACTCTTGTAAAGGTCTACGCCGCTAGGACTTAGAAAAATTTTCATACTTTACGATTTTTTCTCTCGATTTTATCGGTATAGGAAAGCGTTGTAGAGGAAAACGTTTGGGACGAAAGTTTCATGGCTTGCGATGCTCTACAAGAATACGACATTTCGATCGCCCGCCGAAATTAGGAAATCGGTTAATTAACAATAAGTTGCAAAAATTTGTTTATTAACAAAAATTTTCGCCCCGGGCAATATTGTTTCTCTTTCGATTCCGCGCCAGAAAGTATTAAAACTTTTTCCTCTAGGTCGCACCGCTGCCGCTCTACTGTCTTGGCGGGAAGACCACTGCCGCTCGTCCTTACGAAATCGGTTAATCAACAATAAGTCGCAAAATTGGCCTATTAACGAAATTTTTCGCCCAGTGCAATGTTGTTTCTTTTTCGATTCTGCGTAAAAAAGAAAGATACACTTTTTCCTCTAAGTCGCACCGTTGAGGCTCCACACTCTTGTAAAGGTCTACGCCGCTAGGACTTAGAAAAATTTTCATACTTTACGATTTTTTCTCTCGATTTTATCGGTATAGGAAAGCGTTGTAGAGGAAAACGTTTGGGACGAAAGTTTCATGGTTTGCGATGCTCTACAAGAATACGACATTTCGATCGCCCGCCGAAATTAGGAAATCGGTTAATTAACAATAAGTTGCAAAAATTTGTTTATTAACAAAAATTTTCGCCCCGGGCAATATTGTTTCTCTTTCGATTCCGCGCCAGAAAGTATTAAAACTTTTTCCTCTAGGTCGCACCGCTGCCGCTCTACTCTCTTGGCGAGAATACCACTGCCGCTCGTCCTTACGAAATCGGTTAATCAACAATAAGTCGCAAAATTGGCCTATTAACGAAATTTTTCGCCCAGTGCAATGTTGTTTCTTTTTCGATTCTGCGTAAAAAAGAAAGATACACTTTTTCCTCTAAGTCGCACCGTTGAGGCTCTACACTCTTGTAAAGGTCTACGCCGCTAGGACATAGAAAAATTTTCATACTTTACGATTTTTTCTCTCGATTTTATCGGTATAGGAAAGCGTTGTAGAGGAAAACGTTTGGGACGAAAGTTTCATGGCTTGCGATGCTCTACAAGAATACGACATTTCGATCGCCCGCCGAAATTAGGAAATCGCTTAATTAACAATAAGTTGCAAAAATTTGTTTATTAACAAAAATTTTCGCCCCGGGCAATATTGTTTCTCTTTCGATTCCGCGCCAGAAAGTATTAAAACTTTTTCCTCTAGGTCGCACCGCTGCCGCTCTACTGTCTTGGCGAGAATACCACTGCCGCTCGTCCTTACGAAATCGGTTAATCAACAATAAGTCGCAAAATTGGCCTATTAACGAAATTTTTCGCCCAGTGCAATGTTGTTTCTTTTTCGATTCTGCGTAAAAAAGAAAGGTACACTTTTTCCTCTAAGTCGCACCGTTGAGGCTCTACACTCTTGTAAAGGTCTACGCCGCTAGGACTTAGAAAAATTTTCATACTTTACGATTTTTTCTCTCGATTTTATCGGTATAGGAAAGCGTTGTAGAGGAAAACGTTTGGGACGAAAGTTTCATGGTTTGCGATGCTCTACAAGAATACGACATTTCGATCGCCCGCCGAAATTAGGAAATCGGTTAATTAACAATAAGTTGCAAAAATTTGTTTATTAACAAAATTTTCGCCCCGGGCAATATTGTTTCTCTTTCGATTCCGCGCCAGAAAGTATTAAAACTTTTTCCTCTAGGTCGCACCGCTGCCGCTCTACTGTCTTGGCGGGAAGACCACTGCCGCTCGTCCTTACGAAATCGGTTAATCAACAATAAGTCGCAAAATTGGCCTATTAACGAAATTTTTCGCCCAGTGCAATGTTGTTTCTTTTTCGATTCTCCGTAAAAAAGAAAGATACACTTTTTCCTCTAAGTCGCACCGTTGAGGCTCCACACTCTTGTAAAGGTCTACGCCGCTAGGACTTAGAAAAATTTCATACTTTACGATTTTTTCTCTCGATTTTATCGGTATAGGGAAAGCGTTGTAGAGGAAAACGTTTGGGACGAAGTTTCATGGTTTGCGATGCTCTACAAGAATACGACATTTCGATCGCCCGCCGAAATTAGGAAATCGGTTAATTAACAATAAGTTGCAAAAATTTGTTTATTAACAAAATTTTCGCCCGGGCAATATTGTTTCTCTTTCGATTCCGCGCCAGAAAGTATTAAAACTTTTTCCTCTAGGTCGCACCGCTGCCGCTCTACTGTCTTGGCGGAAACACCACTGCCGCCCGTCCTTACGAAATCGGTTAATCAACAATAAGTCGCAAAATTGGCCTATTAACGAAATTTTTCGCCCAGTGCAATGTTGTTTCTTTTTCGATTCTGCGTAAAAAAGAAAGGTACACTTTTTCCTCTAAGTCGCACCGTTGAGGCTCTACACTCTTGTAAAGGTCTACGCCGCTAGGACTTAGAAAAATTTTCATACTTTACGATTTTTTCTCTCGATTTTATCGGTATAGGAAAGCGTTGTAGAGGAAAACGTTTGGGACGAAAGTTTCATGGTTTGCGATGCTCTACAAGAATACGACATTTCGATCGCCCGCCGAAATTAGGAAATCGGTTAATTAACAATAAGTTGCAAAAATTTGTTTATTAACAAAATTTTCGCCCCGGGCAATATTGTTTCTCTTTCGATTCCGCGCCAGAAAGTATTAAAACTTTTTCCTCTAGGTCGCACCGCTGCCGCTCTACTGTCTTGGCGGGAAGACCACTGCCGCTCGTCCTTACGAAATCGGTTAATCAACAATAAGTCGCAAAATTGGCCTATTAACGAAATTTTTCGCCCAGTGCAATGTTGTTTCTTTTTCGATTCTCCGTAAAAAAGAAAGATACACTTTTTCCTCTAAGTCGCACCGTTGAGGCTCCACACTCTTGTAAAGGTCTACGCCGCTAGGACTTAGAAAAATTTTCATACTTTACGATTTTTTCTCTCGATTTTATCGGTATAGGAAAGCGTTGTAGAGGAAAACGTTTGGGACGAAAGTTTCATGGCTTGCGATGCTCTACAAGAATACGACATTTCGATCGCCCGCCGAAATTAGGAAATCGGTTAATTAACAATAAGTTGCAAAAATTTGTTTATTAACAAAAATTTTCGCCCCGGGCAATATTGTTTCTCTTTCGATTCCGCGCCAGAAAGTATTAAAACTTTTTCCTCTAGGTCGCACCGCTGCCGCTCTACTGTCTTGGCGGGAAGACCACTGCCGCTCGTCCTTACGAAATCGGTTAATCAACAATAAGTCGCAAAATTGGCCTATTAACGAAATTTTTCGCCCAGTGCAATGTTGTTTCTTTTTCGATTCTGCGTAAAAAAGAAAGATACACTTTTTCCTCTAAGTCGCACCGTTGAGGCTCCACACTCTTGTAAAGGTCTACGCCGCTAGGACTTAGAAAAATTTTCATACTTTACGATTTTTTCTCTCGATTTTATCGGTATAGGAAAGCGTTGTAGAGGAAAACGTTTGGGACGAAAGTTTCATGGTTTGCGATGCTCTACAAGAATACGACATTTCGATCGCCCGCCGAAATTAGGAAATCGGTTAATTAACAATAAGTTGCAAAAATTTGTTTATTAACAAAAATTTTCGCCCCGGGCAATATTGTTTCTCTTTCGATTCCGCGCCAGAAAGTATTAAAACTTTTTCCTCTAGGTCGCACCGCTGCCGCTCTACTCTCTTGGCGAGAATACCACTGCCGCTCGTCCTTACGAAATCGGTTAATCAACAATAAGTCGCAAAATTGGCCTATTAACGAAATTTTTCGCCCAGTGCAATGTTGTTTCTTTTTCGATTCTGCGTAAAAAAGAAAGATACACTTTTTCCTCTAAGTCGCACCGTTGAGGCTCTACACTCTTGTAAAGGTCTACGCCGCTAGGACATAGAAAAATTTTCATACTTTACGATTTTTTCTCTCGATTTTATCGGTATAGGAAAGCGTTGTAGAGGAAAACGTTTGGGACGAAAGTTTCATGGCTTGCGATGCTCTACAAGAATACGACATTTCGATCGCCCGCCGAAATTAGGAAATCGCTTAATTAACAATAAGTTGCAAAAATTTGTTTATTAACAAAAATTTTCGCCCCGGGCAATATTGTTTCTCTTTCGATTCCGCGCCAGAAAGTATTAAAACTTTTTCCTCTAGGTCGCACCGCTGCCGCTCTACTGTCTTGGCGAGAATACCACTGCCGCTCGTCCTTACGAAATCGGTTAATCAACAATAAGTCGCAAAATTGGCCTATTAACGAAATTTTTCGCCCAGTGCAATGTTGTTTCTTTTTCGATTCTGCGTAAAAAAGAAAGGTACACTTTTTTCCTCTAAGTCGCACCGTTGAGGCTCTACACTCTTGTAAAGGTCTACGCCGCTAGGACTTAGAAAAATTTTCATACTTTACGATTTTTTCTCTCGATTTTATCGGTATAGGAAAGCGTTGTAGAGGAAAACGTTTGGGACGAAAGTTTCATGGTTTGCGATGCTCTACAAGAATACGACATTTCGATCGCCCGCCGAAATTAGGAAATCGGTTAATTAACAATAAGTTGCAAAAATTTGTTTATTAACAAAAATTTTCGCCCCGGGCAATATTGTTTCTCTTTCGATTCCGCGCCAGAAAGTATTAAAACTTTTTCCTCTAGGTCGCACCGCTGCCGCTCTACTGTCTTGGCGGGAAGACCACTGCCGCTCGTCCTTACGAAATCGGTTAATCAACAATAAGTCGCAAAATTGGCCTATTAACGAAATTTTTCGCCCAGTGCAATGTTGTTTCTTTTTCGATTCTCCGTAAAAAAGAAAGATACACTTTTTCCTCTAAGTCGCACCGTTGAGGCTCCACACTCTTGTAAAGGTCTACGCCGCTAGGACTTAGAAAAATTTTCATACTTTACGATTTTTTCTCTCGATTTTATCGGTATAGGAAAGCGTTGTAGAGGAAAACGTTTGGGACGAAAGTTTCATGGTTTGCGATGCTCTACAAGAATACGACATTTCGATCGCCCGCCGAAATTAGGAAATCGGTTAATTAACAATAAGTTGCAAAAATTTGTTTATTAACAAAAATTTTCGCCCCGGGCAATATTGTTTCTCTTTCGATTCCGCGCCAGAAAGTATTAAAACTTTTTCCTCTAGGTCGCACCGCTGCCGCTCTACTCTCTTGGCGAGAATACCACTGCCGCTCGTCCTTACGAAATCGGTTAATCAACAATAAGTCGCAAAATTGGCCTATTAACGAAATTTTTCGCCCAGTGCAATGTTGTTTCTTTTTCGATTCTGCGTAAAAAGAAAGATACACTTTTTCCTCTAAGTCGCACCGTTGAGGCTCTACACTCTTGTAAAGGTCTACGCCGCTAGGACATAGAAAAATTTTCATACTTTACGATTTTTTCTCTCGATTTTATCGGTATAGGAAAGCGTTGTAGAGGAAAACGTTTGGGACGAAAGTTTCATGGTTTGCGATGCTCTACAAGAATACGACATTTCGATCGCCCGCCGAAATTAGGAAATCGGTTAATTAACAATAAGTTGCAAAAATTTGTTTATTAACAAAAATTTTCGCCCCGGGCAATATTGTTTCTCTTTCGATTCCGCGCCAGAAAGTATTAAAACTTTTTCCTCTAGGTCGCACCGCTGCCGCTCTACTGTCTTGGCGAGAATACCACTGCCGCTCGTCCTTACGAAATCGGTTAATCAACAATAAGTCGCAAAATTGGCCTATTAACGAAATTTTTCGCCCAGTGCAATGTTGTTTCTTTTTCGATTCTGCGTAAAAAAGAAAGGTACACTTTTTCCTCTAAGTCGCACCGTTGAGGCTCTACACTCTTGTAAAGGTCTACGCCGCTAGGACTTAGAAAAATTTTCATACTTTACGATTTTTTCTCTCGATTTTATCGGTATAGGAAAGCGTTGTAGAGGAAAACGTTTGGGACGAAAGTTTCATGGTTTGCGATGCTCTACAAGAATACGACATTTCGATCGCCCGCCGAAATTAGAAATCGGTTAATTAACAATAAGTTGCAAAAATTTGTTTATTAACAAAAATTTTCGCCCGGGCAATATTGTTTCTCTTTCGATTCCGCGCCAGAAAGTATTAAAACTTTTTCCTCTAGGTCGCACCGCTGCCGCTCTACTGTCTTGGCGGGAAGACCACTGCCGCTCGTCCTTACGAAATCGGTTAATCAACAATAAGTCGCAAAATTGGCCTATTAACGAAATTTTTCGCCCAGTGCAATGTTGTTTCTTTTTCGATTCTCCGTAAAAAAGAAAGATACACTTTTTCCTCTAAGTCGCACCGTTGAGGCTCCACACTCTTGTAAAGGTCTACGCCGCTAGGACTTAGAAAAATTTTCATACTTTACGATTTTTTCTCTCGATTTTATCGGTATAGGAAAGCGTTGTAGAGGAAAACGTTTGGGACGAAAGTTTCATGGTTTGCGATGCTCTACAAGAATACGACATTTCGATCGCCCGCCGAAATTAGGAAATCGGTTAATTAACAATAAGTTGCAAAAATTTGTTTATTAACAAAAATTTTCGCCCCGGGCAATATTGTTTCTCTTTCGATTCCGCGCCAGAAAGTATTAAAACTTTTTCCTCTAGGTCGCACCGCTGCCGCTCTACTCTCTTGGCGAGAATACCACTGCCGCTCGTCCTTACGAAATCGGTTAATCAACAATAAGTCGCAAAATTGGCCTATTAACGAAATTTTTCGCCCAGTGCAATGTTGTTTCTTTTTCGATTCTGCGTAAAAAAGAAAGATACACTTTTTCCTCTAAGTCGCACCGTTGAGGCTCTACACTCTTGTAAAGGTCTACGCCGCTAGGACATAGAAAAATTTTCATACTTTACGATTTTTTCTCTCGATTTTATCGGTATAGGAAAGCGTTGTAGAGGAAAACGTTTGGGACGAAAGTTTCATGGTTTGCGATGCTCTACAAGAATACGACATTTCGATCGCCCGCCGAAATTAGGAAATCGGTTAATTAACAATAAGTTGCAAAAATTTGTTTATTAACAAAAATTTTCGCCCCGGGCAATATTGTTTCTCTTTCGATTCCGCGCCAGAAAGTATTAAAACTTTTTCCTCTAGGTCGCACCGCTGCCGCTCTACTGTCTTGGCGGAAACACCACTGCCGCCCGTCCTTACGAAATCGGTTAATCAACAATAAGTCGCAAAATTGGCCTATTAACGAAATTTTTCGCCCAGTGCAATGTTGTTTCTTTTTCGATTCTGCGTAAAAAAGAAAGATACACTTTTTCCTCTAAGTCGCACCGTTGAGGCTCCACACTCTTGTAAAGGTCTACGCCGCTAGGACTTAGAAAAATTTTCATACTTTACGATTTTTTCTCTCGATTTTATCGGTATAGGAAAGCGTTGTAGAGGAAAACGTTTGGGACGAAAGTTTCATGGCTTGCGATGCTCTACAAGAATACGACATTTCGATCGCCCGCCGAAATTAGGAAATCGCTTAATTAACAATAAGTTGCAAAAATTTGTTTATTAACAAAAATTTTCGCCCCGGGCAATATTGTTTCTCTTTCGATTCCGCGCCAGAAAGTATTAAACTTTTTCCTCTAGGTCGCACCGCTGCCGCTCTACTCTCTTGGCGAGAATACCACTGCCGCTCGTCCTTACGAAATCGGTTAATCAACAATAAGTCGCAAAATTGGCCTATTAACGAAATTTTTCGCCCAGTGCAATGTTGTTTCTTTTTCGATTCTGCGTAAAAAAGAAAGATACACTTTTTCCTCTAAGTCGCACCGTTGAGGCTCTACACTCTTGTAAAGGTCTACGCCGCTAGGACATAGAAAAATTTTCATACTTTACGATTTTTTCTCTCGATTTTATCGGTATAGGAAAGCGTTGTAGAGGAAAACGTTTGGGACGAAAGTTTCATGGTTTGCGATGCTCTACAAGAATACGACATTTCGATCGCCCGCCGAAATTAGGAAATCGGTTAATTAACAATAAGTTGCAAAAATTTGTTTATTAACAAAAATTTTCGCCCCGGGCAATATTGTTTCTCTTTCGATTCCGCGCCAGAAAGTATTAAAACTTTTTCCTCTAGGTCGCACCGCTGCCGCTCTACTGTCTTGGCGGAAACACCACTGCCGCCCGTCCTTACGAAATCGGTTAATCAACAATAAGTCGCAAAATTGGCCTATTAACGAAATTTTTCGCCCAGTGCAATGTTGTTTCTTTTTCGATTCTGCGTAAAAAAGAAAGATACACTTTTTCCTCTAAGTCGCACCGTTGAGGCTCCACACTCTTGTAAAGGTCTACGCCGCTAGGACTTAGAAAAATTTTCATACTTTACGATTTTTTCTCTCGATTTTATCGGTATAGGAAAGCGTTGTAGAGGAAAACGTTTGGGACGAAAGTTTCATGGCTTGCGATGCTCTACAAGAATACGACATTTCGATCGCCCGCCGAAATTAGGAAATCGCTTAATTAACAATAAGTTGCAAAAATTTGTTTATTAACAAAAATTTTCGCCCCGGGCAATATTGTTTCTCTTTCGATTCCGCGCCAGAAAGTATTAAAACTTTTTCCTCTAGGTCGCACCGCTGCCGCTCTACTGTCTTGGCGGAAACACCACTGCCGCCCGTCCTTACGAAATCGGTTAATCAACAATAAGTCGCAAAATTGGCCTATTAACGAAATTTTTCGCCCAGTGCAATGTTGTTTCTTTTTCGATTCTGCGTAAAAAAGAAAGATACACTTTTTCCTCTAAGTCGCACCGTTGAGGCTCCACACTCTTGTAAAGGTCTACGCCGCTAGGACTTAGAAAAATTTTCATACTTTACGATTTTTTCTCTCGATTTTATCGGTATAGGAAAGCGTTGTAGAGGAAAACGTTTGGGACGAAAGTTTCATGGTTTGCGATGCTCTACAAGAATACGACATTTCGATCGCCCGCCGAAATTAGGAAATCGCTTAATTAACAATAAGTTGCAAAAATTTGTTTATTAACAAAAATTTTCGCCCCGGGCAATATTGTTTCTCTTTCGATTCCGCGCCAGAAAGTATTAAAACTTTTTCCACTAGGTCGCACCGCTGCCGCTCTACTGTCTTGGCGGAAACACCACTGCCGCCCGTCCTTACGAAATCGGTTAATCAACAATAAGTCGCAAAATTGGCCTATTAACGAAATTTTTCGCCCAGTGCAATGTTGTTTCTTTTTCGATTCTGCGTAAAAAAGAAAGATACACTTTTTCCTCTAAGTCGCACCGTTGAGGCTCGACACTCTTGTAAAGGTCTACGCCGCTAGGACTTAGAAAAATTTTCATACTTTACGATTTTTTCTCTCGATTTTATCGGTATAGGAAAGCGTTGTAGAGGAAAACGTTTGGGACGAAAGTTTCATGGTTTGCGATGCTCTACAAGAATACGACATTTCGATCGCCCGCCGAAATTAGAAATCGGTTAATTAACAATAAGTTGCAAAAATTTGTTTATTAACAAAAATTTTCGCCCCGGGCAATATTGTTTCTCTTCGATTCCGCGCCAGAAAGTATTAAAACTTTTTCCTCTAGGTCGCACCGCTGCCGCTCTACTGTCTTGGCGGAAACACCACTGCCGCCCGTCCTTACGAAATCGGTTAATCAACAATAAGTCGCAAAATTGGCCTATTAACGAAATTTTTCGCCCAGTGCAATGTTGTTTCTTTTTCGATTCTGCGTAAAAAAGAAAAGATACACTTTTTCCTCTAAGTCGCACCGTTGAGGCTCCACACTCTTGTAAAGGTCTACGCCGCTAGGACTTAGAAAAATTTTCATACTTTACGATTTTTTCTCTCGATTTTATCG
>CAXDIW010000314.1:0-482000 GCA_963989415.1 Cerceris ruficornis | reverse complement strand
TCTTCAAGTTTAAGTGAACAATGAGCCCCATTGTTAATCCTTTATCGGAAATTATTTCTAACTTTCGACAGGTAGAACATTGAATGGAACAGGTAGACGGTTGAAATCTTTGTATCTCTTGCTTCTATATAGGATAAGAAACATATATGCAAAGCATCCAAACAGTACCATTCGCCACTTTTTTGTTCTTCAAGTTTAAGTAAACTACGATCCCCATTGTTAATCCCTTAACGGAAATTATTTGTAATTTTCGACATGTAGAACAGTGAATAGAACAGGTAGACGGTTGAAATCTTTGTATATATTGCTTCTATATAATCTACGAAACATATATGCAAAGCATCCAAACAGTACCATTCGCCAATTTTTTGTTCTTCAAGTTTAAGTGAACTACGAGCCCCATAGTTAATACTTTAACGGAAATTATTTGTAACTTGCGAGAAGTAGAACAATGAATGGAACTGGTGGCCGGTTGAAATCAATGTATATATTGCTTCTATATAGTCTAAGAAACATATATGCAAAGCATCCAAACAGTACCATTCGCCAATTTTTTGTTCTTCAAGTTTAAGTGAACGACGAGCCCCATTGTTAATCCTTTAAAGGAAATTATTTGTAAATTTCGACAAGTAGAACAATGAATGGAACAGGTAGACGGTTGCAATCATTGTATATATTGCTACTATATAGTCTAAGAAACATATATGCAAAGCATCCAAACAGTACAATTCGACAATTTTTTGTTCTTCAAGTTTAGTGAACAATGAGCCCCAATGGTTAATCCTTTATCGGCAATTATTTCTAATTTTCGACAAGTAGAACAATGAATGGAACAGGTAGACGGTTGAAATCCTTGTATAGATTGCTTCCATATAGTGTAAGAAACATGTACGCAAAGCATCCAAACAGTACCATTCGCCAATTTTTTGTCCTTCAAGTTTAGCGAACAATGAGCCCCAATGGTTAATCCTTTATCGGTGATTATTTGTAACTTTCGACAAGTAGAACAATGAATGGAAAAGGTAGACGGTTGAAATCCTTGTATATATTGCGTCTATATAATCTAAGAAACATATATGCAAAGCATCCAAACAGTACCATTCGCCAATTTTTTGTTCTTCAAGTTTAAGTGAACTACGAGCCCCATTGTTAATCCTTTAATGGAAATTATTTGTAAATTTCTACAAGTAGAACAATGAATGGAACAGGTAGACTGTTGAAATCATTGTATATATTGCTTCTATATAGTCTAAGAAACATACATGCAAAGCGTCCAAACAGTACAATTCGCCAATTATTTGATCTTCAAGTTTAAGTGAACAACGAGCCCCATTGTTAATCCTTTAAAGGAAATTATTTGTAAATTTCGACAAGTAGAACAATGAATGGAACAGGTAGATGGTTGAAATCTTTGTATATGTTGCTTCTATATAGCCTAAGAAACATATATGCAAAGCATCCAAACAGTACCATTCGCCAATTTTTTGTTCTTCAAGTTTAAGTGAACTACGAGCCCCATTGTTAATACTTTAACGGAAATTATGTGTAACTTTCGACAAGTAGAACAATGAATGGAACAGGTAGACGGTTGAAATCATTGTATATATTTCTTCTATATAGTCTAAGAAACATATATGCAAAGCATCCAAACAGTACCATTCGCCAATTTCTTGTTCTTCAAGTTTAAGTGAACTACGAGCCCCATTGTTAATACTTTAACGGAAATTATTTGTAACTTGCGACAAGTAGAACAATGAGTGGAACAGGTAGACGGTTGAAATCAATGTATATATTGCTTCTATATAGTCTAAGAAACATATATGCAAAGCGTCCAAACAGTACAATTCGCCAATTATTTGATCTTCAAATTTAAGTGAACTACGAGCCCCATTGTTAATACTTTAACGGAAATTATTTGTAACTTGCGACAAGTAGAACAATGAATGGAACAGGTAGCCGGTTGAAATCAATGTATATATTGCTTCTATATAGTCTAAGAAACATATATGCAAAGTATCCAAACAGTACCATTCGCCACTTTTTTTGTTCTTCAAGTTTAAGTGAACAACGAGCCCCATTGTTAATCCTTTATCGGAAATTATTTGTAATTTACGACAAGTAGAACAATGAATGGAACAGGTAGACGGTTGAAATCTGTGTATATATTGCTTCTATATAATCTAAGAAACATATATGCAAAGCATGCAAACAGTACCATTCGCCAATTTTTTGTTCTTCAAGTTTAAGTGAACAACGAGCCCAATTGATAATCATGAAACGGAAATTATTTGTAACTTTCTACAAGTAGAACAATGAATAGAACAGGTAGACGGTTGAAATCTTTGTATATGTTGCTTCTATATAGTCTACGAAACCTATATGCAAAGCATCTAAACAGTAACAATCGCCAATTTTTTTATCTTCAAGTTTAAGTGAACAATGAGCCCCAATGGTTAATCCTTTATCGGTGATTATTTGTAACTTTCGACAAGTAGAACAATGAATGGAAAAGGTAGACGGTTGAAATCCTTGTATATATTGCGTCTATATAATCTAAGAAACATATATGCAAAGCATCCAAACAGTACCATTCGCCAATTTTTTGTTCTTCAAGTTTAAGTGAACTACGAGCCCCATTGTTAATCCTTTAATGGAAATTATTTGTAAATTTCTACAAGTAGAACAATGAATGGAACAGGTAGACTGTTGAAATCATTGTATATATTGCTTCTATATAGTCTAAGAAACATACATGCAAAGCGTCCAAACAGTACAATTCGCCAATTATTTGATCTTCAAGTTTAAGTGAATTACGAGCCCCATTCTTAATACTTTAACGGAAATTATTTGTAACTTGCGACAAGTAGAACAATGATTGGAACACGTAGACGGTTGAAATCTTTGTATATATTGCTTCCATATAGTCTAACAAACATGTACGCAAAGCATCCAAACAGTACCATTCGCCAATTTTTTGTTCTTCAAGTTTAAGTGAACTACGAGCCCCATTGTTAATACTTTAAAGGAAATTATTTGTAAATTTCGACAAGTAGAACAATGAATGGAACAGGTAGATGGTTGAAATCTTTGTATATGTTGCTTCTATATAGCCTAAGAAACCTATATGCAAAGCATCTAAACAGTAACAATCGCCAATTTTTTGATCTTCAAGTTTAAGTGAACAGCGAGCCCCATTGATAATCATGAAATGGAAATTATTTGTAACTTTCTACAAGTAGAACAATGAATAGTACAGGTAGACGGGTGTAATCTTTCTATATATTGCTTCTAAATAGTCTAAGAAACATATATGCAAAGCATGCAAACAGTACAATTCGCCAATTTTTTGTTCTTCAAGTTTAAGTGAACTATGAGCCCCATTGTTAATCCTTTAAAGGAAATTATTTGTAAATTTCGACAAGTAGAACAATGAATGGATCATGTAGACGGTTGAAATCATTGTATATATTGCTTCTATATAGCCTACGAAACATATATGCAAAGCATCCAAACAGTACAATTCGCCAATTTTTTGTTCTTCAAGTTTAAGTGAACTACGAGCCCCATTGTTAATCTTTAACGGAAATTATTTGTAACTTTCGACAAGTAGAACATTGAATGGAACAGATAGACGGTTGAAATCTTTGTATATATTGCTTCTATATAGTCTAAGAAACATATATGCAAAGCATCCAAACAGTACAATTCGCCAATTTATTGTTCTTCAAGTTTAAGTGAACAACGAGCCCCATTGTTAATCCTTTAAAGGAAATTATTTGTAAATTTCGACAAGTAGAACAATGATTGGAACACGTAGACGGTTGAAATCTTTGTATATATTGCTTCTATATAGTCTAAGAAACATATATGCAAAGCATCCAAACAGGACCATTCGCCAATTTTTTGTTCTTCAAGTTTAAGTGAACAATGAGCCCCAATGGTTAATCCTTTATCGGAAATTATTTGTAATTTTCGACAAGTAGAACAATGAATGGAACAGGTAGACGGTTGAAATCTTTGTATATATTGCTTCTATATAATCTAAGAAACATATATGCAAAGCATCTAAACAGTAACAATCGCCAATTTTTTGTTGTTCGAGTTTAAGTGAACAACGAGCCCCATTGATAATCATGAAACGGAAATTATTTGTAACTTTCGACATGTAGAACAATGAATGGAACAGGTAGACGGTTGAAATCATTATATATATACTGCTTCTATATAGTCTAAGAAACATATATGCAAAGCATCCAAACAGTACCATTCGCCACTTTTTTTGTTCTTCAAGTTTAAGTGAACAACGAGCCCCATTGTTAATCCTTTATCGGAAATTATTTGTAATTTACGACAAGTAGAACAATGAATGGAACAGGTAGACGGTTGAAATCTGTGTATATATTGCTTCTATATAATCTAAGAAACATATATGCAAAGCATGCAAACAGTACCATTCGCCAATTTTTTGTTCTTCAAGTTTAAGTGAACAACGAGCCCAATTGATAATCATGAAACGGAAATTATTTGTAACTTTCTACAAGTAGAACAATGAATAGAACAGGTAGACGGTTGAAATCTTTGTATATGTTGCTTCTATATAGTCTACGAAACCTATATGCAAAGCATCTAAACAGTAACAATCGCCAATTTTTTTATCTTCAAGTTTAAGTGAACAATGAGCCCCAATGGTTAATCCTTTATCGGTGATTATTTGTAACTTTCGACAAGTAGAACAATGAATGGAACAGGTAGACGGTTGAAATCTCTGTATATATTGCTTCTATATTGTCTAAGAAACATATTGCAAAGCTTCCAAGCTGTACAATTCGCCAATTTATTGTTCTTCAAGTTTAAGTGAACAACGAGCCGCATTGTTCATCCTTTAAAGGAAATTATTTGTAAATTTCGGCAAGTAGAACAATGATTGGAACACGTAGACGGTTGAAATCTTTGTATATATTGCTTCCATATAGTCTAAGAAACATATATGCAAAGCATCCAAATAGTACCATTCGCCAATTTTTTGTTCTTCAAGTTGAAGTGAACTACGAGCCCCATTGTTAATCCTTTAAAGGAAATTATTTGTAACTTTCGACAAGTAGAACAATGAATGGAACAGGTAGACGGTTGAAATCATTGTATATATTTCTTCTATATAGTCTAAGAAACATATATGCAAAGCATCCAAACAGTACCATTCGCCAATTTTTTGTTCTTCAAGTTTAAGTGAACTACGAGCCCCATTGTTAATACTTTAACGGAAATTATTTGTAACTTGCGACAAGTAGAACAATGATTGGAACAGGTAGACGGTTGAAATCATTGTATATATTGCTTCTATATAGTCTAAGAAACATATATGCAAAGCATCCAAACAGTACCATTCGCCAATTTTTTGTTCTGCAAGTTTAAGTGAACAACGAGCCCCATTGATAATCATGAAACGGAAATTATTTGTAACTTTCTACAAGTAGAACATTGAATAGAACAGGTAGACGGGTGAAATCTTTCTATATATTGCTTCTAAATAGTCTAAGAAACATATATGCAAAGCATCTAAACAGTAACATTCGCCAATTTTTTGACCTTCAAGTTTAAGTGAACAGCGAGCCCCATTGATAACCCTTTAAAGGAAATTATTTGTAAATTTCGACAAGTAGAACAATGAATGGAACAGGTAGCCTGTTGAAAACATTGTATATATTGCTTCTATATAGTCTAAGAAACATATATGCAAAGCATCCAAACAGTACAATTCGCCAATTTTTTGTTCTTCAAGTTTAAGTAAACTACAATCCCCATTGTTAATCCCTTAACGGAAATTATTTGTAACTTTCGACAAGCAGAACAGTGAATGGAACAGGTAGACGGTTGAAATCAATGTATATATTGCTTCTATATAGTCTAAGAAACATATATGCAAAGCATCCAAACAGTACCATTCGCCAATTTTTTGTTCTTCAAGTTTAAGTGAACTACGAGCCCCATTGATAATACTTTAACGGAAATTATTTGTAACTTGCGACAAGTAGAACAATGAGTGGAACAGGTAGCCGGTTGAAATCAATGTATATATTGCTTCTATATAGTCTAAGAAACATATATGCAAAGCATCCAAACAGTACCATTCGCCAATTATTTGATCTTCAAATTTAAGTGAACTACGAGCCCCATTGTTAATACTTTAACGGAAATTATTTGTAACTTGCGACAAGTAGAACAATGAATGGAACAGGTAGCCGGTTGAAATCAATGTATATATTGCTTCTATATAGTCTAAGAAACATATATGCAAAGCATCCAAACAGTACCATTCGCCAATTTTTTGTTCTTCAAGTTTAAGTGAACTACGAGCCCCATTGTTAATACTTTAACGGAAATTATTTGTAACTTGCGACAAGTAGAACAATGAGTGGAACAGGTAGACGGTTGAAATCAATGTATATATTGCTTCTATATAGTCTAAGAAACATATATGAAAAGCATCCAAACAGTACCATTCGCCAATTTTTTGTTCTTCAAGTTTAAGTGAACTACGAGCCCCATTGTTAATACTTTAACGGAAATTATTTGTAACTTGCGACAAGTAGAACAATGAGTGGAACAGGTAGACGGTTGAAGTCAATGTATATATTGCTTCTATATAGTCTAAGAAACATATATGCAAAGCATCCAAACAGTACCATTCGCCAATTTTTTGTTCTTCAAGTTTAAGTGAACAACGAGCCCCATTGATAATCATGAAACGGAAATTATTTGTAACTTTCTACAAGTAGAACAATAAATAGAACAGGTAGACGGGTGAAATCTTTCTATATATTGCTTCTAAATAGTCTAAGAAACATATATGCAAAGCATCTAAACAGTAACATTCGCCAATTTTTTGACCTTCAAGTTTAAGTGAACAGCGAGCCCCATTGATAACCCTTTAAAGGAAATTATTTGTAAATTTCGACAAGTAGAACAATGAATGGAACAGGTAGCCTGTTGAAAACATTGTATATATTGCTTCTATATAGTCTAAGAAACATATATGCAAAGCATCCAAACAGTACAATTCGCCAATTATTTGATCTTCAAGTTTAAGTGAACTACGAGCCCCATTGTTAATACTTTAACGGAAATTATTTGTAACTTGCGACAAGTAGAACAATGAATGGAACAGGTAGCCGGTTGAAATCAATTTATATATTGCTTCTATATAGTCTAAGAAACATATATGCAAAGCATCCAAACAGTACCATTCGCCAATTTTTTGTTCTTCAAGTTTAAGTGAACTACGAGCCCCATTGATAATACTTTAACGGAAATTATTTGTAACTTGCGACAAGTAGAACAATGATTGGAACAGGTAGACGGTTGAAATCATTGTATATATTGCTTCTATATAGTCTAAGAAACATATATGCAAAGCATCCAAACAGTACCATTCGCCAATTTTTTGTTCTTCAAGTTTAAGTGAACTACGAGCCCCATTGTTAATACTTTAACGGAAATTATTTGTAACTTTCGACAAGTAGAACAATGAGTGGAACAGGTAGACGGTTGAAATCAATATATATATTGCTTCTATATAGTCTAAGAAACATATATGCAAAGCATCCAAACAGTACCATTCGCCAATTTTTTGTTCTTCAAGTTTAAGTGAACAATGAGCCCCATTGTTAATCATTTAAAGGAAATCATTTGTAAATTTCGACAAGTAGAACAATGATTGGAACAGGTAGACGGTTGAAATCATTGTATATATTGCTTCTATATAGTCTAAGAAACATATATGCAAAGCATCCAAACAGTACCATTCGCCAATTTTTTGTTCTTCAAGTTTAAGTGAACTACGAGCCCCATTGTTAATACTTTAACGGAAATTATTTGTAACTTGCGACAAGTAGAACAATGAGTGGAAGAGGTAGACGGTTGAAATCAATGTATATATTGTTTCTATATAGTCTAAGAAACATATATGCAAAGCATCCAAACAGTACCATTCGCCAATTTTTTGTTCTTCAAGTTTAAGTGAACAATGAGCCCCATTGTTAAACATTTAAAGGAAATTATTTGTAACTTTCGACAAGTAGAACAATGAATGGAACAGGTAGACGGTTGAAATCATTGTATATATTGCTTCTATATAGTCTAAGAAACATATATGCAAAGCATCCAAACAGTACCATTCGCCAATTTTTTGTTCTTCAAGTTTAAGTGAACTACGAGCCCCATTGTTAATCCTTTAAAGGAAATTATTTGTAATTTTCGACAAGCAGAACAATGAATGGAACAGGTAGACGGTTGAAATCCTTGTATATATTGCGTCTATATAGTCTAAGAAACATATATGCAAAGCATCCAAACAGTACAATTCGCCAATTTATTGTTCTTCAAGTTTAAGTGAACAACCAGCCCCATTGTTAACCCTTTAAAGGAAATTATTTGTAAATTTCGACAAGTAGAACATTGAATGGAACAGGTAGACGGTTGAAATCTTTGTATATATTGCTTCTATATAGTCTAAGAAACATATATGCAAAGCCTCCAAACAGTACAATTCGCCAATTATTTGATATTCAAGTTTAAGTGAACTACGAGCCCCATTGTTAGTACTTTAACGGAAATTATTTGTAACTTGCGACAAGTAGAACAATGAATGGAACAGGTAGCCGGTTGAAATCTTTGTATATATTGCTTCTATATAGTCTAAGAAACATATATGCAAAGCATCCAAACAGTACCATTCGCCACTTTTTTGTTCTTCAAGGTGAAGTGAACAACGAGCCCCATTGTTAATCCTTTAAAGGAAATTATTTGTAAATTTCGACAAGTAGAACAATGAATGGAACAGGTAGACTGTTGAAATCATTGTATATATTGCTTCTATATAGTCTAAGAAACATATATGCAAAGCATCCAAACAGTACAATTCGCCAATTATTTGATCTTCAAGTTTAAGTGAACTACGAGCCCCATTGTTAATACTTTAACGGAAATTATTTGTAACTTGCGACAAGTAGAACAATGAATGGAACAGGTAGCCGGTTGAAATCAATTTATATATTGCTTCTATATAGTCTAAGAAACATATATGCAAAGCATCCAAACAGTACCATTCGCCACTTTTTTTGTTCTTCAAGTTTAAGTGAACAACGAGCCCCATTGTTAATCCTTTATCGGAAATTATTTGTAATTTACGACAAGTAGAACAATGAATGGAACAGGTAGACGGATGAAATCTTTGTATATATTGCTTCCATATAGTCTAAGAAACATGTACGCAAAGCATCCAAACAGTACCATTCGCCAATTTTTTGTTCTTCAGGTTTAAGTGAACAATGAGCCCCAATGGTTAATCCTTTATCGGAAATTATTTGTAATTTTCGACAAGTAGAACAATGAATGGAACAGGTAGACGGTTGAAATCTTTGTATATGTTGCTTCTATATAGTCTAGGAAACCTATATGCAAAGCATCTAAGCAGTAACAATCGCCAATTTTTTGATCTTCAAGTTTAAGTGAACAGCGAGCCCCATTGATAATCATGAAATGGAAATTATTTGTAACTTTCTACAAGTAGAACAATGAACAGTACAGGTAGACGGGTGAAATCTTTCTATATATTGCTTCTAAATAGTCTAAGAAACATATATGCAAAGCATCCAAACAGTACCATTCGCCACTTTTTTGTTCTTCAAGGTGAAGTGAACAACGAGCCCCATTGTTAATCCTTTAAAGGAAATTATTTGTAAATTTCGACAGGTAGAACAATGAATGGAACAGGTAGACTGTTGAAATCATTGTATATATTGCTTCTATATAGTCTAAGAAACATATATGCAAAGCGTCCAAACAGTACAATTCGCCAATTATTTGATCTTCAAATTTAAGTGAACTACGAGCCCCATTGTTAATACTTTAACGGAAATTATTTGTAACTTGCGACAAGTAGAACAATGAATGGAACAGGTAGCCGGTTGAAATCAATGTATATATTGCTTCTATATAGTCTAAGAAACATATATGCAAAGCATCCAAACAGTACCATTCGCCACTTTTTTTGTTCTTCAAGTTTAAGTGAACAACGAGCCCCATTGTTAATCCTTTATCGGAAATTATTTGTAATTTACAACATGTAGAACAATGAATGGAACAGGTAGACGGTTGAAATCTGTGTATATATTGCTTCTATATAATCTAAGAAACATATATGCAAAGCATGCAAACAGTACCATTCGCCAATTTTTTGATCTTCAAGTTTAAGTGAACAATGAGCCCCAATGGTTAATCCTTTATCGGTGATTATTTGTAACTTTCGACAAGTAGAACAATGAATGGAAAAGGTAGACGGTTGAAATCCTTGTATATATTGCGTCTATATAATCTAAGAAACATATATGCAAAGCATCCAAACAGTACCATTCGCCAATTTTTTGTTCTTCAAGTTTAAGTGAACTACGAGCCCCATTGTTAATCCTTTAATGGAAATTATTTGTAAATTTCGACAAGTAGAACAATGAATGGAACAGGTAGACGGTTGAAATCTTTGTATATATTGCTTCTATATAATCTAAGAAACATATATGCAAAGCATCTAAACAGTAACAATCGCCAATTTTTTGTTGTTCGAGTTTAAGTGAACAACGAGCCCCATTGATAATCATGAAACGGAAATTATTTGTAACTTTCGACATGTAGAACAATGAATGGAACAGGTAGACGGTTGAAATCATTATATATATACTGCTTCTATATAGTCTAAGAAACATATATGCAAAGCATCCAAACAGTACCATTCGCCACTTTTTTTGTTCTTCAAGTTTAAGTGAACAACGAGCCCCATTGTTAATCCTTTATCGGAAATTATTTGTAATTTACGACAAGTAGAACAATGAATGGAACAGGTAGACGGTTGAAATCTGTGTATATATTGCTTCTATATAATCTAAGAAACATATATGCAAAGCATGCAAACAGTAGCATTCGCCAATTTTTTGTTCTTCAAGTTTAAGTGAACAACGAGCCCAATTGATAATCATGAAACGGAAATTATTTGTAACTTTCTACAAGTAGAACAATGAATAGAACAGGTAGACGGTTGAAATCTTTGTATATGTTGCTTCTATATAGTCTACGAAACCTATATGCAAAGCATCTAAACAGTAACAATCGCCAATTTTTTTATCTTCAAGTTTAAGTGAACAATGAGCCCCAATGGTTAATCCTTTATCGGTGATTATTTGTAACTTTCGACAAGTAGAACAATGAATGGAAAAGGTAGACGGTTGAAATCCTTGTATATATTGCGTCTATATAATCTAAGAAACATATATGCAAAGCATCCAAACAGTACCATTCGCCAATTTTTTGTTCTTCAAGTTTAAGTGAACTACGAGCCCCATTGTTAATCCTTTAATGGAAATTATTTGTAAATTTCTACAAGTAGAACAATGAATGGAACAGGTAGACTGTTGAAATCATTGTATATATTGCTTCTATATAGTCTAAGATACATATATGCAAAGCATCCAAACAGTACAATTCGCCAATTTATTTTTCTTCAAGTTTAAGTGAACTACGATCCCCATTGTTAATCCATTAACGGAAATTATTTGTAACTTTCGACAAGTAGAACAATGAATGGAACAGGTAGGCGGTTGAAATCTTTGTATATATTGCTTCTATATAGTCTAAGAAACATATATGCAAAGCATCCAAACAGTACCTTTCGCCAATTTTTTGTTCTTCAAGTTTAAGTGAACAACGAGCCCCATTGATAATCATGAAACGGAAATTATTTGTAACGTTCTACAAGTAGAACAATGAATGGAACTGGTAGACGGTTGAAATCATTGTATATATTGCTTCTATATAGTCTAAGAAACATATATGCAAAGCATCCAAACAGCACAATTCGCCAATTTTTTGTTCTTCAAGTATAAGTGAACAATGAGCCCCAATGGTTAATCCTTTATCGGAAATTATTTGTAATTTTCGACAAGTAGAACAATGAATGGAACAGGTAGACGGTTGAAATCTCTGTATATATTGCTTCTATATTGTCTAAGAAACATATTGCAAAGCTTCCAAGCTGTACAATTCGCCAATTTATTGTTCTTCAAGTTTAAGTGAACAACGAGCCGCATTGTTCATCCTTTAAAGGAAATTATTTGTAAATTTCGGCAAGTAGAACAATGATTGGAACACGTAGACGGTTGAAATCTTTGTATATATTGCTTCCATATAGTCTAAGAAACATATATGCAAAGCATCCAAACAGTACCATTCGCCAATTTTTTGTTCTTCAAGTTGAAGTGAACTACGAGCCCCATTGTTAATCCTTTAAAGGAAATTATTTGTAACTTTCGACAAGTAGAACAATGAATGGAACAGGTAGACGGTTGAAATCATTGTATATATTTCTTCTATATAGTCTAAGAAACATATATGCAAAGCATCCAAACAGTACCATTCGCCAATTTTTTGTTCTTCAAGTTTAAGTGAACTACGAGCCCCATTGTTAATACTTTAACGGAAATTATTTGTAACTTGCGACAAGTAGAACAATGATTGGAACAGGTAGACGGTTGAAATCATTGTATATATTGCTTCTATATAGTCTAAGAAACATATATGCAAAGCATCCAAACAGTACCATTCGCCAATTTTTTGTTCTGCAAGTTTAAGTGAACAACGAGCCCCATTGATAATCATGAAACGGAAATTATTTGTAACTTTCTACATTAGAACATTGAATAGAACAGGTAGACGGGTGAAATCTTTCTATATATTGCTTCTAAATAGTCTAAGAAACATATATGCAAAGCATCTAAACAGTAACATTCGCCAATTTTTTGACCTTCAAGTTTAAGTGAACAGCGAGCCCCATTGATAACCCTTTAAAGGAAATTATTTGTAAATTTCGACAAGTAGAACAATGAATGGAACAGGTAGCCTGTTGAAAACATTGTATATATTGCTTCTATATAGTCTAAGAAACATATATGCAAAGCATCCAAACAGTACAATTCGCCAATTTTTTGTTCTTCAAGTTTAAGTAAACTACAATCCCCATTGTTAATCCCTTAACGGAAATTATTTGTAACTTTCGACAAGCAGAACAGTGAATGGAACAGGTAGACGGTTGAAATCTTGTATACATTGCTCCTATATAGTATAAGAAACATATATGCAAAGCATCCAAACAGTACAATTCGCCAATTTTTTGTTGTTCAAGTTTAAGTGAACAATGAGCCCCAATGGTCAATCCGTTATCGGAAATTATTTGTAACTTTCGACAAGTAGAACAATGAATGGAACAGGTAGACGGTTGAAATCATTGTATATATTGCTTCTATATAGTCTAAGAAACATATATGCAAAGCATCCAAACAGTACCATTCGCCAATTTTTTGTTCTTCAAGTTTAAGTGAACTACGAGCCCCATTGTTAATCCTTTAAAGGAAATTATTTGTAATTTTCGACAAGCAGAACAATGAATGGAACAGGTAGACGGTTGAAATCCTTGTATATATTGCGTCTATATAGTCTAAGAAACATATATGCAAAGCATCCAAACAGTACAATTCGCCAATTTATTGTTCTTCAAGTTTAAGTGAACAACCAGCCCCATTGTTAATCCTTTAAAGGAAATTATTTGTAACTTGCGACAAGTAGAACAATGATTGGAACAGGTAGACGGTTGAAATCATTGTATATATTGCTTCTATATAGTCTAAGAAACATATATGCAAAGCATCCAAACAGTACCATTCGCCAATTTTTTTTTTTTCATGTTTAAGTGAACTATGAGCCCCAATGGTCAATCCGTTATCGGAAATTATTTGTAATTTTCGACAAGCAGAACAATGAATGGAACAGGTAGACGGTTGAATTCTTTGTATATATTCCTTCTATATAGTCTAAGAAACATATATGCAAAGCATCCAAACAGTACCATTCGCCAATTTTTAGTTCTTCAAGTTTAAGTGAACTACGAGCCCCATTGTTAATACTTTAACGGAAATTATTTGTAACTTGCGACAAGTAGAACAATGATTGGAACAGGTAGACGGTTGAAATCATTGTATATATTGCTTCTATATAGTCTAAGAAACATATATACAAAGCATCCAAACAGTACCATTCGCCAATTTTTTGTTCTTCAAGTTTAAGTGAACTACGAGCCCCATTGTTAATACTTTAACGGAAATTATTTGTAACTTGCGACAAGTAGAACAATGAGTGGAACAGGTAGACGGTTGAAATCAATGTATATATTGCTTCTATATAGTCTAAGAAACATATATGCAAAGCATCCAAACAGTACCATTCGCCAATTATTTGATCTTCAAATTTAAGTGAACTACGAGCCCCATTGTTAATACTTTAACGGAAATTATTTGTAACTTGCGACAAGTAGAACAATGAATGGAACAGGTAGCCGGTTGAAATCAATGTATATATTGCTTCTATATAGTCTAAGAAACATATATGCAAAGCATCCAAACAGTACCATTCGCCAATTTTTTGTTCTTCAAGTTTAAGTGAACTACGAGCCCCATTGTTAATACTTTAACGGAAATTATTTGTAACTTGCGACAAGCAGAACAATGAATGGAACAGGTAGACGGTTGAAATCCTTGTATATATTGCGTCTATATAGTCTAAGAAACATATATGCAAAGCATCCAAACAGTACAATTCGCCAATTTATTGTTCTTCAAGTTTAAGTGAACAACCAGCCCCATTGTTAACCCTTTAAAGGAAATTATTTGTAAATTTCGACAAGTAGAACATTGAATGGAACAGGTAGACGGTTGAAATCTTTGTATATATTGCTTCTATATAGTCTAAGAAACATATATGCAAAGCGTCCAAACAGTACAATTCGCCAATTATTTGATCTTCAAGTTTAAGTGAACTACCAGCCCCATTGTTAGTACTTTAACGGAAATTATTTGTAACTTGCGACAAGTAGAACAATGAATGGAACAGGTAGCCGGTTGAAATCTTTGTATATATTGCTTCTATATAGTCTAAGAAACATATATGCAAAGCATCCAAACAGTACCATTCGCCACTTTTTTGTTCTTCAAGGTGAAGTGAACAACGAGCCCCATTGTTAATCCTTTAAAGGAAATTATTTGTAAATTTCGACAAGTAGAACAATGAATGGAACAGGTAGACTGTTGAAATCATTGTATATATTGCTTCTATATAGTCTAAGAAACATATATGCAAAGCATCCAAACAGTACAATTCGCCAATTATTTGATCTTCAAGTTTAAGTGAACTACAAGCCCCATTGTTAATACTTTAACGGAAATTATTTGTAACTTGCGACAAGTAGAACAATGAATGGAACAGGTAGCCGGTTGAAATCAATTTATATATTGCTTCTATATAGTCTAAGAAACATATATGCAAAGCATCCAAACAGTACCATTCGCCACTTTTTTTGTTCTTCAAGTTTAAGTGAACAACGAGCCCCATTGTTAATCCTTTATCGGAAATTATTTGTAATTTACGACAAGTAGAACAATGAATGGAACAGGTAGACGGATGAAATCTTTGTATATATTGCTTCCATATAGTCTAAGAAACATGTACGCAAAGCATCCAAACAGTACCATTCGCCAATTTTTTGTTCTTCAAGTTTAAGTGAACAATGAGACCCATTGTTAATCCTTTATCGGAAATTATTTGTAACTTTCGACAAGTAGAACAATGAATGGAACAGGTAGACGGTTGAAATCATTGTATATATTGCTTCTATATAGTCTAAGAAACATATATGCAAAGCATCCAAACAGTACAATTCGCCAATTGTTTGTTCTTCAAGTTTAAGTGAACTACGAGCCCCATTGTTAATCCTTTAAAGGATATTATTTGTAAATTTCGACAAGTAGAACAATGAATGGAACATGTAGACGGTTGAATTCTTTGTATATATTGCTACTATATAATCTAAGAAACATATATGCAAAGCATCGAAACAGTACCATTCGCCAATTTTTTGATCTTCAAGTTTAAGTGAACAACGAGCCCCATTGATAAACATGAAATGGAAATTATTTGTAACTTTCTACAAGTAGAACAGTGAATAGTACAGGTAGACGGGTGAAATCTTTCTATATATTGCTTCTAAATAGTCTAAGAAACATATATGCAAAGCATCCAAACAGTACAATTCGCCAATTTATTGTTCTTCAAGTTTAAGTGAACAACGAGCCCCATTGTTAATCCTTTAAAGGAAATTATTTGTAAATTTCGACATGTAGAACAATGAATGGAACAGGTAGACGGTTGAAATCTTTGTATATATTGCTTCTATATAATCTAAGAAACATATATGCAAAGCATCCAAACAGTACCATTCGCCAATTTTTTGTTCTTCTAGTTTAAGTGAACTACGAGCCCCATTGTTAAACCTTTAAAGGAAATTATTTGTAATTTTCGACAAGCAGAACAATGAATGGTACAGGTAGACGGTTGAAATCTTTGTATATATTGCTTCTATATAATCTAAGAAACATATATGCAAAGCATCCAAACAGTACCATTCGCCAATTTTTTGTTCTTCAAGTTTAAGTGAACAACGAGCCCCATTGATAATCATGAAATGGAAATTATTTGTAACTTTCTACAAGTAGAACAATGAATAGTACAGGTAGACGGGTGAAATCTTTCTATATATTGCTTCTAAATAGGCTAAGAAACATATATGCAAAGCATCCAAACAGTACAATTCGCCAATTATTTGATCTTCAAGTTTAAGTGAACTACGAGCCCCATTGTTAATCCTTTAAAGGATATTATTTGGAAATTTCGACAAGTAGAACAATGAATGGATCAGGTAGACGGTTGAAATCATTGTATATATTGCTTCTATATAATCTACGAAACATATATGCAAAGCATCCAAACAGTACAATTCGCCAATTTTTTGTTCTTCAAGTTTTATGTGAACTACGAGCCCCATTGTTAATCCTTTAAAGGAAATTATTTGTAAATTTCGACAAGTAGAACAATGATTGGAACACGTAGACGGTTGAAATCTTTGTATATATTGCTTCTATATAGTCTAAGAAACATATATGCAAAGCATCCAAACAGTACAATTCGCCAATTTATTGTTCCTCAAGTTTAAGTGAACAACGAGCCCCATTGTTAATCCTTTAAAGGAAATTATTTGTAAATTTCGACAAGTAGAACAATGAATGGAACAGGTAGACGGTTGAAATCTTTGTATATATTGCTACTATATAATCTAAGAAACATATATGCAAAGCATCCAAACAGTACCATTCGCCAATTTTTTGATCTTCAAGATTAAGTGAACAACGAGCCCAATTGATAAACATGAAATGGAAATTATTTGTAACTTTCTACAAGTAGAACAATGAATAGTACAGGTAGACGGGTGAAATCTTTCTATATATTGCTTCTAAATAGGCTAAGAAACACATATGCAAAGCATCCAAACAGTACAAATCGCCAATTTTTTGTTCTTCAAGTTTAAGTGAACTACGAGCCCCATTGTTAATCCTTTAAAGGAAGTTATTTGTAAATTTCGACAAGGAGAACAATGAATGGAACAGGTAGACGATTGAAATCTTTGTATATATTGCTTCTATATAATCTAAGAAACATATATGCAAAGCATCCAAACAGTACCATTCGCCAATTTTTTGTTCTTCAAGTTTAAGTGAACAACGAGCCCCATTGATAATCATGAAACGGAAATTATTTGTATCTTTCTACAAGTAGAACAATGAATAGTACAGGTAGACGGGTGAAATCTTTCTATATATTGCTTCTAAATAGTCTAAGAAACATATATGCAAAGCATCCAAACAGTACAATTCGCCAATTTTTTGTTCTTCAAGTTTAAGTGAACAACGAGCGCCATTGTTAATCCTTTATAGGAAGTTATTTGTAAATTTCGACAAGGAGAACAATGAATGGAACAGGTAGACGGTTGAAATCTTTGTATATATTGCTTCTATATAATCTAAGAAACATATATGCAAAGCATCCAAACAGTACAATTCGCCAATTTTTTGTTCTTCAAGTTTAAGTGAACAGCGAGCCCCATTGATAATCATGAAATGGAAATTATTTGTAACTTTCTACAAGTAGAACAATGATTGGAACACGTAGACGGTTGAAATCTTTGTATATATTGCTTCTATATAGTCTAAGAAACATATATGCAAAGCATCCAAACAGGACCATTCGCCAATTTTTTGTTCTTCAAGTTTAAGTGAACAATGAGCCCCAATGGTTAATCCTTTATCGGAAATTATTTGTAATTTTCGACAAGTAGAACAATGAATGGAACAGGTAGACGGTTGAAATCTTTGTATATATTGCTTCTATATAATCTAAGAAACATATATGCAAAGCATCTAAACAGTAACAATCGCCAATTTTTTGTTGTTCGAGTTTAAGTGAACAACGAGCCCCATTGATAATCATGAAACGGAAATTATTTGTAACTTTCGACATGTAGAACAATGAATGGAACAGGTAGACGGTTGAAATCATTATATATATACTGCTTCTATATAGTCTAAGAAACATATATGCAAAGCATCCAAACAGTACAATTCGCCAATTTTTTGTTCTTCAAGTTTAAGTGAACAGCGAGCCCCATTGATAATCATGAAATGGAAATTATTTGTAACTTTCTACAAGTAGAACAATGATTGGAACACGTAGACGGTTGAAATCTTTGTATATATTGCTTCTATATAGTCTAAGAAACATATATGCAAAGCATCCAAACAGGACCATTCGCCAATTTTTTGTTCTTCAAGTTTAAGTGAACAATGAGCCCCAATGGTTAATCCTTTATCGGAAATTATTTGTAATTTTCGACAAGTAGAACAATGAATGGAACAGGTAGACGGTTGAAATCTTTGTATATATTGCTTCTATATAATCTAAGAAACATATATGCAAAGCATCTAAACAGTAACAATCGCCAATTTTTTGTTGTTCGAGTTTAAGTGAACAACGAGCCCCATTGATAATCATGAAACGGAAATTATTTGTAACTTTCGACATGTAGAACAATGAATGGAACAGGTAGACGGTTGAAATCATTATATATATACTGCTTCTATATAGTCTAAGAAACATATATGCAAAGCATCCAAACAGTACAATTCGCCAATTTATTGTTCTTCAAGTTTAAGTGAACAGCGAGCCCCATTGATAATCATGAAATGGAAATTATTTGTAACTTTCTACAAGTAGAACAATGATTGGAACACGTAGAAGGTTGAAATCTTTGTATATATTGCTTCCATATAGTCTAAGAAACATGTTCGCAAAGCATCCAAACAGTACCATTCGCCAATTTTTTGTTCTTCAAGTTTAAGTGAACAATGAGCCCCAATGGTTAATCCTTTATCGGAAATTATTTGTAATTTTCGACAAGTAGAACATTGATTGGAACAGGTAGACGGTTGGAATCTTTGTATATATTGCTTCAATATAGTATAAGATACATATATGCAAAGCATCCAAACAGTACAATTCGCCAATTTTTTGTTCTTCAAGTTTAAGTAAACTACGATCCCCATTGTTAATCCCATAACGGAAATTATTTGTAACTTTCGACAAGTAGAACAATGAATGGAACAGGTAGACGGTTGAAATCTTTGTATATATTGCTTCTATATAATCTAAGAAACATATATGCAAAGCATCTAAACAGTAACAATCGCCAATTTTTTGTTGTTCGAGTTTAAGTGAACAACGAGCCCCATTGATAATCATGAAACGGAAATTATTTGTAACTTTCGACATGTAGAACAATGAATGGAACAGGTAGACGGTTGAAATCATTATATATATACTGCTTCTATATAGTCTAAGAAACATATATGCAAAGCATCCAAACAGTACAATTCGCCAATTTTTTGTTCTTCAAGTTTAAGTGAACAGCGAGCCCCATTGATAATCATGAAATGGAAATTATTTGTAACTTTCTACAAGTAGAACAATGATTGGAACACGTAGACGGTTGAAATCTTTGTATATATTGCTTCTATATAGTCTAAGAAACATATATGCAAAGCATCCAAACAGGACCATTCGCCAATTTTTTGTTCTTCAAGTTTAAGTGAACAATGAGCCCCAATGGTTAATCCTTTATCGGAAATTATTTGTAATTTTCGACAAGTAGAACAATGAATGGAACAGGTAGACGGTTGAAATCTTTGTATATATTGCTTCTATATAATCTAAGAAACATATATGCAAAGCATCTAAACAGTAACAATCGCCAATTTTTTGTTGTTCGAGTTTAAGTGAACAACGAGCCCCATTGATAATCATGAAACGGAAATTATTTGTAACTTTCGACATGTAGAACAATGAATGGAACAGGTAGACGGTTGAAATCATTATATATATACTGCTTCTATATAGTCTAAGAAACATATATGCAAAGCATCCAAACAGTACAATTCGCCAATTTATTGTTCTTCAAGTTTAAGTGAACAGCGAGCCCCATTGATAATCATGAAAAGGAAATTATTTGTAACTTTCTACAAGTAGAACAATGATTGGAACACGTAGAAGGTTGAAATCTTTGTATATATTGCTTCCATATAGTCTAAGAAACATGTTCGCAAAGCATCCAAACAGTACCATTCGCCAATTTTTTGTTCTTCAAGTTTAAGTGAACAATGAGCCCCAATGCTTAATCCGTTATCGGATATTATTTGTAACTTTCGACAAGTAGAACAATGAATGGAACAGGTAGACGGTTGAAATATTTGTATATATTGCTTCTATATAGTCTAAGAGACATATATGCAAAGCATCCAAACAGTACCATTCGCCAATTTTTTGTTCTTCAAGTTTAAGTGAACTACGAGCCCCATTGTTAATCCTTTAAAGGAAATTATTTGTAAATTTCGACAAGTATAACAATGAATGGAACAGGTAGACGGTTGAAATCTTTGTATATATTGCTTCTATATAGTCTAAGAAACATATATGCAAAGCATCCAAACAGTACAATTCGCCAATTTTTTGTTCTTCAAGTTTAAGGGAACAATGAGCCCCAATGGTTAATCCTTTATCAGAAATTATTTGTAATTTTCGACAAGTAGAACAATGAATGGAACAGGTAGACGGTTGAAATCTTTGTATATATTGCTTCTGTATAATCTAAGAAACATATATGCAAAGCATCCAAACAGTGCCATTCGCCAATTTTTTGTTCTTCAAGTTTAAGTGAACAACGAGCCCCATTGATAATCATGAAACGGAAATTATTTGTAACTTTCTACAAGTAGAACAATGATTGGAACACGTAGATGGTTGAAATCTTTGTATATATTGCTTCCATATAGTCTAAGAAACATATATGCAAAGCATCCAAACAGTAACATTCGCCAATTTTTTGTCCTTCAAGTTTAAGTGAACAATGAGCCCCATTGTTAATCCTTTAAAGGAAATTATTTGTAAATTTCGACAAGTAGAACAATGAATGGATCATGTAGACGGTTGAAATCATTGTATATATTGCTTCTATATAGTCTACGAAACATATATGCAAAGCATCCAAACAGTACAATTCGCCAATTTTTTGTTCTTCAAGCTTAAGTGAACTACGAGCGCCATTGTTAATTCTTTAACTGAAATTATTTGTAATTTTCGACAAGTAGAACAATGAATGGAACAGGTAGACTTTTGAAATCTTTGTATATATTGCTTCTATATAGTCTAAGAAACATATATGCAAAGCATCCAAACAGTACATTTCGCCAATTTATTGTTCTTCAAGTTTAAGTGAACTACGAGCCCCATCGTTAATCCTTTAAAGGAAATTATTTGTAAATTTCGACAAGTAGAACAATGAATGGAACAGGTAGATGGTTGAAATCATTGTATATAGTGCTTCTATATAGTCTAAGAAACATATATGCAAAGCATCCAAACAGTACCATTCGCGAATTTATTGTTCTTCAAGTTTAAGTGAACAATGAGCCCCAATGCTTAATCCGTTATCAGATATTATTTGTAACTTTCGACAAGTAGAACAATGAATGGAACAGGTAGACGGTTGAAATATTTGTATATATTGCTTCTATATAGTCTAAGAGACATATATGCAAAGCATCCAAACAGTACCATTCGCCAATTTTTTGTTCTTCAAGTTTAAGTGAACCACGAGCCCCATTGTTAATCCTTTAAAGGAAATTATTTGTAAATTTCGACAAGTATAACAATGAATGGAACAGGTAGACGGTTGAAATCTTTGTATATATTGCTTCCATATAGTCTAAGAAACATATATGCAAAGCATCCAAACAGTACAATTCGTCAATTTTTTGTTCTTGAAGTTTAATTGAACAATGAGCCCCAATAGTTAATCCTTTATCGGAAATTATTTGTAACTTTCGACAAGTAGAACAATGAATGGAACAGGTAGACGCTTGAAATCTTTGTATATATTGCTTCTATATAGTCTAAGAAACATATATGCAAAGCATCCATACAGTACAATTCGACAATTTTTTGTTCTTCAACTTTAGTGAACAATGAGCCCCAATGGTTAATCCTTTATCGGAAATTATTTGTAATTTTCGACAAGTAGAACAATGAATGGAACAGGTAGACTGTTGAAATCATTGTATATATTGCTTCTATATAGCCTACGAAACATATATGCAAAGCATCCAAACAGTACAATTCGCCAATTTTTTGTTCTTCAAGTTTAAGTGAACTACGAGCCCCATTGTTAATCCTTTAAAGGAAATTATTTGTAAATTTCGACAAATAGAACAATGAATGGAACAGGTAGACGGTTGAAATCTTTGTATATATTGCTTCTATATAGTCTAAGAAACATATATGCAAAGCATCCAAACAGTACATTTCGCCAATTTATTGTTCTTCAAGTTTAAGTGAACTACGAGCCCCATCGTTAATCCTTTAAAGGAAATTATTTGTAAATTTCGACAAGTAGAACAATGAATGGAACAGGTAGATGGTTGAAATCATTGTATATAGTGCTTCTATATAGTCTAAGAAACATATATGCAAAGCATCCAAACAGTACCATTCGCGAATTTATTGTTCTTCAAGTTTAAGTGAACAATGAGCCCCAATGCTTAATCCGTTATCGGATATTATTTGTAACTTTCGACAAGTAGAACAATGAATGGAACAGGTAGACGGTTGAAATATTTGTATATATTGCTTCTATATAGTCTAAGAGACATAAATGCAAAGCATCCAAACAGTACCATTCGCCAATTTTTTGTTCTTCAAGTTTAAGTGAACTACGAGCCCCATTGTTAATCCTTTATCGGAAATTATTTGTAACTTTCGACAAGTAGAACAGTGAATGGAACAGGTAGACGGTTGAAATCTTTGTATATATTGCTGCTATATAGTATAAGAAACATATATGCAAAGCATCCAAACAGTACAATTCGCCACTTTTTTGTTCTTCAAGTTTAAGTGAACAATGAGCCCCAATGGTTAATCCGTTATCGGAAATTATTTGTAAATTTCGACAAGTAGAACAATGAATGGATCATGTAGACGGTTGAAATCATTGTATATATTGCTTCTATATAGTCTACGAAACATATATGCAAAGCATCCAAACAGTACAATTCGCCAATTTATTGTTCTTCAAGTTTAAGTGAACTACGAGCCCCATCGTTATTCCTTTAAAGGAAATTATTTGTAAATTTCGACAAGTAGAACAATGAATGGAACAGGTAGATGGTTGAAATCATTGTATATAGTGCTTCCATATAGTCTAAGAAACATATATGCAAAGCATCCAAACAGTACAATTCGCCACTTTTTTGTTCTTCAAGTTTAAGTGAACAATGAGCCCCAATGGTTAATCCGTTATCGGAAATTATTTGTAAATTTCGACAAGTAGAACAATGAATGGATCATGTAGACGGTTGAAATCATTGTATATATTGCTTCTATATAGTCTACGAAACATATATGCAAAGCATCCAAACAGTACAATTCGCCAATTTTTTGTTCTTCAAGCTTAAGTGAACTACGAGCGCCATTGTTAATTCTTTAACTGAAATTATTTGTAATTTTCGACAAGTAGAACAATGAATGGAACAGGTAGACTTTTGAAATCTTTGTATATATTGCTTCTATATAGTCTAAGAAACATATATGCAAAGCATCCAAACAGTACATTTCGCCAATTTATTGTTCTTCAAGTTTAAGTGAACTACGAGCCCCATCGTTATTCCTTTAAAGGAAATTATTTGTAAATTTCGACAAGTAGAACAATGAATGGAACAGGTAGATGGTTGAAATCATTGTATATAGTGCTTCTATATAGTCTCAGAAACATATATGCAAAGCATCCAAACAGTACAATTCGCCAATTTTTTGTTCTTCAAGTTTAAGTGAACTACGGGCCCCATTTTTAATCCTTTAAAGGAAATTAGTTCTAATTTTCGACAAGTAAAACAATGATTGGAACACGTAGACGATTGAAATCTATGTATATATTGCTTCTATATAGTCTGAGAAACACATATGCAAAGCATCCAAACAGTACAATTCGACAATTTAATGTTCTTCAAGTTTAAGTAAACAACGAGCCACATTGTTAATCCTTTAAAGGAAATTATTTGTAAATTTCGACAAGTAGAACAATGAATGGAACAGGTAGACTGTTGAAATCATTGTATATAGTGCTTCTATATAGTCTAAGAAACATATATGCAAAGCATCCAAACAGTACCATTCGCGAATTTATTGTTCTTCAAGTTTAAGTGAACAATGAGCCCCAATGCTTAATCCGTTATCGGATATTATTTGTAACTTTCGACAAGTAGAACAATGAATGGAACAGGTAGACGGTTGAAATATTTGTATATATTGCTTCTATATAGTCTAAGAGACATAAATGCAAAGCATCCAAACAGTACCATTCGCCAATTTTTTGTTCTTCAAGTTTAAGTGAACTACGAGCCCCATTGTTAATCCTTTATCGGAAATTATTTGTAACTTTCGACAAGTAGAACAGTGAATGGAACAGGTAGACGGTTGAAATCTTTGTATATATTGCTGCTATATAGTATAAGAAACATATATGCAAAGCATCCAAACAGTACAATTCGCCACTTTTTTGTTCTTCAAGTTTAAGTGAACAATGAGCCCCAATGGTTAATCCGTTATCGGAAATTATTTGTAAATTTCGACAAGTAGAACAATGAATGGATCATGTAGACGGTTGAAATCATTGTATATATTGCTTCTATATAGTCTACGAAACATATATGCAAAGCATCCAAACAGTACAATTCGCCAATTTATTGTTCTTCAAGTTTAAGTGAACTACGAGCCCCATCGTTATTCCTTTAAAGGAAATTATTTGTAAATTTCGACAAGTAGAACAATGAATGGAACAGGTAGATGGTTGAAATCATTGTATATAGTGCTTCCATATAGTCTAAGAAACATATATGCAAAGCATCCAAACAGTACAATTCGCCACTTTTTTGTTCTTCAAGTTTAAGTGAACAATGAGCCCCAATGGTTAATCCGTTATCGGAAATTATTTGTAAATTTCGACAAGTAGAACAATGAATGGATCATGTAGACGGTTGAAATCATTGTATATATTGCTTCTATATAGTCTACGAAACATATATGCAAAGCATCCAAACAGTACAATTCGCCAATTTTTTGTTCTTCAAGCTTAAGTGAACTACGAGCGCCATTGTTAATTCTTTAACTGAAATTATTTGTAATTTTCGACAAGTAGAACAATGAATGGAACAGGTAGACTTTTGAAATCTTTGTATATATTGCTTCTATATAGTCTAAGAAACATATATGCAAAGCATCCAAACAGTACATTTCGCCAATTTATTGTTCTTCAAGTTTAAGTGAACTACGAGCCCCATCGTTATTCCTTTAAAGGAAATTATTTGTAAATTTCGACAAGTAGAACAATGAATGGAACAGGTAGATGGTTGAAATCATTGTATATAGTGCTTCTATATAGTCTCAGAAACATATATGCAAAGCATCCAAACAGTACAATTCGCCAATTTTTTGTTCTTCAAGTTTAAGTGAACTACGGGCCCCATTTTTAATCCTTTAAAGGAAATTAGTTCTAATTTTCGACAAGTAAAACAATGATTGGAACACGTAGACGATTGAAATCTATGTATATATTGCTTCTATATAGTCTGAGAAACACATATGCAAAGCATCCAAACAGTACAATTCGACAATTTAATGTTCTTCAAGTTTAAGTAAACAACGAGCCACATTGTTAATCCTTTAAAGGAAATTATTTGTAAATTTCGACAAGTAGAACAATGAATGGAACAGGTAGACTGTTGAAATCATTGTATATATTGCTTCTATATAGCCTACGAAACATATATGCAAAGCATCCAAACAGTACAATTCGCCAATTTTTTGTTCTTCAAGTTTAAGTGAACTACGAGCCCCATTGTTAATCCTTTAAAGGAAATTATTTGTAAATTTCGACAAGTAGAACAATGAATGGAACAGGTAGACGGTTGAAATCTTTGTATATATTGCTTCTGTATAGTCTAAGAAACATATATGCAAAGCATCCAAACAGTACAATTCGCCAATTTTTTGTTCTTCATGTTTAAGTGAACTACGAGCCCCATTGTTAATCCTTTAACGGAAATTAATTGTAACTTTCTACAAGTAGAACAATGATTGGAACACGTAGACGGTTGAAATCTTTGTATATATTGCTTCTACATAGTCTAAGAAACATCTATGCAAAGCATCCAAACAGTACAATTCGCCAATTTTTTTTTCTTCATGTTTAAGTGAACTACGAGCCCCATTGTTAATCCTTTAACGGAAATTAATTGTAACTTTCTACAAGTAGAACAATGATTGGAACACGTAGACGGTTGAAATCTTTGTATATATTGCTTCCATATAGTCTAAGAAACATATATGCAAAGCATCCAAACAGTACCATTCGCCAATTTTTTGTTCTTCAAGTTATGTGAACAAAGAGACCCATTGTTAATCCTTTATCGGTAATTATTTGTAACTTTCGACAAGTAGAACAATGAATGGAACAGGTAGACGGTTGAAATCTTTGTATACATTGTTTCAATATAGTCTAAGAAACATATATGCAATGCATCCAAACAGTACAATTCGCCAATTTTTTGTTCTTCAAGTTTAAGTAAACTACGATCCCCTTTGTTAATCCCTTAACGGAAATTATTTGTAACATTCGACAAGTAGAACAATGAATGGAACAGGTAGACGGTTGAAATCATTGTATATATTGCTTCTATATAGTCTAAGAAACATATATGCAAAGCATCCAAACAGTACAATTCGCCAATTTTTTGTTCTTCAAGTTTAAGTGAACTACGAGCCACATTGTTAATCCTTTAAAGGAAATTATTTGTAAATTTCGACAAGTAGAACAATGAATGGATCATGTAGACGGTTGAAATCATTGTATATATTGCTTCTATATAGTCTAAGAAACATATATGCAAAGCGTCCAAACAGTACAATTCGCCAATTATTTGATCTTCAAGTTTGAGTGAACTACGAGCCCCATTGTTAATACTTTAACGGAAAATATTTGTAACTTGCGACAAGTAGAACAATGAATGGAACAGGTAGCCTGTTGAAATCAATGTATATATTGCTTCTATATAGTCTAAGAAACATATATGCAAAGCATCCAAACAGTACAATTCGCCAATTTTTTGTTCTTCAAGTTTAAGTAAACTACGATCCCCATTGTTAATCCCTTAACGGAAATTATTTGTAACTTTCGACAAGTAGAACAATGAATGGAATAGTTAGGCGGTTGAAATCATTATATATATTGCTTCTATATAGTCTAAGAAACATATATGCAAAGCATCCAAACAGTACAATTCGCCAATTTTTTGTTCTTCAAGTTTAAGTAAACTACGATCCCCTTTGTTAATCCCTTAACGGAAATTATTTGTAACATTCGACAAGTAGAACAATGAATGGAACTGGTAGACGGTTGAAATCATTGTATATATTGCTTCTATATAGTCTAAGAAACATATATGCAAAGCATCCAAACAGTACAATTCGCCAATTTTTTGTTCTTCAAGTTTAAGTGAACAATGAGCCCCAATGGTTAATCCTTTATCGGTAATTATTTGTAACTTTCGACAAGTAGAACAATGAATGGAACAGGTAGACGGATGAAATCATTGTATATATTGCTTCTATATAGTCTAAGAAACATATATGCAAAGCATCCAAACAGTACAATTCGCCAATTTTTTGTTCTTCAAGTTTAAGTGAACAATGAGCCCCAATGGTTAATCCTTTATCGGTAATTATTTGTAACTTTCGACAAGTAGAACAATGAATGGAACAGGTAGACGGTTGAAATCTTTGTATATATTGTTTCTATGTAGTCTAAGAAACATATATGCAATGCATCCAAACAGTACAATTCGCCAATTTTTTGTTCTTCAAGTTTAAGTAAACTACGATCCCCTTTGTTAATCCCTTAACGGAAATTATTTGTAACATTCGACAAGTAGAACAATGAATGGAACAGGTAGACGGTTGAAATCATTGTATATATTGCTTCTATATAGTCTAAGAAACATATATGCAAAGCATCCAAACAGTACCATTCGCCAATTTTTTGTTCTTCAAGTTTAAGTGAACAACGAGCCAAATTGATAATCATGAAACGGAAATTATTTGTAACTTTCTACAAGTAGAACAACGAATAGAACAGGTGGACGGGTGAAATATTTCTATATGTTGCTTCTATATAGTCTAAGAAACATATATGCAAAGCATCCAAACAGTACCATTCGCCAATTTTTTGCTCTTTAAGTTTAAGGGAACTACGAGCCCCATTGTTTATCCTTTACAGGTAATTATTTGTAAATTTCGACAAGTAGAACAATGAATGGAACAGGTAGACGGTTGAAATCTTTGTATATATTGCTACTATATAATCTAAGAAACATATATGCAAAGCATCCAAACAGTACCATTCGCCAATTTTTTGTTCTTCAAGTTTAAGTGAACAACGAGCCCCATTGATAATCATGAAACGGAAATTATTAGTAAGTTTCTAGAAGTAGAACAATGAATAGACCTTTGATCTTTCTTTAACGTGCGGTACCAGCTATGAAGCACACCCACACGGCCCCCATGGGCGCGGGATTGAGATACGCCCAATCAACGCACATGTGCATTAACAAGCACATGCTACTAGTTACCTACTAGTGGATGCGAGACCTTTCTAAATCTCTACTGGCTCTGCAGTGTCAGTACCCGAGCAAAATTAGCGCAGCTCACCCGCCGAGGTAGCCACCTCTCCCCCTGCGATTTGGGGTTACTACATGCCCCCACGAGGCCAACCCTAATGACCAGGTCAGGGCGAAGAATCTGCCCTGGGGCTCAACCTGGTCCCCGTGGTACCAACTTTCCCCTTGGTGAGGGGGTAGTCTCGGACATCCGGCACTACTACCAATCAACCTTGGTGAGGTACACGGACTCGGGTAACCCCGGGTGTGTCAATACCCGTGCCTGCCTTCGCAGCGCAATAGACAGGCCCCTGAGGGGGAACAATGAATAGAACGGGTAGACGGTAGAAATCTTTGTATATATTGCTTCTATATAGTCTAAGAAACATGTATGCAAAAAATCCAAACACTACAATTCGCCAATTTTTAGTTCTTCATGTTTAAGTGAACTACGAGCCCCATTGTTAATCCTTTAAAGGAAATTATTTGTAAATTTCGACAAGTAGAACAATGAATGGAACAGGTAGACGGTTGAATTCATTGTATATATTGCTTCTATATAGTGTAAGAAACATACCTGCAAAGCATCCAAACAGTACCATTCGCGAATTTACTGTTCTTCAAGTTTAAGTGAACAACGAGCCCCATTGATAATCATGAAACGGAAATTATTTGTAACTATCTACAAGTAGCACAATCAATAGAACAGGTAGACGGTTGAAATCTTTCTATATATTGCTCCTATATAGTCTAAGAAACATATATGCAAAGCATCCACACAGTACCATTTGCCAATTTTGTGTTCTTCAAGTTTAAGTGAACAATGAGACCCATTGTTAATCCTTTATCGGAAATTATTTGTAACTTTCGACAAGTAGAGCAATGAATGGAACAGGTAGATGGTTGAAATCTTTGTATATATTGCTTCTATATAGTCTAAGAAACATGTACGCAAAGCATCCAAACAGTACCATTCGCCAATTTTTTGGTCTTCAAGTTTAAGTGAACAATGAGCCCCAATGGTTAATCCTTTATCGGAAATTATTTGTAATTTTCGACAAGTCGAACAATGAATGGAATAGGTAGACGGTTGAAATCATTGTATATATTGCTTCTATATAGTCTAAGAAACATATATGCAAAGCATCCAAACAGTACAATTCGCCAATTTTTTGTTCTTCAAGTTTAAGTGAACAATGAGCCCCAATGGTTAATCCGTTATCGGAAATTATTTGTAGCTTTCGACTAGTAGAACAATGAATGGAACAGGTAGACGGTTGAAATCTTTGTATATATTGCTTCTATATAGTCTAAGAAACATATATGCAAAGCATCCAAACAGTACAATTCGCCAATTTATTGTTCTTCAAGTTTAAGTTAACAACGAGCCCCATTGTTAATCCTTTAAAGGAAATTATGTGTAAATTTCGACAAGTAGAACAATGATTGGAACACGTAGACGGTTGAAATCTTTGTATATATTGCTTCCATATGGTTTAAGAAACATGTACGCAAAGCATCCAAACAGTACCATGCGCCAATTTTTTCTTCTTCAAGTTTAAGTGAACTACGAGCCCCATTGTTAATCCTTTAACGGAAATTAATTGTAACTTTCTACAAGTAGAACAATGATTGGAACACGTAGACGGTTGAAATCTTTGTATATATTGCTTCCATATAGTCTAAGAAACATATATGCAAAGCATCCAAACAGTACCATTCGCCAATTTTTTGTTCTTCAAGTTTAAGTGAACAATGAGACCCATTGTTAATCCTTTATCGGAAATTATTTGTAACTTTCGAGAAGTAGATCAATGAATGGAACAGGTAGACGGTTGAAATCTTTGTATATATTGCATCTATATAGTCTAAGAAACATATATGCAAAGCATCCAAACAGTACAATTCGCCAATTTTTTGTTCTTCAAGTTTAAGTAAACTGCGATCCCCATTGTTAATCCCTTAACGGAAATTATTTGTAACTTTCGACAAGTAGAACAATGAATGGAACAGGTAGACGGTTGAAATCAATGTATATATTGCTTCTATTTAGTCTAAGAAACATATATGCAAAGCATCCAAACAGTACCATTCTCCAATTCTTTGTTCTTCAAGTTTAAGTGAACAATGAGCCCCAATGGTTAATCCTTTATCGGAAATTATTTGTAATTTTCGACAAGTAGAACAATGAATGGAACATGTAGACGGTTGAAATATTTGTATATATTGCTTCTTTATAATCTAAGAAACATATATGCAAAGCATCCAAACAGTACCATTCGCCAATTTCTTGTTCTTCAAGTTGAAGTGAACAATGAGACCCATTGTTAATCCTTTATCGGAAATTATTTGTAACTTTCGACAAGTAGATCAATGAATGGATCATGTAGACGGTTGAAAAAATTGTATATATTGCTTCTATATAGTCTAAGAGACATATATGCAAAGTATCCAAACAGTACAATTCGCCAATTCTTTGTTCTTCAACTTTAAGTGAACCATGAGACCCAATGGTTAATCCTTTATCGGTAATTATTTGTAACTTTCGACAAGTAGAACAATGAATGGAACAGGTAGACGGTTGAAATCCTTGTATATATTGCGTCTATATAATCTAAGAAACATATATGCAAAGCATCCAAACAGTACCATTCGCCAATTTTTTGTTCTTCAAGTTTAAGTGAACTACGAGCCCCATTGTTAATCCTTTAAAGGAAACTATTTGTAAATTTCGACTAGTAGAACAATGAATGGAACAGGTAGACTGTTGAAATCATTGTATATATTGCTTCTAAATAGTCTAAGAAACATATATGCAAAGCATCCAAACAGTACAATTCGCCAATTCTTTGTTCTTCAAGTTTAAGTGAACCATGAGACCCAATGGTTAATCCTTTATCGGTAATTATTTGTAACTTTCGACAAGTAGAACAATGAATGGAACAGGTAGCCGGTTGAAATCAATGTATATATTGCTTCTATATAGTCTAAGAAACATATATGCAAAGCATCCAAACAGTACAATTCGCCAATTTTTTGTTCTTCAAGTTTAAGTAAACTACGATCCCCATTGTTAATCCCTTAACGGAAATTATTTGTAACTTTCGACAAGTAGAACAATGAATGGATCATGTAGACGGTTGAAATCATTGTATATATTGCTTCTATATAGCCTACGAAACATATATGCAAAGCATCCAAACAGTACAATTCGCCAATTTATTGTTCTTCAAGTTTAAGTTAACAACGAGCCCCATTGTTAATCCTTTAAAGGAAATTATGTGTAAATTTCGACAAGTAGAACAATGATTGGAACACGTAGACGGTTGAAATCTTTGTATATATTGCTTCCATATAGTCTAAGAAACATGTACGCAAAGCATCCAAACAGTACCATTCGCCAATTTTTTGGTCTTCAAGTTTAAGTGAACAATGAGCCCCAATGGTTAATCCTTTATCGGAAATTATTTGTAATTTTCGACAAGTCGAACAATGAATGGAACAGGTAGACGGTTGAAACATTTGTATATATTGCTTCTATATAATATAAGAAACATATATTCAAAGCATCCAAATAGTACCATTCGCCAATTTTTTGTTCTTCAAGTTTAAGTGAACTACGAGCCCCATTGTTAATCCTTTAAAGGAAATTATTTGTAAATTTCGGCAAGTAGAACAATGAATGGAATAGGTAGACGGTTGAAATCATTGTATATATTGCTTCTATATAGTCTAAGAAACATATATGCAAAGCATCCAAACAGTACAATTCGCCAATTTCTTGTTCTTCAAGTTTAAGTAAACTACGATCCCCATTGTTAATCCCTTAACGGAAATTATTTGTAACTTTCGACAAGTAGAACAATGAATGGAACAGGTAGACGGTTGAAATCTTTGTATATATTGCTTCTATAAAGTCTAAGAAACATATATGCAAATCATCCAAACAGTACAATTCGCCAATTATTTGTTCTTCAAGTTTAAGTGAACTACGAGCCCCATTGTTAATCCTTTAACGGAAATTAATTGTAACTTTCTACAAGTGGAACAATGATTGGAACACGTAGACGGTTGAAATCTTTGTATATATTGCTTCCATATAGTCTAAGAAACATATGTGCAAAGCATCCAAACAGTACCATTCGCCAATTTTTTGTTCTTCAAGTTTAAGTGAACAATGAGACCCATTGTTAATCCTTTATCGGAAATTATTTGTAACTTTCGACAAGTAGATCAATGAATGGAACAGGTAGACGGTTGAAATCTTTGTATATATTGCTTCTATATAGTCTAAGAAACATATATGCAAAGCATCCAAACAGTACATTTCGCCAATTTATTGTTCTTCAAGTTTAAGTGAACTACGAGCCCCATCGTTAATCCTTTAAAGGAAATTATTTGTAAATTTCGACAAGTAGAACAATGAATGGAACAGGTAGATTGGTTGAAATCATTGTATATAGTGCTTCTATATAGTCTCAGAAACATATATGCAAAGCATCCAAACAGTACCATTCGCGAATTTATTGTTCTTCAAGTTTAAGTGAACTACGAGCCCCATTGTTAATCATTTAAAGGAAATTATTTGTAAATTTCGACAAATAGAACAATGAATGGAACAGGTAGACGGTTGAAATCTTTGTATATATTGCTTCTATATAGTCTAAGAAACATATATGCAAAGCATCCAAACAGTACATTTCGCCAATTTATTGTTCTTCAAGTTTAAGTGAACTACGAGCCCCATCGTTAATCCTTTAAAGGAAATTATTTGTAAATTTCGACAAGTAGAACAATGAATGGAACAGGTAGATGGTTGAAATCATTGTATATAGTGCTTCTATATAGTCTACGAAACATATATGCAAAGCATCCAAACAGTACAATTCGCCAATTTTTTGTTCTTCAAGCTTAAGTGAACTACGAGCGCCATTGTTAATTCTTTAACTGAAATTATTTGTAATTTTCGACAAGTAGAACAATGAATGGAACAGGTAGACTTTTGAAATCTTTGTATATATTGCTTCTATATAGTCTAAGAAACATATATGCAAAGCATCCAAACAGTACATTTCGCCAATTTATTGTTCTTCAAGTTTAAGTGAACTACGAGCCCCATCGTTATTCCTTTAAAGGAAATTATTTGTAAATTTCGACAAGTAGAACAATGAATGGAACAGGTAGATGGTTGAAATCATTGTATATAGTGCTTCTATATAGTCTAAGAAACATATATGCAAAGCATCCAAACAGTACCATTCGCGAATTTATTGTTCTTCAAGTTTAAGTGATCAATGAGCCCCAATGGTTAATCCTTTATCGGAAATTATTTGTAATTTTCGACAAGTAGAACAATGAATGGAACAGGTAGACGGTTGAAATCATTGTATATATTGCTTCTATATAGTCTAAGAAACATATATGCAAAGCATCCAAACAGTACAATTCGCCAATTCTTTGTTCTTCAAGTTTAAGTGAACAATGAGCCCCATTGTTAATCCTTTATCGGAAATTATTTGTAACTTTCGACAAGTAGAACAATGAATGGATCAGGTAGACGGTTGATATCATTGTATATATTGATCTATATAATCTACGAAACATATATGCAAAGCATCCAAACAGTACAATTCGCCAATTTTTTGTTCTTCAAGTTTAAGTGAACAATGAGCCCCAATGCTTAATCCGTTATCGGATATTATTTGTAACTTTCGACAAGTAGAACAATGAATGGAACAGGTAGACGGTTGAAATATTTGTATATATTGCTTCTATATAGTCTAAGAGACATATATGCAAAGCATCCAGACAGTACCATTCGCCAATTTTTTGTTCTTCAAGTTTAAGTGAACTACGAGCCCCATTGTTAATCCTTTAAAGGAAATTATTTGTAAATTTCGACAAGTATAACAATGAATGGAACAGGTAGACGGTTGAAATCTTTGTATATATTGCTTCTATATAGTCTAAGAAACATATATGCAAAGCATCCAAACAGTACAATTCGCCAATTTTTTGTTCTTCAAGTTTAAGGGAACAATGAGCCCCAATGGTTAATCCTTTATCAGAAATTATTTGTAATTTTCGACAAGTAGAACAATGAATGGAACAGGTAGACGGTTGAAATCTTTGTATATATTGCTTCTGTATAATCTAAGAAACATATATGCAAAGCATCCAAACAGTGCCATTCGCCAATTTTTTGTTCTTCAAGTTTAAGTGAACAACGAGCCCCATTGATAATCATGAAACGGAAATTATTTGTAACTTTCTACAAGTAGAACAATGATTGGAACACGTAGATGGTTGAAATCTTTGTATATATTGCTTCCATATAGTCTAAGAAACATATATGCAAAGCATCCAAACAGTAACATTCGCCAATTTTTTGTCCTTCAAGTTTAAGTGAACAATGAGCCCCATTGTTAATCCTTTAAAGGAAATTATTTGTAAATTTCGACAAGTAGAACAATGAATGGATCATGTAGACGGTTGAAATCATTGTATATATTGCTTCTATATAGTCTACGAAACATATATGCAAAGCATCCAAACAGTACAATTCGCCAATTTTTTGTTCTTCAAGCTTAAGTGAACTACGAGCGCCATTGTTAATTCTTTAACTGAAATTATTTGTAATTTTCGACAAGTAGAACAATGAATGGAACAGGTAGACTTTTGAAATCTTTGTATATATTGCTTCTATATAGTCTAAGAAACATATATGCAAAGCATCCAAACAGTACATTTCGCCAATTTATTGTTCTTCAAGTTTAAGTGAACTACGAGCCCTATCGTTAATCCTTTAAAGGAAATTATTTGTAAATTTCGACAAGTAGAACAATGAATGGAACAGGTAGATGGTTGAAATCATTGTATATAGTGCTTCTATATAGTCTAAGAAACATATATGCAAAGCATCCAAACAGTACCATTCGCGAATTTATTGTTCTTCAAGTTTAAGTGAACAATGAGCCCCAATGCTTAATCCGTTATCAGATATTATTTGTAACTTTCGACAAGTAGAACAATGAATGGAACAGGTAGACGGTTGAAATATTTGTATATATTGCTTCTATATAGTCTAAGAGACATATATGCAAAGCATCCAAACAGTACCATTCGCCAATTTTTTGTTCTTCAAGTTTAAGTGAACCACGAGCCCCATTGTTAATCCTTTAAAGGAAATTATTTGTAAATTTCGACAAGTATAACAATGAATGGAACAGGTAGACGGTTGAAATCTTTGTATATATTGCTTCCATATAGTCTAAGAAACATATATGCAAAGCATCCAAACAGTACAATTCGTCAATTTTTTGTTCTTGAAGTTTAATTGAACAATGAGCCCCAATAGTTAATCCTTTATCGGAAATTATTTGTAACTTTCGACAAGTAGAACAATGAATGGAACAGGTAGACGCTTGAAATCTTTGTATATATTGCTTCTATATAGTCTAAGAAACATATATGCAAAGCATCCATACAGTACAATTCGACAATTTTTTGTTCTTCAACTTTAGTGAACAATGAGCCCCAATGGTTAATCCTTTATCGGAAATTATTTGTAATTTTCGACAAGTAGAACAATGAATGGAACAGGTAGACTGTTGAAATCATTGTATATATTGCTTCTATATAGTCTAAGAGACATAAATGCAAAGCATCCAAACAGTACCATTCGCCAATTTTTTGTTCTTCAAGTTTAAGTGAACTACGAGCCCCATTGTTAATCCTTTATCGGAAATTATTTGTAACTTTCGACAAGTAGAACAGTGAATGGAACAGGTAGACGGTTGAAATCTTTGTATATATTGCTGCTATATAGTATAAGAAACATATATGCAAAGCATCCAAACAGTACAATTCGCCACTTTTTTGTTCTTCAAGTTTAAGTGAACAATGAGCCCCAATGGTTAATCCGTTATCGGAAATTATTTGTAAATTTCGACAAGTAGAACAATGAATGGATCATGTAGACGGTTGAAATCATTGTATATATTGCTTCTATATAGTCTACGAAACATATATGCAAAGCATCCAAACAGTACAATTCGCCAATTTATTGTTCTTCAAGTTTAAGTGAACTACGAGCCCCATCGTTATTCCTTTAAAGGAAATTATTTGTAAATTTCGACAAGTAGAACAATGAATGGAACAGGTAGATGGTTGAAATCATTGTATATAGTGCTTCCATATAGTCTAAGAAACATATATGCAAAGCATCCAAACAGTACAATTCGCCACTTTTTTGTTCTTCAAGTTTAAGTGAACAATGAGCCCCAATGGTTAATCCGTTATCGGAAATTATTTGTAAATTTCGACAAGTAGAACAATGAATGGATCATGTAGACGGTTGAAATCATTGTATATATTGCTTCTATATAGTCTACGAAACATATATGCAAAGCATCCAAACAGTACAATTCGCCAATTTTTTGTTCTTCAAGCTTAAGTGAACTACGAGCGCCATTGTTAATTCTTTAACTGAAATTATTTGTAATTTTCGACAAGTAGAACAATGAATGGAACAGGTAGACTTTTGAAATCTTTGTATATATTGCTTCTATATAGTCTAAGAAACATATATGCAAAGCATCCAAACAGTACATTTCGCCAATTTATTGTTCTTCAAGTTTAAGTGAACTACGAGCCCCATCGTTAATCCTTTAAAGGAAATTATTTGTAAATTTCGACAAGTAGAACAATGAATGGAACAGGTAGATGGTTGAAATCATTGTATATAGTGCTTCTATATAGTCTAAGAAACATATATGCAAAGCATCCAAACAGTACCATTCGCGAATTTATTGTTCTTCAAGTTTAAGTGAACAATGAGCCCCAATGCTTAATCCGTTATCAGATATTATTTGTAACTTTCGACAAGTAGAACAATGAATGGAACAGGTAGACGGTTGAAATATTTGTATATATTGCTTCTATATAGTCTAAGAGACATATATGCAAAGCATCCAAACAGTACCATTCGCCAATTTTTTGTTCTTCAAGTTTAAGTGAACCACGAGCCCCATTGTTAATCCTTTAAAGGAAATTATTTGTAAATTTCGACAAGTATAACAATGAATGGAACAGGTAGACGGTTGAAATCTTTGTATATATTGCTTCCATATAGTCTAAGAAACATATATGCAAAGCATCCAAACAGTACAATTCGTCAATTTTTTGTTCTTGAAGTTTAATTGAACAATGAGCCCCAATAGTTAATCCTTTATCGGAAATTATTTGTAACTTTCGACAAGTAGAACAATGAATGGAACAGGTAGACGCTTGAAATCTTTGTATATATTGCTTCTATATAGTCTAAGAAACATATATGCAAAGCATCCATACAGTACAATTCGACAATTTTTTGTTCTTCAACTTTAGTGAACAATGAGCCCCAATGGTTAATCCTTTATCGGAAATTATTTGTAATTTTCGACAAGTAGAACAATGAATGGAACAGGTAGACTGTTGAAATCATTGTATATATTGCTTCTATATAGTCTAAGAGACATAAATGCAAAGCATCCAAACAGTACCATTCGCCAATTTTTTGTTCTTCAAGTTTAAGTGAACTACGAGCCCCATTGTTAATCCTTTATCGGAAATTATTTGTAACTTTCGACAAGTAGAACAGTGAATGGAACAGGTAGACGGTTGAAATCTTTGTATATATTGCTGCTATATAGTATAAGAAACATATATGCAAAGCATCCAAACAGTACAATTCGCCACTTTTTTGTTCTTCAAGTTTAAGTGAACAATGAGCCCCAATGGTTAATCCGTTATCGGAAATTATTTGTAAATTTCGACAAGTAGAACAATGAATGGATCATGTAGACGGTTGAAATCATTGTATATATTGCTTCTATATAGTCTACGAAACATATATGCAAAGCATCCAAACAGTACAATTCGCCAATTTATTGTTCTTCAAGTTTAAGTGAACTACGAGCCCCATCGTTATTCCTTTAAAGGAAATTATTTGTAAATTTCGACAAGTAGAACAATGAATGGAACAGGTAGATGGTTGAAATCATTGTATATAGTGCTTCCATATAGTCTAAGAAACATATATGCAAAGCATCCAAACAGTACAATTCGCCACTTTTTTGTTCTTCAAGTTTAAGTGAACAATGAGCCCCAATGGTTAATCCGTTATCGGAAATTATTTGTAAATTTCGACAAGTAGAACAATGAATGGATCATGTAGACGGTTGAAATCATTGTATATATTGCTTCTATATAGTCTACGAAACATATATGCAAAGCATCCAAACAGTACAATTCGCCAATTTTTTGTTCTTCAAGCTTAAGTGAACTACGAGCGCCATTGTTAATTCTTTAACTGAAATTATTTGTAATTTTCGACAAGTAGAACAATGAATGGAACAGGTAGACTTTTGAAATCTTTGTATATATTGCTTCTATATAGTCTAAGAAACATATATGCAAAGCATCCAAACAGTACATTTCGCCAATTTATTGTTCTTCAAGTTTAAGTGAACTACGAGCCCCATCGTTATTCCTTTAAAGGAAATTATTTGTAAATTTCGACAAGTAGAACAATGAATGGAACAGGTAGATGGTTGAAATCATTGTATATAGTGCTTCTATATAGTCTCAGAAACATATATGCAAAGCATCCAAACAGTACAATTCGCCAATTTTTTGTTCTTCAAGTTTAAGTGTACTACGGGCCCCATTTTTAATCCTTTAAAGGAAATTAGTTCTAATTTTCGACAAGTAAAACAATGATTGGAACACGTAGACGATTGAAATCTATGTATATATTGCTTCTATATAGTCTGAGAAACACATATGCAAAGCATCCAAACAGTACAATTCGACAATTTAATGTTCTTCAAGTTTAAGTAAACAACGAGCCACATTGTTAATCCTTTAAAGGAAATTATTTGTAAATTTCGACAAGTAGAACAATGAATGGAACAGGTAGACTGTTGAAATCATTGTATATATTGCTTCTATATAGCCTACGAAACATATATGCAAAGCATCCAAACAGTACAATTCGCCAATTTTTTGTTCTTCAAGTTTAAGTGAACTACGAGCCCCATTGTTAATCCTTTAAAGGAAATTATTTGTAAATTTCGACAAGTAGAACAATGAATGGAACAGGTAGACGGTTGAAATCTTTGTATATATTGCTTCTGTATAGTCTAAGAAACATATATGCAAAGCATCCAAACAGTACAATTCGCCAATTTTTTGTTCTTCATGTTTAAGTGAACTACGAGCCCCATTGTTAATCCTTTAACGGAAATTAATTGTAACTTTCTACAAGTAGAACAATGATTGGAACACGTAGACGGTTGAAATCTTTGTATATATTGCTTCTACATAGTCTAAGAAACATCTATGCAAAGCATCCAAACAGTACAATTCGCCAATTTTTTTTTCTTCATGTTTAAGTGAACTACGAGCCCCATTGTTAATCCTTTAACGGAAATTAATTGTAACTTTCTACAAGTAGAACAATGATTGGAACAGGTAGACGGTTGAAATCTTTGTATATATTGCTTCCATATAGTCTAAGAAACATATATGCATAGCATCCAAACAGTACCATTCGCCAATTTTTTGTTCTTCAAGTTTAAGTGAACAATGAGCCCCAATGGTTAATCCGTTATCGGAAATTATTTGTAGCTTTCGACTAGTAGAACAATGAATGGAACACGTAGACGGTTGAAATCTTTGTATATATTGCTTCTATATAGTCTAAGAAACATATATGCAAAGCATCCAAACAGTACAATTCGCCAATTTATTGTTCTTCAAGTTTAAGTGAACAATGAGCCCCAATGGTTAATCCGTTATCGGAAATTATTTGTAGCTTTCGACTAGTAGAACAATGAATGGAACAGGTAGACGGTTGAAATCTTTGTATATATTGCTTCTATATAGTCTAAGAAACATATATGCAAAGCATCCAAACAGTACAATTCGCCAATTTATTGTTCTTCAAGTTTAAGTTAACAACGAGCCCCATTGTTAATCCTTTAAAGGAAATTATGTGTAAACTTCGACAAGTAGAACAATGATTGGAACACGTAGACGGTTGAAATCTTTGTATATATTGCTTCCATATGGTTTAAGAAACATGTACGCAAAGCATCCAAACAGTACCATTCGCCAATTTCTTGTTCTTCAAGTTGAAGTGAACAATGAGACCCATTGTTAATCCTTTATCGGAAATTATTTGTAACTTTCGACAAGTAGATCAATGAATGGATCATGTAGACGGTTGAAAAAATTGTATATATTGCTTCTATATAGTCTAAGAAACATATATGCAAAGTATCCAAACAGTACAATTCGCCAATTCTTTGTTCTTCAAGTTTAAGTGAACCATGAGACCCAATGGTTAATCCTTTATCGGTAATTATTTGTAACTTTCGACAAGTAGAACAATGAATGGAACAGGTAGACGGTTGAAATCCTTGTATATATTGCGTCTATATAATCTAAGAAACATATATGCAAAGCATCCAAACAGTACCATTCGCCAATTTTTTGTTCTTCAAGTTTAAGTGAACTACGAGCCCCATTGTTAATCCTTTAAAGGAAACTATTTGTAAATTTCGACTAGTAGAACAATGAATGGAACAGGTAGACTGTTGAAATCATTGTATATATTGCTTCTAAATAGTCTAAGAAACATATATGCAAAGCATCCAAACAGTACAATTCGCCAATTCTTTGTTCTTCAAGTTTAAGTGAACCATGAGACCCAATGGTTAATCCTTTATCGGTAATTATTTGTAACTTTCGACAAGTAGAACAATGAATGGAACAGGTAGCCGGTTGAAATCAATGTATATATTGCTTCTATATAGTCTAAGAAACATATATGCAAAGTATCCAAACAGTACAATTCGCCAATTTTTTGTTCTTCAAGTTTAAGTAAACTACGATCCCCATTGTTAATCCCTTAACGGAAATTATTTGTAACTTTCGACAAGTAGAACAATGAATGGATCATGTAGACGGTTGAAATCATTGTATATATTGCTTCTATATAGCCTACGAAACATATATGCAAAGCATCCAAACAGTACAATTCGCCAATTTATTGTTCTTCAAGTTTAAGTTAACAACGAGCCCCATTGTTAATCCTTTAAAGGAAATTATGTGTAAATTTCGACAAGTAGAACAATGATTGGAACACGTAGACGGTTGAAATCTTTGTATATATTGCTTCCATATAGTCTAAGAAACATGTACGCAAAGCATCCAAACAGTACCATTCGCCAATTTTTTGGTCTTCAAGTTTAAGTGAACAATGAGCCCCAATGGTTAATCCTTTATCGGAAATTATTTGTAATTTTCGACAAGTCGAACAATGAATGGAACTGGTAGACGGTTGAAATATTTGTATATATTGCTTCTATATAATATAAGAAACATATATTCAAAGCATCCAAATAGTACCATTCGCCAATTTTTTGTTCTTCAAGTTTAAGTGAACTACGAGCCCCATTGTTAATCCTTTAAAGGAAATTATTTGTAAATTTCGGCAAGTAGAACAATGAATGGAATAGGTAGACGGTTGAAATCATTGTATATATTGCTTCTATATAGTCTAAGAAACATATATGCAAAGCATCCAAACAGTACAATTCGCCAATTTATTGTTCTTCAAGTTTAAGTTAACAACGAGCCCCATTGTTAATCCTTTAAAGGAAATTATTTGTAAATTTCGACAAGTAGAACAATGAATGGATCATGTAGACGGTTGAAATCATTGTATATATTGCTTCTATATAGTCTACGAAACATATATGCAAAGCATCCAAACAGTACAATTCGCCAATTTTTTGTTCTTCAAGCTTAAGTGAACTACGAGCGCCATTGTTAATTCTTTAACTGAAATTATTTGTAATTTTCGACAAGTAGAACAATGAATGGAACAGGTAGACTTTTGAAATCTTTGTATATATTGCTTCTATATAGTCTAAGAAACATATATGCAAAGCATCCAAACAGTACATTTCGCCAATTTATTGTTCTTCAAGTTTAAGTGAACTACGAGCCCCATCGTTATTCCTTTAAAGGAAATTATTTGTAAATTTCGACAAGTAGAACAATGAATGGAACAGGTAGATGGTTGAAATCATTGTATATAGTGCTTCTATATAGTCTCAGAAACATATATGCAAAGCATCCAAACAGTACAATTCGCCAATTTTTTGTTCTTCAAGTTTAAGTGAACTACGGGCCCCATTTTTAATCCTTTAAAGGAAATTAGTTCTAATTTTCGACAAGTAAAACAATGATTGGAACACGTAGACGATTGAAATCTATGTATATATTGCTTCTATATAGTCTGAGAAACACATATGCAAAGCATCCAAACAGTACAATTCGACAATTTAATGTTCTTCAAGTTTAAGTAAACAACGAGCCACATTGTTAATCCTTTAAAGGAAATTATTTGTAAATTTCGACAAGTAGAACAATGAATGGAACAGGTAGACTGTTGAAATCATTGTATATATTGCTTCTATATAGCCTACGAAACATATATGCAAAGCATCCAAACAGTACAATTCGCCAATTTTTTGTTCTTCAAGTTTAAGTGAACTACGAGCCCCATTGTTAATCCTTTAAAGGAAATTATTTGTAAATTTCGACAAGTAGAACAATGAATGGAACAGGTAGACGGTTGAAATCTTTGTATATATTGCTTCTGTATAGTCTAAGAAACATATATGCAAAGCATCCAAACAGTACAATTCGCCAATTTTTTGTTCTTCATGTTTAAGTGAACTACGAGCCCCATTGTTAATCCTTTAACGGAAATTAATTGTAACTTTCTACAAGTAGAACAATGATTGGAACACGTAGACGGTTGAAATCTTTGTATATATTGCTTCTACATAGTCTAAGAAACATCTATGCAAAGCATCCAAACAGTACAATTCGCCAATTTTTTTTTCTTCATGTTTAAGTGAACTACGAGCCCCATTGTTAATCCTTTAACGGAAATTAATTGTAACTTTCTACAAGTAGAACAATGATTGGAACACGTAGACGGTTGAAATCTTTGTATATATTGCTTCCATATAGTCTAAGAAACATATATGCAAAGCATCCAAACAGTACCATTCGCCAATTTTTTGTTCTTCAAGTTATGTGAACAAAGAGACCCATTGTTAATCCTTTATCGGTAATTATTTGTAACTTTCGACAAGTAGAACAATGAATGGAACAGGTAGACGGTTGAAATCTTTGTATACATTGTTTCAATATAGTCTAAGAAACATATATGCAATGCATCCAAACAGTACAATTCGCCAATTTTTTGTTCTTCAAGTTTAAGTAAACTACGATCCCCTTTGTTAATCCCTTAACGGAAATTATTTGTAACATTCGACAAGTAGAACAATGAATGGAACAGGTAGACGGTTGAAATCATTGTATATATTGCTTCTATATAGTCTAAGAAACATATATGCAAAGCATCCAAACAGTACAATTCGCCAATTTTTTGTTCTTCAAGTTTAAGTGAACTACGAGCCACATTGTTAATCCTTTAAAGGAAATTATTTGTAAATTTCGACAAGTAGAACAATGAATGGATCATGTAGACGGTTGAAATCATTGTATATATTGCTTCTATATAGTCTAAGAAACATATATGCAAAGCGTCCAAACAGTACAATTCGCCAATTATTTGATCTTCAAGTTTGAGTGAACTACGAGCCCCATTGTTAATACTTTAACGGAAAATATTTGTAACTTGCGACAAGTAGAACAATGAATGGAACAGGTAGCCTGTTGAAATCAATGTATATATTGCTTCTATATAGTCTAAGAAACATATATGCAAAGCATCCAAACAGTACAATTCGCCAATTTTTTGTTCTTCAAGTTTAAGTAAACTACGATCCCCATTGTTAATCCCTTAACGGAAATTATTTGTAACTTTCGACAAGTAGAACAATGAATGGAATAGTTAGGCGGTTGAAATCATTATATATATTGCTTCTATATAGTCTAAGAAACATATATGCAAAGCATCCAAACAGTACAATTCGCCAATTTTTTGTTCTTCAAGTTTAAGTAAACTACGATCCCCTTTGTTAATCCCTTAACGGAAATTATTTGTAACATTCGACAAGTAGAACAATGAATGGAACTGGTAGACGGTTGAAATCATTGTATATATTGCTTCTATATAGTCTAAGAAACATATATGCAAAGCATCCAAACAGTACAATTCGCCAATTTTTTGTTCTTCAAGTTTAAGTGAACAATGAGCCCCAATGGTTAATCCTTTATCGGTAATTATTTGTAACTTTCGACAAGTAGAACAATGAATGGAACAGGTAGACGGATGAAATCATTGTATATATTGCTTCTATATAGTCTAAGAAACATATATGCAAAGCATCCAAACAGTACAATTCGCCAATTTTTTGTTCTTCAAGTTTAAGTGAACAATGAGCCCCAATGGTTAATCCTTTATCGGTAATTATTTGTAACTTTCGACAAGTAGAACAATGAATGGAACAGGTAGACGGTTGAAATCTTTGTATATATTGTTTCTATGTAGTCTAAGAAACATATATGCAATGCATCCAAACAGTACAATTCGCCAATTTTTTGTTCTTCAAGTTTAAGTAAACTACGATCCCCTTTGTTAATCCCTTAACGGAAATTATTTGTAACATTCGACAAGTAGAACAATGAATGGAACAGGTAGACGGTTGAAATCATTGTATATATTGCTTCTATATAGTCTAAGAAACATATATGCAAAGCATCCAAACAGTACCATTCGCCAATTTTTTGTTCTTCAAGTTTAAGTGAACAACGAGCCAAATTGATAATCATGAAACGGAAATTATTTGTAACTTTCTACAAGTAGAACAACGAATAGAACAGGTGGACGGGTGAAATATTTCTATATGTTGCTTCTATATAGTCTAAGAAACATATATGCAAAGCATCCAAACAGTACCATTCGCCAATTTTTTGCTCTTTAAGTTTAAGGGAACTACGAGCCCCATTGTTTATCCTTTACAGGTAATTATTTGTAAATTTCGACAAGTAGAACAATGAATGGAACAGGTAGACGGTTGAAATCTTTGTATATATTGCTACTATATAATCTAAGAAACATATATGCAAAGCATCCAAACAGTACCATTCGCCAATTTTTTGTTCTTCAAGTTTAAGTGAACAACGAGCCCCATTGATAATCATGAAACGGAAATTATTAGTAAGTTTCTAGAAGTAGAACAATGAATAGACCTTTGATCTTTCTTTAACGTGCGGTACCAGCTATGAAGCACACCCACACGGCCCCCATGGGCGCGGGATTGAGATACGCCCAATCAACGCACATGTGCATTAACAAGCACATGCTACTAGTTACCTACTAGTGGATGCGAGACCTTTCTAAATCTCTACTGGCTCTGCAGTGTCAGTACCCGAGCAAAATTAGCGCAGCTCACCCGCCGAGGTAGCCACCTCTCCCCCTGCGATTTGGGGTTACTACATGCCCCCACGAGGCCAACCCTAATGACCAGGTCAGGGCGAAGAATCTGCCCTGGGGCTCAACCTGGTCCCCGTGGTACCAACTTTCCCCTTGGTGAGGGGGTAGTCTCGGACATCCGGCACTACTACCAATCAACCTTGGTGAGGTACACGGACTCGGGTAACCCCGGGTGTGTCAATACCCGTGCCTGCCTTCGCAGCGCAATAGACAGGCCCCTGAGGGGGAACAATGAATAGAACGGGTAGACGGTAGAAATCTTTGTATATATTGCTTCTATATAGTCTAAGAAACATGTATGCAAAAAATCCAAACACTACAATTCGCCAATTTTTAGTTCTTCATGTTTAAGTGAACTACGAGCCCCATTGTTAATCCTTTAAAGGAAATTATTTGTAAATTTCGACAAGTAGAACAATGAATGGAACAGGTAGACGGTTGAATTCATTGTATATATTGCTTCTATATAGTGTAAGAAACATACCTGCAAAGCATCCAAACAGTACCATTCGCGAATTTACTGTTCTTCAAGTTTAAGTGAACAACGAGCCCCATTGATAATCATGAAACGGAAATTATTTGTAACTATCTACAAGTAGCACAATCAATAGAACAGGTAGACGGTTGAAATCTTTCTATATATTGCTCCTATATAGTCTAAGAAACATATATGCAAAGCATCCACACAGTACCATTTGCCAATTTTGTGTTCTTCAAGTTTAAGTGAACAATGAGACCCATTGTTAATCCTTTATCGGAAATTATTTGTAACTTTCGACAAGTAGAGCAATGAATGGAACAGGTAGATGGTTGAAATCTTTGTATATATTGCTTCTATATAGTCTAAGAAACATGTACGCAAAGCATCCAAACAGTACCATTCGCCAATTTTTTGGTCTTCAAGTTTAAGTGAACAATGAGCCCCAATGGTTAATCCTTTATCGGAAATTATTTGTAATTTTCGACAAGTCGAACAATGAATGGAATAGGTAGACGGTTGAAATCATTGTATATATTGCTTCTATATAGTCTAAGAAACATATATGCAAAGCATCCAAACAGTACAATTCGCCAATTTTTTGTTCTTCAAGTTTAAGTGAACAATGAGCCCCAATGGTTAATCCGTTATCGGAAATTATTTGTAGCTTTCGACTAGTAGAACAATGAATGGAACAGGTAGACGGTTGAAATCTTTGTATATATTGCTTCTATATAGTCTAAGAAACATATATGCAAAGCATCCAAACAGTACAATTCGCCAATTTATTGTTCTTCAAGTTTAAGTTAACAACGAGCCCCATTGTTAATCCTTTAAAGGAAATTATGTGTAAATTTCGACAAGTAGAACAATGATTGGAACACGTAGACGGTTGAAATCTTTGTATATATTGCTTCCATATGGTTTAAGAAACATGTACGCAAAGCATCCAAACAGTACCATGCGCCAATTTTTTCTTCTTCAAGTTTAAGTGAACTACGAGCCCCATTGTTAATCCTTTAACGGAAATTAATTGTAACTTTCTACAAGTAGAACAATGATTGGAACACGTAGACGGTTGAAATCTTTGTATATATTGCTTCCATATAGTCTAAGAAACATATATGCAAAGCATCCAAACAGTACCATTCGCCAATTTTTTGTTCTTCAAGTTTAAGTGAACAATGAGACCCATTGTTAATCCTTTATCGGAAATTATTTGTAACTTTCGAGAAGTAGATCAATGAATGGAACAGGTAGACGGTTGAAATCTTTGTATATATTGCATCTATATAGTCTAAGAAACATATATGCAAAGCATCCAAACAGTACAATTCGCCAATTTTTTGTTCTTCAAGTTTAAGTAAACTGCGATCCCCATTGTTAATCCCTTAACGGAAATTATTTGTAACTTTCGACAAGTAGAACAATGAATGGAACAGGTAGACGGTTGAAATCAATGTATATATTGCTTCTATTTAGTCTAAGAAACATATATGCAAAGCATCCAAACAGTACCATTCTCCAATTCTTTGTTCTTCAAGTTTAAGTGAACAATGAGCCCCAATGGTTAATCCTTTATCGGAAATTATTTGTAATTTTCGACAAGTAGAACAATGAATGGAACATGTAGACGGTTGAAATATTTGTATATATTGCTTCTTTATAATCTAAGAAACATATATGCAAAGCATCCAAACAGTACCATTCGCCAATTTCTTGTTCTTCAAGTTGAAGTGAACAATGAGACCCATTGTTAATCCTTTATCGGAAATTATTTGTAACTTTCGACAAGTAGATCAATGAATGGATCATGTAGACGGTTGAAAAAATTGTATATATTGCTTCTATATAGTCTAAGAGACATATATGCAAAGTATCCAAACAGTACAATTCGCCAATTCTTTGTTCTTCAACTTTAAGTGAACCATGAGACCCAATGGTTAATCCTTTATCGGTAATTATTTGTAACTTTCGACAAGTAGAACAATGAATGGAACAGGTAGACGGTTGAAATCCTTGTATATATTGCGTCTATATAATCTAAGAAACATATATGCAAAGCATCCAAACAGTACCATTCGCCAATTTTTTGTTCTTCAAGTTTAAGTGAACTACGAGCCCCATTGTTAATCCTTTAAAGGAAACTATTTGTAAATTTCGACTAGTAGAACAATGAATGGAACAGGTAGACTGTTGAAATCATTGTATATATTGCTTCTAAATAGTCTAAGAAACATATATGCAAAGCATCCAAACAGTACAATTCGCCAATTCTTTGTTCTTCAAGTTTAAGTGAACCATGAGACCCAATGGTTAATCCTTTATCGGTAATTATTTGTAACTTTCGACAAGTAGAACAATGAATGGAACAGGTAGCCGGTTGAAATCAATGTATATATTGCTTCTATATAGTCTAAGAAACATATATGCAAAGCATCCAAACAGTACAATTCGCCAATTTTTTGTTCTTCAAGTTTAAGTAAACTACGATCCCCATTGTTAATCCCTTAACGGAAATTATTTGTAACTTTCGACAAGTAGAACAATGAATGGATCATGTAGACGGTTGAAATCATTGTATATATTGCTTCTATATAGCCTACGAAACATATATGCAAAGCATCCAAACAGTACAATTCGCCAATTTATTGTTCTTCAAGTTTAAGTTAACAACGAGCCCCATTGTTAATCCTTTAAAGGAAATTATGTGTAAATTTCGACAAGTAGAACAATGATTGGAACACGTAGACGGTTGAAATCTTTGTATATATTGCTTCCATATAGTCTAAGAAACATGTACGCAAAGCATCCAAACAGTACCATTCGCCAATTTTTTGGTCTTCAAGTTTAAGTGAACAATGAGCCCCAATGGTTAATCCTTTATCGGAAATTATTTGTAATTTTCGACAAGTCGAACAATGAATGGAACAGGTAGACGGTTGAAACATTTGTATATATTGCTTCTATATAATATAAGAAACATATATTCAAAGCATCCAAATAGTACCATTCGCCAATTTTTTGTTCTTCAAGTTTAAGTGAACTACGAGCCCCATTGTTAATCCTTTAAAGGAAATTATTTGTAAATTTCGGCAAGTAGAACAATGAATGGAATAGGTAGACGGTTGAAATCATTGTATATATTGCTTCTATATAGTCTAAGAAACATATATGCAAAGCATCCAAACAGTACAATTCGCCAATTTCTTGTTCTTCAAGTTTAAGTAAACTACGATCCCCATTGTTAATCCCTTAACGGAAATTATTTGTAACTTTCGACAAGTAGAACAATGAATGGAACAGGTAGACGGTTGAAATCTTTGTATATATTGCTTCTATAAAGTCTAAGAAACATATATGCAAATCATCCAAACAGTACAATTCGCCAATTATTTGTTCTTCAAGTTTAAGTGAACTACGAGCCCCATTGTTAATCCTTTAACGGAAATTAATTGTAACTTTCTACAAGTGGAACAATGATTGGAACACGTAGACGGTTGAAATCTTTGTATATATTGCTTCCATATAGTCTAAGAAACATATGTGCAAAGCATCCAAACAGTACCATTCGCCAATTTTTTGTTCTTCAAGTTTAAGTGAACAATGAGACCCATTGTTAATCCTTTATCGGAAATTATTTGTAACTTTCGACAAGTAGATCAATGAATGGAACAGGTAGACGGTTGAAATCTTTGTATATATTGCTTCTATATAGTCTAAGAAACATATATGCAAAGCATCCAAACAGTACATTTCGCCAATTTATTGTTCTTCAAGTTTAAGTGAACTACGAGCCCCATCGTTAATCCTTTAAAGGAAATTATTTGTAAATTTCGACAAGTAGAACAATGAATGGAACAGGTAGATTGGTTGAAATCATTGTATATAGTGCTTCTATATAGTCTCAGAAACATATATGCAAAGCATCCAAACAGTACCATTCGCGAATTTATTGTTCTTCAAGTTTAAGTGAACTACGAGCCCCATTGTTAATCATTTAAAGGAAATTATTTGTAAATTTCGACAAATAGAACAATGAATGGAACAGGTAGACGGTTGAAATCTTTGTATATATTGCTTCTATATAGTCTAAGAAACATATATGCAAAGCATCCAAACAGTACATTTCGCCAATTTATTGTTCTTCAAGTTTAAGTGAACTACGAGCCCCATCGTTAATCCTTTAAAGGAAATTATTTGTAAATTTCGACAAGTAGAACAATGAATGGAACAGGTAGATGGTTGAAATCATTGTATATAGTGCTTCTATATAGTCTACGAAACATATATGCAAAGCATCCAAACAGTACAATTCGCCAATTTTTTGTTCTTCAAGCTTAAGTGAACTACGAGCGCCATTGTTAATTCTTTAACTGAAATTATTTGTAATTTTCGACAAGTAGAACAATGAATGGAACAGGTAGACTTTTGAAATCTTTGTATATATTGCTTCTATATAGTCTAAGAAACATATATGCAAAGCATCCAAACAGTACATTTCGCCAATTTATTGTTCTTCAAGTTTAAGTGAACTACGAGCCCCATCGTTATTCCTTTAAAGGAAATTATTTGTAAATTTCGACAAGTAGAACAATGAATGGAACAGGTAGATGGTTGAAATCATTGTATATAGTGCTTCTATATAGTCTAAGAAACATATATGCAAAGCATCCAAACAGTACCATTCGCGAATTTATTGTTCTTCAAGTTTAAGTGATCAATGAGCCCCAATGGTTAATCCTTTATCGGAAATTATTTGTAATTTTCGACAAGTAGAACAATGAATGGAACAGGTAGACGGTTGAAATCATTGTATATATTGCTTCTATATAGTCTAAGAAACATATATGCAAAGCATCCAAACAGTACAATTCGCCAATTCTTTGTTCTTCAAGTTTAAGTGAACAATGAGCCCCATTGTTAATCCTTTATCGGAAATTATTTGTAACTTTCGACAAGTAGAACAATGAATGGATCAGGTAGACGGTTGATATCATTGTATATATTGATCTATATAATCTACGAAACATATATGCAAAGCATCCAAACAGTACAATTCGCCAATTTTTTGTTCTTCAAGTTTAAGTGAACAATGAGCCCCAATGCTTAATCCGTTATCGGATATTATTTGTAACTTTCGACAAGTAGAACAATGAATGGAACAGGTAGACGGTTGAAATATTTGTATATATTGCTTCTATATAGTCTAAGAGACATATATGCAAAGCATCCAGACAGTACCATTCGCCAATTTTTTGTTCTTCAAGTTTAAGTGAACTACGAGCCCCATTGTTAATCCTTTAAAGGAAATTATTTGTAAATTTCGACAAGTATAACAATGAATGGAACAGGTAGACGGTTGAAATCTTTGTATATATTGCTTCTATATAGTCTAAGAAACATATATGCAAAGCATCCAAACAGTACAATTCGCCAATTTTTTGTTCTTCAAGTTTAAGGGAACAATGAGCCCCAATGGTTAATCCTTTATCAGAAATTATTTGTAATTTTCGACAAGTAGAACAATGAATGGAACAGGTAGACGGTTGAAATCTTTGTATATATTGCTTCTGTATAATCTAAGAAACATATATGCAAAGCATCCAAACAGTGCCATTCGCCAATTTTTTGTTCTTCAAGTTTAAGTGAACAACGAGCCCCATTGATAATCATGAAACGGAAATTATTTGTAACTTTCTACAAGTAGAACAATGATTGGAACACGTAGATGGTTGAAATCTTTGTATATATTGCTTCCATATAGTCTAAGAAACATATATGCAAAGCATCCAAACAGTAACATTCGCCAATTTTTTGTCCTTCAAGTTTAAGTGAACAATGAGCCCCATTGTTAATCCTTTAAAGGAAATTATTTGTAAATTTCGACAAGTAGAACAATGAATGGATCATGTAGACGGTTGAAATCATTGTATATATTGCTTCTATATAGTCTACGAAACATATATGCAAAGCATCCAAACAGTACAATTCGCCAATTTTTTGTTCTTCAAGCTTAAGTGAACTACGAGCGCCATTGTTAATTCTTTAACTGAAATTATTTGTAATTTTCGACAAGTAGAACAATGAATGGAACAGGTAGACTTTTGAAATCTTTGTATATATTGCTTCTATATAGTCTAAGAAACATATATGCAAAGCATCCAAACAGTACATTTCGCCAATTTATTGTTCTTCAAGTTTAAGTGAACTACGAGCCCTATCGTTAATCCTTTAAAGGAAATTATTTGTAAATTTCGACAAGTAGAACAATGAATGGAACAGGTAGATGGTTGAAATCATTGTATATAGTGCTTCTATATAGTCTAAGAAACATATATGCAAAGCATCCAAACAGTACCATTCGCGAATTTATTGTTCTTCAAGTTTAAGTGAACAATGAGCCCCAATGCTTAATCCGTTATCAGATATTATTTGTAACTTTCGACAAGTAGAACAATGAATGGAACAGGTAGACGGTTGAAATATTTGTATATATTGCTTCTATATAGTCTAAGAGACATATATGCAAAGCATCCAAACAGTACCATTCGCCAATTTTTTGTTCTTCAAGTTTAAGTGAACCACGAGCCCCATTGTTAATCCTTTAAAGGAAATTATTTGTAAATTTCGACAAGTATAACAATGAATGGAACAGGTAGACGGTTGAAATCTTTGTATATATTGCTTCCATATAGTCTAAGAAACATATATGCAAAGCATCCAAACAGTACAATTCGTCAATTTTTTGTTCTTGAAGTTTAATTGAACAATGAGCCCCAATAGTTAATCCTTTATCGGAAATTATTTGTAACTTTCGACAAGTAGAACAATGAATGGAACAGGTAGACGCTTGAAATCTTTGTATATATTGCTTCTATATAGTCTAAGAAACATATATGCAAAGCATCCATACAGTACAATTCGACAATTTTTTGTTCTTCAACTTTAGTGAACAATGAGCCCCAATGGTTAATCCTTTATCGGAAATTATTTGTAATTTTCGACAAGTAGAACAATGAATGGAACAGGTAGACTGTTGAAATCATTGTATATATTGCTTCTATATAGTCTAAGAGACATAAATGCAAAGCATCCAAACAGTACCATTCGCCAATTTTTTGTTCTTCAAGTTTAAGTGAACTACGAGCCCCATTGTTAATCCTTTATCGGAAATTATTTGTAACTTTCGACAAGTAGAACAGTGAATGGAACAGGTAGACGGTTGAAATCTTTGTATATATTGCTGCTATATAGTATAAGAAACATATATGCAAAGCATCCAAACAGTACAATTCGCCACTTTTTTGTTCTTCAAGTTTAAGTGAACAATGAGCCCCAATGGTTAATCCGTTATCGGAAATTATTTGTAAATTTCGACAAGTAGAACAATGAATGGATCATGTAGACGGTTGAAATCATTGTATATATTGCTTCTATATAGTCTACGAAACATATATGCAAAGCATCCAAACAGTACAATTCGCCAATTTATTGTTCTTCAAGTTTAAGTGAACTACGAGCCCCATCGTTATTCCTTTAAAGGAAATTATTTGTAAATTTCGACAAGTAGAACAATGAATGGAACAGGTAGATGGTTGAAATCATTGTATATAGTGCTTCCATATAGTCTAAGAAACATATATGCAAAGCATCCAAACAGTACAATTCGCCACTTTTTTGTTCTTCAAGTTTAAGTGAACAATGAGCCCCAATGGTTAATCCGTTATCGGAAATTATTTGTAAATTTCGACAAGTAGAACAATGAATGGATCATGTAGACGGTTGAAATCATTGTATATATTGCTTCTATATAGTCTACGAAACATATATGCAAAGCATCCAAACAGTACAATTCGCCAATTTTTTGTTCTTCAAGCTTAAGTGAACTACGAGCGCCATTGTTAATTCTTTAACTGAAATTATTTGTAATTTTCGACAAGTAGAACAATGAATGGAACAGGTAGACTTTTGAAATCTTTGTATATATTGCTTCTATATAGTCTAAGAAACATATATGCAAAGCATCCAAACAGTACATTTCGCCAATTTATTGTTCTTCAAGTTTAAGTGAACTACGAGCCCCATCGTTAATCCTTTAAAGGAAATTATTTGTAAATTTCGACAAGTAGAACAATGAATGGAACAGGTAGATGGTTGAAATCATTGTATATAGTGCTTCTATATAGTCTAAGAAACATATATGCAAAGCATCCAAACAGTACCATTCGCGAATTTATTGTTCTTCAAGTTTAAGTGAACAATGAGCCCCAATGCTTAATCCGTTATCAGATATTATTTGTAACTTTCGACAAGTAGAACAATGAATGGAACAGGTAGACGGTTGAAATATTTGTATATATTGCTTCTATATAGTCTAAGAGACATATATGCAAAGCATCCAAACAGTACCATTCGCCAATTTTTTGTTCTTCAAGTTTAAGTGAACCACGAGCCCCATTGTTAATCCTTTAAAGGAAATTATTTGTAAATTTCGACAAGTATAACAATGAATGGAACAGGTAGACGGTTGAAATCTTTGTATATATTGCTTCCATATAGTCTAAGAAACATATATGCAAAGCATCCAAACAGTACAATTCGTCAATTTTTTGTTCTTGAAGTTTAATTGAACAATGAGCCCCAATAGTTAATCCTTTATCGGAAATTATTTGTAACTTTCGACAAGTAGAACAATGAATGGAACAGGTAGACGCTTGAAATCTTTGTATATATTGCTTCTATATAGTCTAAGAAACATATATGCAAAGCATCCATACAGTACAATTCGACAATTTTTTGTTCTTCAACTTTAGTGAACAATGAGCCCCAATGGTTAATCCTTTATCGGAAATTATTTGTAATTTTCGACAAGTAGAACAATGAATGGAACAGGTAGACTGTTGAAATCATTGTATATATTGCTTCTATATAGTCTAAGAGACATAAATGCAAAGCATCCAAACAGTACCATTCGCCAATTTTTTGTTCTTCAAGTTTAAGTGAACTACGAGCCCCATTGTTAATCCTTTATCGGAAATTATTTGTAACTTTCGACAAGTAGAACAGTGAATGGAACAGGTAGACGGTTGAAATCTTTGTATATATTGCTGCTATATAGTATAAGAAACATATATGCAAAGCATCCAAACAGTACAATTCGCCACTTTTTTGTTCTTCAAGTTTAAGTGAACAATGAGCCCCAATGGTTAATCCGTTATCGGAAATTATTTGTAAATTTCGACAAGTAGAACAATGAATGGATCATGTAGACGGTTGAAATCATTGTATATATTGCTTCTATATAGTCTACGAAACATATATGCAAAGCATCCAAACAGTACAATTCGCCAATTTATTGTTCTTCAAGTTTAAGTGAACTACGAGCCCCATCGTTATTCCTTTAAAGGAAATTATTTGTAAATTTCGACAAGTAGAACAATGAATGGAACAGGTAGATGGTTGAAATCATTGTATATAGTGCTTCCATATAGTCTAAGAAACATATATGCAAAGCATCCAAACAGTACAATTCGCCACTTTTTTGTTCTTCAAGTTTAAGTGAACAATGAGCCCCAATGGTTAATCCGTTATCGGAAATTATTTGTAAATTTCGACAAGTAGAACAATGAATGGATCATGTAGACGGTTGAAATCATTGTATATATTGCTTCTATATAGTCTACGAAACATATATGCAAAGCATCCAAACAGTACAATTCGCCAATTTTTTGTTCTTCAAGCTTAAGTGAACTACGAGCGCCATTGTTAATTCTTTAACTGAAATTATTTGTAATTTTCGACAAGTAGAACAATGAATGGAACAGGTAGACTTTTGAAATCTTTGTATATATTGCTTCTATATAGTCTAAGAAACATATATGCAAAGCATCCAAACAGTACATTTCGCCAATTTATTGTTCTTCAAGTTTAAGTGAACTACGAGCCCCATCGTTATTCCTTTAAAGGAAATTATTTGTAAATTTCGACAAGTAGAACAATGAATGGAACAGGTAGATGGTTGAAATCATTGTATATAGTGCTTCTATATAGTCTCAGAAACATATATGCAAAGCATCCAAACAGTACAATTCGCCAATTTTTTGTTCTTCAAGTTTAAGTGTACTACGGGCCCCATTTTTAATCCTTTAAAGGAAATTAGTTCTAATTTTCGACAAGTAAAACAATGATTGGAACACGTAGACGATTGAAATCTATGTATATATTGCTTCTATATAGTCTGAGAAACACATATGCAAAGCATCCAAACAGTACAATTCGACAATTTAATGTTCTTCAAGTTTAAGTAAACAACGAGCCACATTGTTAATCCTTTAAAGGAAATTATTTGTAAATTTCGACAAGTAGAACAATGAATGGAACAGGTAGACTGTTGAAATCATTGTATATATTGCTTCTATATAGCCTACGAAACATATATGCAAAGCATCCAAACAGTACAATTCGCCAATTTTTTGTTCTTCAAGTTTAAGTGAACTACGAGCCCCATTGTTAATCCTTTAAAGGAAATTATTTGTAAATTTCGACAAGTAGAACAATGAATGGAACAGGTAGACGGTTGAAATCTTTGTATATATTGCTTCTGTATAGTCTAAGAAACATATATGCAAAGCATCCAAACAGTACAATTCGCCAATTTTTTGTTCTTCATGTTTAAGTGAACTACGAGCCCCATTGTTAATCCTTTAACGGAAATTAATTGTAACTTTCTACAAGTAGAACAATGATTGGAACACGTAGACGGTTGAAATCTTTGTATATATTGCTTCTACATAGTCTAAGAAACATCTATGCAAAGCATCCAAACAGTACAATTCGCCAATTTTTTTTTCTTCATGTTTAAGTGAACTACGAGCCCCATTGTTAATCCTTTAACGGAAATTAATTGTAACTTTCTACAAGTAGAACAATGATTGGAACAGGTAGACGGTTGAAATCTTTGTATATATTGCTTCCATATAGTCTAAGAAACATATATGCATAGCATCCAAACAGTACCATTCGCCAATTTTTTGTTCTTCAAGTTTAAGTGAACAATGAGCCCCAATGGTTAATCCGTTATCGGAAATTATTTGTAGCTTTCGACTAGTAGAACAATGAATGGAACACGTAGACGGTTGAAATCTTTGTATATATTGCTTCTATATAGTCTAAGAAACATATATGCAAAGCATCCAAACAGTACAATTCGCCAATTTATTGTTCTTCAAGTTTAAGTGAACAATGAGCCCCAATGGTTAATCCGTTATCGGAAATTATTTGTAGCTTTCGACTAGTAGAACAATGAATGGAACAGGTAGACGGTTGAAATCTTTGTATATATTGCTTCTATATAGTCTAAGAAACATATATGCAAAGCATCCAAACAGTACAATTCGCCAATTTATTGTTCTTCAAGTTTAAGTTAACAACGAGCCCCATTGTTAATCCTTTAAAGGAAATTATGTGTAAACTTCGACAAGTAGAACAATGATTGGAACACGTAGACGGTTGAAATCTTTGTATATATTGCTTCCATATGGTTTAAGAAACATGTACGCAAAGCATCCAAACAGTACCATTCGCCAATTTCTTGTTCTTCAAGTTGAAGTGAACAATGAGACCCATTGTTAATCCTTTATCGGAAATTATTTGTAACTTTCGACAAGTAGATCAATGAATGGATCATGTAGACGGTTGAAAAAATTGTATATATTGCTTCTATATAGTCTAAGAAACATATATGCAAAGTATCCAAACAGTACAATTCGCCAATTCTTTGTTCTTCAAGTTTAAGTGAACCATGAGACCCAATGGTTAATCCTTTATCGGTAATTATTTGTAACTTTCGACAAGTAGAACAATGAATGGAACAGGTAGACGGTTGAAATCCTTGTATATATTGCGTCTATATAATCTAAGAAACATATATGCAAAGCATCCAAACAGTACCATTCGCCAATTTTTTGTTCTTCAAGTTTAAGTGAACTACGAGCCCCATTGTTAATCCTTTAAAGGAAACTATTTGTAAATTTCGACTAGTAGAACAATGAATGGAACAGGTAGACTGTTGAAATCATTGTATATATTGCTTCTAAATAGTCTAAGAAACATATATGCAAAGCATCCAAACAGTACAATTCGCCAATTCTTTGTTCTTCAAGTTTAAGTGAACCATGAGACCCAATGGTTAATCCTTTATCGGTAATTATTTGTAACTTTCGACAAGTAGAACAATGAATGGAACAGGTAGCCGGTTGAAATCAATGTATATATTGCTTCTATATAGTCTAAGAAACATATATGCAAAGTATCCAAACAGTACAATTCGCCAATTTTTTGTTCTTCAAGTTTAAGTAAACTACGATCCCCATTGTTAATCCCTTAACGGAAATTATTTGTAACTTTCGACAAGTAGAACAATGAATGGATCATGTAGACGGTTGAAATCATTGTATATATTGCTTCTATATAGCCTACGAAACATATATGCAAAGCATCCAAACAGTACAATTCGCCAATTTATTGTTCTTCAAGTTTAAGTTAACAACGAGCCCCATTGTTAATCCTTTAAAGGAAATTATGTGTAAATTTCGACAAGTAGAACAATGATTGGAACACGTAGACGGTTGAAATCTTTGTATATATTGCTTCCATATAGTCTAAGAAACATGTACGCAAAGCATCCAAACAGTACCATTCGCCAATTTTTTGGTCTTCAAGTTTAAGTGAACAATGAGCCCCAATGGTTAATCCTTTATCGGAAATTATTTGTAATTTTCGACAAGTCGAACAATGAATGGAACTGGTAGACGGTTGAAATATTTGTATATATTGCTTCTATATAATATAAGAAACATATATTCAAAGCATCCAAATAGTACCATTCGCCAATTTTTTGTTCTTCAAGTTTAAGTGAACTACGAGCCCCATTGTTAATCCTTTAAAGGAAATTATTTGTAAATTTCGGCAAGTAGAACAATGAATGGAATAGGTAGACGGTTGAAATCATTGTATATATTGCTTCTATATAGTCTAAGAAACATATATGCAAAGCATCCAAACAGTACAATTCGCCAATTTCTTGTTCTTCAAGTTTAAGTAAACTACGATCCCCATTGTTAATCCCTTAACGGAAATTATTTGTAACTTTCGACAAGTAGAACAATGAATGGAACAGGTAGACGGTTGAAATCTTTGTATATATTGCTTCTATAAAGTCTAAGAAACATATATGCAAATCATCCAAACAGTACAATTCGCCAATTATTTGTTCTTCAAGTTTAAGTGAACTACGAGCCCCATTGTTAATGCTTTAACGGAAATTAATTGTAACTTTCTACAAGTGGAACAATGATTGGAACAGGTAGACGGTTGAAATCTTTGTATATATTGCTTCCATATAGTCTAAGAAACATATGTGCAAAGCATCCAAACAGTACCATTCGCCAATTTTTTGTTCTTCAAGTTTAAGTGAACAATGAGACCCATTGTTAATCCTTTATCGGAAATTATTTGTAACTTTCGACAAGTAGATCAATGAATGGAACAGGTAGACGGTTGAAATCTTTGTATACATTGTTTCTATATAGTCTAAGAAACATATATGCAATGCATCCAAACAGTACAATTCGCCAATTTTTTGTTCTTCAAGTTTAAGTAAACTACGATCCCCTTTGTTAATCCCTTAACGGAAATTATTTGTAACATTCGACAAGTAGAACAATGAATGGAACAGGTAGACGGTTGAAATCATTGTATATATTGCTTCTATATAGTCTAAGAAACATATATGCAAAGCATCCAAACAGTACAATTCGCCAATTTTTTGTTCTTCAAGTTTAAGTAAACTACGATCCCCATTGTTAATCCCTTAACGGAAATTATTTGTAACTTTCGACAAGTAGAACAATGAATGGAATAGTTAGGCGGTTGAAATCATTATATATATTGCTTCTATATAGTCTAAGAAACATATATGCAAAGCATCCAAACAGTACAATTCGCCAATTTTTTGTTCTTCAAGTTTAAGTAAACTACGATCCCCTTTGTTAATCCCTTAACGGAAATTATTTGTAACATTCGACAAGTAGAACAATGAATGGAACAGGTAGACGGTTGAAATCATTGTATATATTGCTTCTATATAGTCTAAGAAACATATATGCAAAGCATCCAAACAGTACAATTCGCCAATTTTTTGTTCTTCAAGTTTAAGTGAACAATGAGCCCCAATGGTTAATCCTTTATCGGTAATTATTTGTAACTTTCGACAAGTAGAACAATGAATGGAACAGGTAGACGGATGAAATCATTGTATATATTGCTTCTATATAGTCTAAGAAACATATATGCAAAGCATCCAAACAGTACAATTCGCCAATTTTTTGTTCTTCAAGTTTAAGTGAACAATGAGCCCCAATGGTTAATCCTTTATCGGTAATTATTTGTAACTTTCGACAAGTAGAACAATGAATGGAACAGGTAGACGGTTGAAATCTTTGTATACATTGCTTCTATATAGTCTAAGAAACATATATGCAAAGCATCCAAACAGTACAATTCGCCAATTTTTTGTTCTTCAAGTTTAAGTGAACAGCGAGCGCCATTGATAATCATGAAATGGAAATTATTTGTAACTTTCTACAAGTAGAACAATGAATAGTGCAGGTAGACGGGTGAAAACATTCTATATATTGCTTCTAAATAGTCTAAGAAACATATATGCAAAGCATCCAAACAGTACAATTCGCCAATTTTTTGTTCTTCAAGTTTAAGTGAACCATGAGACCCATTGTTAATCCTTTATCGGAAATTATTTGTAACTTTCGACAAGTAGAACAATGAATGGAACAGGTACACGGTTGAAATCTTTGTATATATTGCTTCTATATAGTCTAAGAAACATATATGCAAAGCATCCATACAGTACCATTCGCCACTTTTTTGTTCTTCAAGTTTAAGTGAACTACGAGCCCCATTGTTAATCCTTTAACGGAAATTAATTGTAACTTTCTACAAGTAGAACAATGATTGGAACACGTAGACGGTTGAAATCTTTGTATATATTGCTTCCATATAGTCTAAGAAACATATATGCAAAGCATCCAAACAGTACCATTCGCCAATTTTTTGTTCTTCAAGTTTAAGTGAACAATGAGACCCATTGTTAATCCTTTATCGGTAATTATTTGTAACTTTCGACAAGTAGAACAATGAATGGAACAGGTAGACGGTTGAAATCTTTGTATACATTGCTTCTATATAGTCTAAGAAACATATATGCAATGCATCCAAACAGTACAATTCGCCAATTTTTTGTTCTTCAAGTTTAAGTAAACTACGATCCCCTTTGTTAATCCCTTAACGGAAATTATTTGTAACATTCGACAAGTAGAACAATGAATGGAACAGGTAGACGGATGAAATCATTGTATATATTGCTTCTATATAGTCTAAGAAACATATATGCAAAGCATCCAAACAGTACAATTCGCCAATTTTTTGTTCTTCAAGTTTAAGTGAACAATGAGCCCCAATGGTTAATCCTTTATCGGTAATTATTTGTAACTTTCGACAAGTAGAACAATGAATGGAACAGGTAGACGGATGAAATCATTGTATATATTGCTTCTATATAGTCTAAGAAACATATATGCAAAGCATCCAAACAGTACAATTCGCCAATTTTTTGTTCTTCAAGTTTAAGTGAACAATGAGCCCCAATGGTTAATCCTTTATCGGTAATTATTTGTAACTTTCGACAAGTAGAACAATGAATGGAACAGGTAGACGGTTGAAATCTTTGTATACATTGCTTCTATATAGTCTAAGAAACATATATGCAAAGCATCCAAACAGTACAATTCGCCAATTTTTTGTTCTTCAAGTTTAAGTGAACAGCGAGCGCCATTGATAATCATGAAATGGAAATTATTTGTAACTTTCTACAAGTAGAACAATGAATAGTGCAGGTAGACGGGTGAAAACATTCTATATATTGCTTCTAAATAGTCTAAGAAACATATATGCAAAGCATCCAAACAGTACAATTCGCCAATTTTTTGTTCTTCAAGTTTAAGTGAACCATGAGACCCATTGTTAATCCTTTATCGGAAATTATTTGTAACTTTCGACAAGTAGAACAATGAATGGAACAGGTACACGGTTGAAATCTTTGTATATATTGCTTCTATATAGTCTAAGAAACATATATGCAAAGCATCCATACAGTACCATTCGCCACTTTTTTGTTCTTCAAGTTTAAGTGAACTACGAGCCCCATTGTTAATCCTTTAACGGAAATTAATTGTAACTTTCTACAAGTAGAACAATGATTGGAACACGTAGACGGTTGAAATCTTTGTATATATTGCTTCCATATAGTCTAAGAAACATATATGCAAAGCATCCAAACAGTACCATTCGCCAATTTTTTGTTCTTCAAGTTTAAGTGAACAATGAGACCCATTGTTAATCCTTTATCGGTAATTATTTGTAACTTTCGACAAGTAGAACAATGAATGGAACAGGTAGACGGTTGAAATCTTTGTATACATTGCTTCTATATAGTCTAAGAAACATATATGCAATGCATCCAAACAGTACAATTCGCCAATTTTTTGTTCTTCAAGTTTAAGTAAACTACGATCCCCTTTGTTAATCCCTTAACGGAAATTATTTGTAACATTCGACAAGTAGAACAATGAATGGAACAGGTAGACGGATGAAATCATTGTATATATTGCTTCTATATAGTCTAAGAAACATATATGCAAAGCATCCAAACAGTACAATTCGCCAATTTTTTGTTCTTCAAGTTTAAGTGAACAATGAGCCCCAATGGTTAATCCTTTATCGGTAATTATTTGTAACTTTCGACAAGTAGAACAATGAATGGAACAGGTAGACGGTTGAAATCTTTGTATACATTGCTTCTATATAGTCTAAGAAACATATATGCAAAGCATCCAAACAGTACAATTCGCCAATTTTTTGTTCTTCAAGTTTAACCCTCCGTTTACGGACTTTGTAACGCCGGTGACGGTGCCGGGGTCTTGAGAGACTCACATCGATTTTCACTAATACTATTACGCGGCCGCTCGAGTCGAAACATGAGACATAACATCTCACTAATACAATCGCATGTTGTTCGTGCGGGCAAGAACATATATTCTTTGCTTGTATTCTCTACCAACTATTGGACTACTAAATTCTTAACAATAATTTTCGTGAAATCAACGATAAATGAATTGCGCAATGTTTTGTAACAATTTAAGAAATGAATATTCGAAAAGGTTTTGTGGAATATACTTTTCTAGACCCAGGCCGTTGCAATTGGGAAAGGGAATAATTTTATGACCTTTTATGACTGTTGACGAAATCGAAATGAAAGAAACACGCAGGTAATCGAACCTACGGCAGGTCATCGTGTTCAAACAAGACTTCGTCATGCATACTGACTCTTTTATATATTCTTAGTCAAGACAGACTTGCAACGCAGTTACGAACGTTACGAACGTTGTGCTTGTACGAATTTCCACGACCAACTGATGCGACTCGAAAAGAACTGCTGGCTGCTGAGTCACTTACACACTATTGGGTAGTATCGAACACAAAATTGTAAATGTGTTTGTTATCGCTGCGAAGTCGCCGAGTGGTTTCTCAAATTACACATTTGCTAGTATGCGTGTCACTGTGCGCTAAACGCTGAGTCTCTCGAGACCCCACCATCGTAAAGCGAGGGTTAAGTGAACAGCGAGCCCCATTGATAATCATGAAATGGAAATTATTTGTAACTTTCTACAAGTAGAACAATGAATAGTACAGGTAGACGGGTGTAATCTTTCTATATATTGCTTCTAAATAGTCTAAGAAACATATATGCAAAGCATCCAAACAGTACAATTCGCCAATTTTTTGTTCTTCAAGTTTAAGTGAACTACGAGCCACATTGTTAATCCTTTAAAGGAAATTATTTGTAAATTTCGACAAGTAGAACAATGAATGGATCATGTAGACGGTTGAAATCATTGTATATATTGCTTCTATATAGCCTACGAAACATATATGCAAAGCATCCAAACAGTACAATTCGCCAATTTTTTGTTCTTCAAGTTTAAGTGAACTACGAGCCCTATTGTTAATCTTTAACGGAAATTATTTGTAACTTGCGACAAGTAGAACAATGAATGGAACAGGTAGTCGGTTGAAATCAATGTATATATTGCTTCTATATAGTCTAAGAAACATATATGCAAAGCATCCAAACAGTACAATTCGCCAATTTTTTTCTCTTCAAGTTTAAGTGAACAATGAGCCCCATTGTTAATCCTTTAAAGGAAATTATTTGTAACTTTCGACAAGTAGAACAATGAATGGAACAGGTAGACGGTTGAAATCTTTGTATATATTGCTTCTATATAGTCTAAGAAACATATATGCAAAGCATCCAAACAGTACAATTCGCCAATTTTTTGTTCTTCAAGTTTAAGTAAACTACGATCCCCATTGTTAATCCCTTAACGGAAATTATTTGTAATTTTCGACAAGTAGAACAATGAATGGAACAGGTAGACGGTTGAAATCATTATATATATTGCTTCTATATAGTCTAAGAAACATATCTGCAAATTATCCAAACAGTACAATTCGCCAATTATTTGATCTTCAAGTTGAAGTGAACTACGAGCCCCATTGTTAATACTTTAACGGAAATTATTTGTAACTTGCGACAAGTAGAACAATGAATGGAACACGTAGACGGTTGAATTCAATGTATATATTGCTTCTGTATAGTCTAAGAAACATATATGCAAAGCATCCAAACAGTACCATTCGCCAATTTTTTGTTCTTCAAGTTTAAGTGAACTACGAGCCCCATTGTTAATCCTTTAAAGGAAATTATTTGTAACTTTCGACAAGTAGAACAATGAATGGAACAGGTAGACGGTTGAAATCTTTGTATATATTGCTTCTATATAGTCTAAGAAACATATATGCAAAGCATCCAAACAGTACAATTCGCCAATTTTTTGTTCTTCAAGTTTAAGTAAACTACGATCCCCATTGTTAATCCCTTAACGGAAATTATTTGTAATTTTCGACAAGTAGAACAATGAATGGAACAGGTAGACGGTTGAAATCATTGTATATATTGCTTCTAAATAGTCTAAGAAACATATATGCAAAGCGTCCAAACAGTACAATTCGCCAATTATTTGATCTTCAAGTTTAAGTGAACTACGAGCCCCATTGTTAATACTTTAACGGAAATTATTTGTAACTTGCGACAAGTAGAACAATGATTGGAACACGTAGACGGTTGAAATCTTTGTATATATTGCTTCCATATAGTCTAAGAAACATGTACGCAAAGCATCCAAACAGTACAATTCGCCAATTTTTTGGTCTTCATGTTTAAGTTAACAACGAGCCCCATTGTTAATCCTTTAAAGGAAATTATGTGTAAATTTCGACAAGTAGAACAATGATTGGAACACGTAGACGGTTGAAATCTTTGTATATATTGCTTCCATATAGTCTAAGAAACATGTACGCAAAGCATCCAAACAGTACAATTCGCCAATTTTTTGGTCTTCATGTTTAAGTGAACAATGAGCCCCAATGGTTAATCCTTTATTGGAAATTATTTGTAATTTTCGACAAGTCGAACAATGAATGGAACAGGTAGACGGTTGAAATATTTGTATATATTGCTTCTATATAATATAAGAAACATATATTCAAAGCATCCAAACACTACCATTTGCCAATTTTTTGTTCTTCAAGTTTAAGTGAACTACGAGCCCCATTGTTAATCCTTTAAAGGAAATTATTTGTAACTTGCGACAAGTAGAACAATGAGTGGATCAGGTAGACGGTTGAGATCATTGTATATATTGCTTCCATATAGTCTAAGAAACATATATGCAAAGCATCCAAACAGTACAATTCGCCAATTTTTTGTTCTTCAAGTTTAAGTAAACTACGATCCCCTTTGTTAATCCCTTAACGGAAATTATTTGTAACATTCGACAAGTAGAACAATGAATGGAACAGGTAGACGGTTGAAATCATTGTATATATTGCTTCTATATAGTCTAAGAAACATATATGCAAAGCATCCAAACAGTACAATTCGCCAATTTTTTGTTCTTCAAGTTTAAGTGAACAATAAGCCCCAAAGGTTAATCCTTTATCGGTAATTATTTGTAACTTTCGACAAGTAGAACAATGAATGGAACAGGTAGACGGTTGAAATCTTTGTATACGTTGCTTCTATATAGTCTAAGAAACATATATGCAAAGCATCCAAACAGTACAATTCGCCAATTTTTTGTTCTTCAAGTTTAAGTGAACAGCGAGCCCCATTGATAATCATGAAATGGAAATTATTTGTAACTTTCTACAAGTAGAACAATGAATAGTGCAGGTAGACGGGTGAAAACATTCTATATATTGCTTCTAAATAGTCTAAGAAACATATATGCAAAGCATCCAAACAGTACAAGTCGCCAATTTTTTGTTCTTCAAGTTTAAGTGAACAGCGAGCCCCATTGATAATCATGAAATGGAAATTATTTGTAACTTTCTACAAGTAGAACAATGAATGGAAAAGTAGACGGTTGAAATCTATGTATATATTGCTTCTATATAGTCTAAGAAACATATATGCAAAGCATCCAAACAGTACAATTCGCCAATTTTTTTCTCTTCAAGTTTAAGTGAACAATGAGCCCCATTGTTAATCCTTTAAAGGAAATTATTTGTAACTTTCGACAAGTAGAACAATGAATGGAACAGGTAGACGGTTGAAATCTTTGTATATATTGCTTCTATATAGTCTAAGAAACATATATGCAAAGCATCCAAACAGTACAATTCGCCAATTTTTTGTTCTTCAAGTTTAAGTAAACTACGATCCCCATTGTTAATCCCTTAACGGAAATTATTTGTAATTTTCGACAAGTAGAACAATGAATGGAACAGGTAGACGGTTGAAATCATTATATATATTGCTTCTATATAGTCTAAGAAACATATCTGCAAATTATCCAAACAGTACAATTCGCCAATTATTTGATCTTCAAGTTGAAGTGAACTACGAGCCCCATTGTTAATACTTTAACGGAAATTATTTGTAACTTGCGACAAGTAGAACAATGAATGGAACACGTAGACGGTTGAATTCAATGTATATATTGCTTCTGTATAGTCTAAGAAACATATATGCAAAGCATCCAAACAGTACCATTCGCCAATTTTTTGTTCTTCAAGTTTAAGTGAACTACGAGCCCCATTGTTAATCCTTTAAAGGAAATTATTTGTAACTTTCGACAAGTAGAACAATGAATGGAACAGGTAGACGGTTGAAATCTTTGTATATATTGCTTCTATATAGTCTAAGAAACATATATGCAAAGCATCCAAACAGTACAATTCGCCAATTTTTTGTTCTTCAAGTTTAAGTAAACTACGATCCCCATTGTTAATCCCTTAACGGAAATTATTTGTAATTTTCGACAAGTAGAACAATGAATGGAACAGGTAGACGGTTGAAATCATTGTATATATTGCTTCTAAATAGTCTAAGAAACATATATGCAAAGCGTCCAAACAGTACAATTCGCCAATTATTTGATCTTCAAGTTTAAGTGAACTACGAGCCCCATTGTTAATACTTTAACGGAAATTATTTGTAACTTGCGACAAGTAGAACAATGATTGGAACACGTAGACGGTTGAAATCTTTGTATATATTGCTTCCATATAGTCTAAGAAACATGTACGCAAAGCATCCAAACAGTACAATTCGCCAATTTTTTGGTCTTCATGTTTAAGTTAACAACGAGCCCCATTGTTAATCCTTTAAAGGAAATTATGTGTAAATTTCGACAAGTAGAACAATGATTGGAACACGTAGACGGTTGAAATCTTTGTATATATTGCTTCCATATAGTCTAAGAAACATGTACGCAAAGCATCCAAACAGTACAATTCGCCAATTTTTTGGTCTTCATGTTTAAGTGAACAATGAGCCCCAATGGTTAATCCTTTATTGGAAATTATTTGTAATTTTCGACAAGTCGAACAATGAATGGAACAGGTAGACGGTTGAAATATTTGTATATATTGCTTCTATATAATATAAGAAACATATATTCAAAGCATCCAAACACTACCATTTGCCAATTTTTTGTTCTTCAAGTTTAAGTGAACTACGAGCCCCATTGTTAATCCTTTAAAGGAAATTATTTGTAACTTGCGACAAGTAGAACAATGAGTGGATCAGGTAGACGGTTGAGATCATTGTATATATTGCTTCCATATAGTCTAAGAAACATATATGCAAAGCATCCAAACAGTACAATTCGCCAATTTTTTGTTCTTCAAGTTTAAGTAAACTACGATCCCCTTTGTTAATCCCTTAACGGAAATTATTTGTAACATTCGACAAGTAGAACAATGAATGGAACAGGTAGACGGTTGAAATCATTGTATATATTGCTTCTATATAGTCTAAGAAACATATATGCAAAGCATCCAAACAGTACAATTCGCCAATTTTTTGTTCTTCAAGTTTAAGTGAACAATAAGCCCCAAAGGTTAATCCTTTATCGGTAATTATTTGTAACTTTCGACAAGTAGAACAATGAATGGAACAGGTAGACGGTTGAAATCTTTGTATACGTTGCTTCTATATAGTCTAAGAAACATATATGCAAAGCATCCAAACAGTACAATTCGCCAATTTTTTGTTCTTCAAGTTTAAGTAAACTACGATCCCCATTGTTAATCCCTTAACGGAAATTATTTGTAACTTTCGACAAGTAGAACAATGAATGGAATAGGTAGACGGTTGAAATCATTATATATATTGCTTCTATATAGTCTAAGAAACATATATGCAAAGCATCCAAACAGTACAATTCGCCAATTTTTTGTTCTTCAAGTTTAAGTGAACTACGAGCCCCATTGTTAATCCTTTAACGGAAATTAATTGTAACTTTCTACAAGTAGAACAATGGTTGGAACACGTAGACGGTTGAAATCTTTGTATATATTGCTTCTATATAGTCTAAGAAACATATATGCAAAGCATCCAAACAGTACCATTCGCCAATTTTTTGTTCTTCAAGTTTAAGTGAACTACGAGCCCCATTGTTAATCCTTTAAAGGAAACTATTTGTAAATTTCGACTAGTAGAACAATGAATGGAACAGGTAGACTGTTGAAATCATTGTATATATTGCTTCTATATAGTATAAGAAACATATATGCAAAGCATCCAAACAGTACAATTCGCCAATTTTTTGTTCTTCAAGTTTAAGTAAACTACGATCCCCATTGTTAATCCCTTAACGGAAATTATTTGTAACTTTCGACAAGTAGAACAATGAATGGAATAGGTAGACGGTTGAAATCATTATATATATTGCTTCTATATAGTCTAAGAAAAATATATGCAAAGCATCCAAACAGTACAATTCGCCAATTTTTTGTTCTTCAAGTTTAAGTGAACTACGAGCCCCATTGTTAATCCTTTAACGGAAATTAATTGTAACTTTCTACAAGTAGAACAATGGTTGGAACACGTAGACGGTTGAAATCTTTGTATATATTGCTTCTATATAGTCTAAGAAACATATATGCAAAGCATCCAAACAGTACCATTCGCCAATTTTTTGTTCTTCAAGTTTAAGTCAACAATGAGACCCATTGTTAATCCTTTATCGGAAATTATTTGTAAATTTCGACAAGTAGAACAATGATTGGAACACGTAGACGGTTGAAATCTTTGTATATATTGCTTCTATATAGTCTAAGAAACATATATGCAAAGCATCCAAACAATACAATTTGCCAATTTTTTGTTCTTCAAGTTTAAGTGAACAATGAGCCCCAATGGTTAATCGTTTATCGGAAATTATTTGTAACTTTCGACAAGTAGAATAATGATTGGATCAGGTAGACGGTTGAAATCATTGTATATATTGCTTCTATATAGTCTAAGAAACATATATGCAAAGCATCCAAACAATACAATTCGCCAATTTTTTGTTCTTCAAGTTTAAGTGAACAATGAGCCCCAATGGTTAATCGTTTATCGGAAATTATTTGTAACTTTCGACAAGTAGAATAATGAATGGAACAGGTAGACGATTGAAATCTTTGTATATATTGCTTCTATATAGTCTAAGAAACATATATGCAAAGCATCCAAACACTACCATTCGCCAATTTTTTGTTCTTCAAGTTTAAGTGAACTACGAGCCCCATTGTTAATCCTTTAAAGGAAATTATTTGTAACTTGCGACAAGTAGAACAATGAGTGGATCAGGTAGACGGTTGAGATCATTGTATATATTGCTTCCATATAGTCTAAGAAACATATATGCAAAGCATCCAAACAGTACAATTCGCCAATTTTTTGTTCTTCAAGTTTAAGTAAACTACGATCCCCTTTGTTAATCCCTTAACGGAAATTATTTGTAACATTCGACAAGTAGAACAATGAATGGAACAGGTAGACGGTTGAAATCATTGTATATATTGCTTCTATATAGTCTAAGAAACATATATGCAAAGCATCCAAACAGTACAATTCGCCAATTTTTTGTTCTTCAAGTTTAAGTGAACAATGAGCCCCAATGGTTAATCCTTTATCGGTAATTATTTGTAACTTTCGACAAGTAGAACAATGAATGGAACAGGTAGACGGTTGAAATCTTTGTATACATTGCTTCTATATAGTCTAAGAAACATATATGCAAAGCATCCAAACAGTACAATTCGCCAATTTTTTGTTCTTCAAGTTTAAGTAAACTACGATCCCCTTTGTTAATCCCTTAACGGAAATTATTTGTAACATTCGACAAGTAGAACAATGAATGGAACAGGTAGACGGTTGAAATCATTGTATATATTGCTTCTATATAGTCTAAGAAACATATATGCAAAGCATCCAAACAGTACAATTCGCCAATTTTTTGTTCTTCAAGTTTAAGTGAACAATGAGCCCCAATGGTTAATCCTTTATCGGTAATTATTTGTAACTTTCGACAAGTAGAACAATGAATGGAACAGGTAGACGGTTGAAATCCTTGTATATATTGCGTCTATATAATCTAAGAAACATATATGCAAAGCATCCAAACAGTACCATTCGCCAATTTTTTGTTCTTCAAGTTTAAGTGAACTACGAGCCCCATTGTTAATCCTTTAAAGGAAACTATTTGTAAATTTCGACTAGTAGAACAATGAATGGAACAGGTAGACTGTTGAAATCATTGTATATATTGCTTCTAAATAGTCTAAGAAACATATATGCAAAGCGTCCAAACAGTACAATTCGCCAATTATTTGATCTTCAAGTTTAAGTGAACTACGAGCCCCATTGTTAATACTTTAACGGAAATTATTTGTAAATTGCGACAAGTAGAACAATGAATGGAACAGGTAGCCGGTTGAAATCAATGTATATATTGCTTCTATATAGTCTAAGAAACATATATGCAAAGCATCCAAACAGTACCTTACGCCAATTTTTTGTTCTTCAAGTTTAAGTGAACTACGAGCCCCATTGTTAATCCTTTAAAGGAAATTATTTGTAAATTTCGACAAGTAGAACAATGAATGGAACAGGTAGACGGTTGAAATCATTGTATATATTGCTTCTATATAGTCTAAGAAACATATATGCAAAGCATCCAAACAGTACAATTCGCCAATTTTTTGTTCTTCAAGTTTAAGTGAACAATGAGCCCCAATGGTTAATCCTTTATCGGTAATTATTTGTAACTTTCGACAAGTAGAACAATGAATGGAACAGGTAGACGGTTGAAATCTTTGTATACATTGCTTCTATATAGTCTAAGAAACATATATGCAAAGCATCCAAACAGTACAATTCGCCAATTTTTTGTTCTTCAAGTTTAAGTGAACAGCGAGCCCCATTGATAATCATGAAATGGAAATTATTTGTAACATTCTACAAGTAGAACAATGAATAGTGCAGGTAGACGGGTGAAATCATTCTATATATTGCTTCTAAATAGTCTAAGAAAAATATATGCAAAGCATCCAAACAGTACAATTCGCCAATTTTTTGTTCTTCAAGTTTAAGTGAACCATGAGACCCATTGTTAATCCTTTATCGGAAATTATTTGTAACTTTCGACAAGTAGAACAATGAATGGAACAGGTAGACGGTTGAAATCTTTGTATATATTGCTTCCATATAGTCTAAGAAACATGTACGCAAAGCATCCAAACAGTACCATTCGCCAATTTTTTGTTCTTCAAGTTTAAGTGAACATTGAGCCCCAATGGTTAATCCTTTATCGGATATTATTTGTAATTTTCGACAAGTAGAACAATGAATGGAACAGGTAGACGGTTGAAATCTTTGTATATAATGCTTCTATATAATCTAAGAAACATATATGCAAAGCATCCAAACAGTACCATTCGCCAATTTTTTGTTCTTCAAGTTTGAGTTAACAACGAGCCCCATTGATATTCATGAAACGGAAATTATTTGTAACTTTCTACAAGTAGAACAATGAATAGAACAGGTAGACAGTTGAAATCTTTGTATATGTTGCTTCTATATAGTCTAAGAAACCTATATGCAACGCATCTAAACAGTAACAATCGCCAATTTTTTGATCTTCAAGTTTAAGTGAACAGCGAGCCCCATTGATAATCATGAAATGGAAATTATTTGTAACTTTCTACAAGTAGAACAATGAATAGTACAGGTAGACGGGTGTAATCTTTCTATATATTGCTTCTAAATAGTCTAAGAAACATATATGCAAAGCATCCAAACAGTACAATTCGCCAATTTTTTGTTCTTCAAGTTTAAGTGAACTACGAGCCACATTGTTAATCCTTTAAAGGAAATTATTTGTAAATTTCGACAAGTAGAACAATGAATGGAACAGGTAGACGGTTGAAATCTTTGTATATATTGCTTCTATATAGTCTAAGAAACATATATGCAAAGCATCCAAACAGTACAATTCGCCAATTTTTTGTTCTTCAAGTTTAAGTAAACTACGATCCCCATTGTTAATCCCTTAACGGAAATTATTTGTAACTTTCGACAAGTAGAACAATGAATGGAACAGGTAGACGGTTGAAATCATTATATATATTGCTTCTATATAGTCTAAGAAACATATATGCAAAGCATCCAAACAGTACAATTCGCCAATTTTTTGTTCTTCAAGTTTAAGTAAACTACGATCCCCTTTGTTAATCCCTTAACGGAAATTATTTGTAACATTCGACAAGTAGAACAATGAATGGAACAGGTAGACGGATGAAATCATTGTATATATTGCTTCTATATAGTCTAAGAAACATATCTGCAAATTATCCAAACAGTACAATTCGCCAATTATTTGATCTTCAAGTTGAAGTGAACTACGAGCCCCATTGTTAATACTTTAACGGAAATTATTTGTAACTTGCGACAAGTAGAACAATGAATGGAACAGGTAGACGGTTGAAATCAATGTATATATTGCTTCTATATAGTCTAAGAAACATATATGCAAAGCATCTAAACAGTAACAATCGCCAATTTTTTGATCTTCAAGTTTAAGTGAACAGCGAGCCCCATTGATAATCATGAAATGGAAATTATTTGTAACTTTCTACAAGTAGAACAATGAATAATACAGGTAGACGGGTGAAATCTTTCTATATATTGCTTCTAATAGTCTAAGAACCATATATGCAAAGCATCCAAACAGTACAATTCGCCAATTTTTTGTTCTTCAATTTTAAGTGAATTACGAGCCCCATTGTTAATCCTTTAAAGGAAATTATTTGTAAATTTCGACAAGTAGAACAATGATTGGATCAGGTAGACGGTTGAAATCATTGTATATATTGCTTCTATATAATCTACGAAACATATATGCAAAGCATCCAAACAGTACAATTCGCCAATTTTTTGTTCTTCAAGTTTAAGTGAACTACGAGCCCCATTGTTAATCCTTTAACGGAAATTATTTGTAACTTTCGACAAGTAGATCAATGAATGGAACAGGTAGACGGTTGAAATCTTTGTATACATTGTTTCTATATAGTCTAAGAAACATATATGCAATGCATCCAAACAGTACAATTCGCCAATTTTTTGTTCTTCAAGTTTAAGTAAACTACGATCCCCTTTGTTAATCCCTTAACGGAAATTATTTGTAACATTCGACAAGTAGAACAATGAATGGAACAGGTAGACGGTTGAAATCATTGTATATATTGCTTCTATATAGTCTAAGAAACATATATGCAAAGCATCCAAACAGTACAATTCGCCAATTTTTTGTTCTTCAAGTTTAAGTGAACTACGAGCCACATTGTTAATCCTTTAAAGGAAATTATTTGTAAATTTCGACAAGTAGAACAATGAATGGATCATGTAGACGGTTGAAATCATTGTATATATTGCTTCTATATAGTCTAAGAAACATATATGCAAAGCGTCCAAACAGTACAATTCGCCAATTATTTGATCTTCAAGTTTGAGTGAACTACGAGCCCCATTGTTAATCCTTTAACGGAAATTAATTGTAACTTTCGACAAGTAGAACAATGAATGGAACAGGTACACGGTTGAAATCTTTGTATATATTGCTTCTATATAGTCTAAGAAACATATATGCAAAGCATCCATACAGTACCATTCGCCACTTTTTTGTTCTTCATGTTTAAGTGAACTACGAGCCCCATTGTTAATCCTTTAACGGAAATTAATTGTAACTTTCTACAAGTAGAACAATGATTGGAACACGTAGACGGTTGAAATCTTTGTATATATTGCTTCCATATAGTCTAAGAAACATATATGCAAAGCATCCAAACAGTACCATTCGCCAATTTTTTGTTCTTCAAGTTTAAGTGAACAATGAGACCCATTGTTAATCCTTTATCGGTAATTATTTGTAACTTTCGACAAGTAGAACAATGAATGGAACAGGTAGACGGTTGAAATCTTTGTATACATTGCTTCTATATAGTCTAAGAAACATATATGCAATGCATCCAAACAGTACAATTCGCCAATTTTTTGTTCTTCAAGTTTAAGTAAACTACGATCCCCTTTGTTAATCCCTTAACGGAAATTATTTGTAACATTCGACAAGTAGAACAATGAATGGAACAGGTAGACGGATGAAATCATTGTATATATTGCTTCTATATAGTCTAAGAAACATATATGCAAAGCATCCAAACAGTACAATTCGCCAATTTTTTGTTCTTCAAGTTTAAGTGAACAATGAGCCCCAATGGTTAATCCTTTATCGGTAATTATTTGTAACTTTCGACAAGTAGAACAATGAATGGAACAGGTAGACGGTTGAAATCTTTGTATACATTGCTTCTATATAGTCTAAGAAACATATATGCAAAGCATCCAAACAGTACAATTCGCCAATTTTTTGTTCTTCAAGTTTAAGTGAACAGCGAGCCCCATTGATAATCATGAAATGGAAATTATTTGTAACTTTCTACAAGTAGAACAATGAATAGTGCAGGTAGACGGGTGAAAACATTCTATATATTGCTTCTAAATAGTCTAAGAAACATATATGCAAAGCATCCAAACAGTACAATTCGCCAATTTCTTGTTCTTCAAGTTTAAGTAAACTACGATCCCCATTACTATTCCCTTAACGGAAATTATGTGGAAATTTCGACAAGTAGAACAATGATTGGAACACGTAGACGGTTGAAATCTTTGTATATATTGCTTCCATATAGTCTAAGAAACATGTACGCAAAGCATCCAAACAGTACCATTCGCCAATTTTTTGGTCTTCAAGTTTAAGTGAACAATGAGCCCCAATGGTTAATCCTTTATCGGAAATTATTTGTAATTTTCGACAAGTCGAACAATGAATGGAACAGGTAGACGGTTGAAATATTTGTATATGTTGCTTCTATATAATATAAGAAACATATATTCAAAGCATCCAAATAGTACCATTCGCCAATTTTTTGTTCTTCAAGTTTAAGTGAACTCCGAGCCCCATTGTTAATCCTTTAAAGGAAATTATTTGTAAATTTCGGGAAGTAGAACAATGAATGGAATAGGTAGACGGTTGAAATCATTGTATATATTGCTTATATATAGTCTAAGAAACATATATGCAAAGCATCCAAACAGTACAATTCGCCAATTTCTTGTTCTTCAAGTTTAAGTAAACTACGATCCCCATTATTAATCCCTTAACGGAAATTATTTGTAACTTTCGACAAGTAGAACAATGAATGGAACAGGTAGACGGTTGAAATCTTTGTATATATTGCTTCTATAAAGTCTAAGAAACATATATGCAAATCATCCAAACAGTACAATTCGCCAATTATTTGTTCTTCAAGTTTAAGTGAACTACGAGCCCCATTGTTAATCCTTTAACGGAAATTAATTGTAACTTTCTACAAGTAGAACAATGATTGGAACACGTAGACGGTTGAAATATTTGTATATATTGCTTCTATATAATATAAGAAACATATATTCAAAGCATCCAAACACTACCATTTGCCAATTTTTTGTTCTTCAAGTTTAAGTGAACTACGAGCCCCATTGTTAATCCTTTAAAGGAAATTATTTGTAACTTGCGACAAGTAGAACAATGAGTGGATCAGGTAGACGGTTGAGATCATTGTATATATTGCTTCCATATAGTCTAAGAAACATATATGCAAAGCATCCAAACAGTACAATTCGCCAATTTTTTGTTCTTCAAGTTTAAGTAAACTACGATCCCCTTTGTTAATCCCTTAACGGAAATTATTTGTAACATTCGACAAGTAGAACAATGAATGGAACAGGTAGACGGTTGAAATCATTGTATATATTGCTTCTATATAGTCTAAGAAACATATATGCAAAGCATCCAAACAGTACAATTCGCCAATTTTTTGTTCTTCAAGTTTAAGTGAACAATAAGCCCCAAAGGTTAATCCTTTATCGGTAATTATTTGTAACTTTCGACAAGTAGAACAATGAATGGAACAGGTAGACGGTTGAAATCTTTGTATACGTTGCTTCTATATAGTCTAAGAAACATATATGCAAAGCATCCAAACAGTACAATTCGCCAATTTTTTGTTCTTCAAGTTTAAGTAAACTACGATCCCCATTGTTAATCCCTTAACGGAAATTATTTGTAACTTTCGACAAGTAGAACAATGAATGGAATAGGTAGACGGTTGAAATCATTATATATATTGCTTCTATATAGTCTAAGAAACATATATGCAAAGCATCCAAACAGTACAATTCGCCAATTTTTTGTTCTTCAAGTTTAAGTGAACTACGAGCCCCATTGTTAATCCTTTAACGGAAATTAATTGTAACTTTCTACAAGTAGAACAATGGTTGGAACACGTAGACGGTTGAAATCTTTGTATATATTGCTTCTATATAGTCTAAGAAACATATATGCAAAGCATCCAAACAGTACCATTCGCCAATTTTTTGTTCTTCAAGTTTAAGTGAACTACGAGCCCCATTGTTAATCCTTTAAAGGAAACTATTTGTAAATTTCGACTAGTAGAACAATGAATGGAACAGGTAGACTGTTGAAATCATTGTATATATTGCTTCTATATAGTCTAAGAAACATATATGCAAAGCATCCAAACAGTACAATTCGCCAATTTTTTGTTCTTCAAGTTTAAGTAAACTACGATCCCCATTGTTAATCCCTTAACGGAAATTATTTGTAACTTTCGACAAGTAGAACAATGAATGGAATAGGTAGACGGTTGAAATCATTATATATATTGCTTCTATATAGTCTAAGAAACATATATGCAAAGCATCCAAACAGTACAATTCGCCAATTTTTTGTTCTTCAAGTTTAAGTGAACTACGAGCCCCATTGTTAATCCTTTAACGGAAATTAATTGTAACTTTCTACAAGTAGAACAATGGTTGGAACACGTAGACGGTTGAAATCTTTGTATATATTGCTTCTATATAGTCTAAGAAACATATATGCAAAGCATCCAAACAGTACCATTCGCCAATTTTTTGTTCTTCAAGTTTAAGTCAACAATGAGACCCATTGTTAATCCTTTATCGGAAATTATTTGTAAATTTCGACAAGTAGAACAATGATTGGAACACGTAGACGGTTGAAATCTTTGTATATATTGCTTCTATATAGTCTAAGAAACATATATGCAAAGCATCCAAACAATACAATTTGCCAATTTTTTGTTCTTCAAGTTTAAGTGAACAATGAGCCCCAATGGTTAATCGTTTATCGGAAATTATTTGTAACTTTCGACAAGTAGAATAATGATTGGATCAGGTAGACGGTTGAAATCATTGTATATATTGCTTCTATATAGTCTAAGAAACATATATGCAAAGCATCCAAACAATACAATTCGCCAATTTTTTGTTCTTCAAGTTTAAGTGAACAATGAGCCCCAATGGTTAATCGTTTATCGGAAATTATTTGTAACTTTCGACAAGTAGAATAATGAATGGAACAGGTAGACGATTGAAATCTTTGTATATATTGCTTCTATATAGTCTAAGAAACATATATGCAAAGCATCCAAACACTACCATTCGCCAATTTTTTGTTCTTCAAGTTTAAGTGAACTACGAGCCCCATTGTTAATCCTTTAAAGGAAATTATTTGTAACTTGCGACAAGTAGAACAATGAGTGGATCAGGTAGACGGTTGAGATCATTGTATATATTGCTTCCATATAGTCTAAGAAACATATATGCAAAGCATCCAAACAGTACAATTCGCCAATTTTTTGTTCTTCAAGTTTAAGTAAACTACGATCCCCTTTGTTAATCCCTTAACGGAAATTATTTGTAACATTCGACAAGTAGAACAATGAATGGAACAGGTAGACGGTTGAAATCATTGTATATATTGCTTCTATATAGTCTAAGAAACATATATGCAAAGCATCCAAACAGTACAATTCGCCAATTTTTTGTTCTTCAAGTTTAAGTGAACAATGAGCCCCAATGGTTAATCCTTTATCGGTAATTATTTGTAACTTTCGACAAGTAGAACAATGAATGGAACAGGTAGACGGTTGAAATCTTTGTATACATTGCTTCTATATAGTCTAAGAAACATATATGCAAAGCATCCAAACAGTACAATTCGCCAATTTTTTGTTCTTCAAGTTTAAGTAAACTACGATCCCCTTTGTTAATCCCTTAACGGAAATTATTTGTAACATTCGACAAGTAGAACAATGAATGGAACAGGTAGACGGTTGAAATCATTGTATATATTGCTTCTATATGGTCTAAGAAACATATATGCAAAGCATCCAAACAGTACAATTCGCCAATTTTTTGTTCTTCAAGTTTAAGTGAACAATGAGCCCCAATGGTTAATCCTTTATCGGTAATTATTTGTAACTTTCGACAAGTAGAACAATGAATGGAACAGGTAGACGGTTGAAATCCTTGTATATATTGCGTCTATATAATCTAAGAAACATATATGCAAAGCATCCAAACAGTACCATTCGCCAATTTTTTGTTCTTCAAGTTTAAGTGAACTACGAGCCCCATTGTTAATCCTTTAAAGGAAACTATTTGTAAATTTCGACTAGTAGAACAATGAATGGAACAGGTAGACTGTTGAAATCATTGTATATATTGCTTCTAAATAGTCTAAGAAACATATATGCAAAGCGTCCAAACAGTACAATTCGCCAATTATTTGATCTTCAAGTTTAAGTGAACTACGAGCCCCATTGTTAATACTTTAACGGAAATTATTTGTAAATTGCGACAAGTAGAACAATGAATGGAACAGGTAGCCGGTTGAAATCAATGTATATATTGCTTCTATATAGTCTAAGAAACATATATGCAAAGCATCCAAACAGTACCTTACGCCAATTTTTTGTTCTTCAAGTTTAAGTGAACTACGAGCCCCATTGTTAATCCTTTAAAGGAAATTATTTGTAAATTTCGACAAGTAGAACAATGAATGGAACAGGTAGACGGTTGAAATCATTGTATATATTGCTTCTATATAGTCTAAGAAACATATATGCAAAGCATCCAAACAGTACAATTCGCCAATTTTTTGTTCTTCAAGTTTAAGTGAACAATGAGCCCCAATGGTTAATCCTTTATCGGTAATTATTTGTAACTTTCGACAAGTAGAACAATGAATGGAACAGGTAGACGGTTGAAATCTTTGTATACATTGCTTCTATATAGTCTAAGAAACATATATGCAAAGCATCCAAACAGTACAATTCGCCAATTTTTTGTTCTTCAAGTTTAAGTGAACAGCGAGCCCCATTGATAATCATGAAATGGAAATTATTTGTAACATTCTACAAGTAGAACAATGAATAGTGCAGGTAGACGGGTGAAATCATTCTATATATTGCTTCTAAATAGTCTAAGAAAAATATATGCAAAGCATCCAAACAGTACAATTCGCCAATTTTTTGTTCTTCAAGTTTAAGTGAACCATGAGACCCATTGTTAATCCTTTATCGGAAATTATTTGTAACTTTCGACAAGTAGAACAATGAATGGAACAGGTAGACGGTTGAAATCTTTGTATATATTGCTTCCATATAGTCTAAGAAACATGTACGCAAAGCATCCAAACAGTACCATTCGCCAATTTTTTGTTCTTCAAGTTTAAGTGAACATTGAGCCCCAATGGTTAATCCTTTATCGGATATTATTTGTAATTTTCGACAAGTAGAACAATGAATGGAACAGGTAGACGGTTGAAATCTTTGTATATAATGCTTCTATATAATCTAAGAAACATATATGCAAAGCATCCAAACAGTACCATTCGCCAATTTTTTGTTCTTCAAGTTTGAGTTAACAACGAGCCCCATTGATATTCATGAAACGGAAATTATTTGTAACTTTCTACAAGTAGAACAATGAATAGAACAGGTAGACAGTTGAAATCTTTGTATATGTTGCTTCTATATAGTCTAAGAAACCTATATGCAACGCATCTAAACAGTAACAATCGCCAATTTTTTGATCTTCAAGTTTAAGTGAACAGCGAGCCCCATTGATAATCATGAAATGGAAATTATTTGTAACTTTCTACAAGTAGAACAATGAATAGTACAGGTAGACGGGTGTAATCTTTCTATATATTGCTTCTAAATAGTCTAAGAAACATATATGCAAAGCATCCAAACAGTACAATTCGCCAATTTTTTGTTCTTCAAGTTTAAGTGAACTACGAGCCACATTGTTAATCCTTTAAAGGAAATTATTTGTAAATTTCGACAAGTAGAACAATGAATGGAACAGGTAGACGGTTGAAATCTTTGTATATATTGCTTCTATATAGTCTAAGAAACATATATGCAAAGCATCCAAACAGTACAATTCGCCAATTTTTTGTTCTTCAAGTTTAAGTAAACTACGATCCCCATTGTTAATCCCTTAACGGAAATTATTTGTAACTTTCGACAAGTAGAACAATGAATGGAACAGGTAGACGGTTGAAATCATTATATATATTGCTTCTATATAGTCTAAGAAACATATATGCAAAGCATCCAAACAGTACAATTCGCCAATTTTTTGTTCTTCAAGTTTAAGTAAACTACGATCCCCTTTGTTAATCCCTTAACGGAAATTATTTGTAACATTCGACAAGTAGAACAATGAATGGAACAGGTAGACGGATGAAATCATTGTATATATTGCTTCTATATAGTCTAAGAAACATATCTGCAAATTATCCAAACAGTACAATTCGCCAATTATTTGATCTTCAAGTTGAAGTGAACTACGAGCCCCATTGTTAATACTTTAACGGAAATTATTTGTAACTTGCGACAAGTAGAACAATGAATGGAACAGGTAGACGGTTGAAATCAATGTATATATTGCTTCTATATAGTCTAAGAAACATATATGCAAAGCATCTAAACAGTAACAATCGCCAATTTTTTGATCTTCAAGTTTAAGTGAACAGCGAGCCCCATTGATAATCATGAAATGGAAATTATTTGTAACTTTCTACAAGTAGAACAATGAATAATACAGGTAGACGGGTGAAATCTTTCTATATATTGCTTCTAATAGTCTAAGAACCATATATGCAAAGCATCCAAACAGTACAATTCGCCAATTTTTTGTTCTTCAATTTTAAGTGAATTACGAGCCCCATTGTTAATCCTTTAAAGGAAATTATTTGTAAATTTCGACAAGTAGAACAATGATTGGATCAGGTAGACGGTTGAAATCATTGTATATATTGCTTCTATATAATCTACGAAACATATATGCAAAGCATCCAAACAGTACAATTCGCCAATTTTTTGTTCTTCAAGTTTAAGTGAACTACGAGCCCCATTGTTAATCCTTTAACGGAAATTATTTGTAACTTTCGACAAGTAGATCAATGAATGGAACAGGTAGACGGTTGAAATCTTTGTATACATTGTTTCTATATAGTCTAAGAAACATATATGCAATGCATCCAAACAGTACAATTCGCCAATTTTTTGTTCTTCAAGTTTAAGTAAACTACGATCCCCTTTGTTAATCCCTTAACGGAAATTATTTGTAACATTCGACAAGTAGAACAATGAATGGAACAGGTAGACGGTTGAAATCATTGTATATATTGCTTCTATATAGTCTAAGAAACATATATGCAAAGCATCCAAACAGTACAATTCGCCAATTTTTTGTTCTTCAAGTTTAAGTGAACTACGAGCCACATTGTTAATCCTTTAAAGGAAATTATTTGTAAATTTCGACAAGTAGAACAATGAATGGATCATGTAGACGGTTGAAATCATTGTATATATTGCTTCTATATAGTCTAAGAAACATATATGCAAAGCGTCCAAACAGTACAATTCGCCAATTATTTGATCTTCAAGTTTGAGTGAACTACGAGCCCCATTGTTAATCCTTTAACGGAAATTAATTGTAACTTTCGACAAGTAGAACAATGAATGGAACAGGTACACGGTTGAAATCTTTGTATATATTGCTTCTATATAGTCTAAGAAACATATATGCAAAGCATCCATACAGTACCATTCGCCACTTTTTTGTTCTTCATGTTTAAGTGAACTACGAGCCCCATTGTTAATCCTTTAACGGAAATTAATTGTAACTTTCTACAAGTAGAACAATGATTGGAACACGTAGACGGTTGAAATCTTTGTATATATTGCTTCCATATAGTCTAAGAAACATATATGCAAAGCATCCAAACAGTACCATTCGCCAATTTTTTGTTCTTCAAGTTTAAGTGAACAATGAGACCCATTGTTAATCCTTTATCGGTAATTATTTGTAACTTTCGACAAGTAGAACAATGAATGGAACAGGTAGACGGTTGAAATCTTTGTATACATTGCTTCTATATAGTCTAAGAAACATATATGCAATGCATCCAAACAGTACAATTCGCCAATTTTTTGTTCTTCAAGTTTAAGTAAACTACGATCCCCTTTGTTAATCCCTTAACGGAAATTATTTGTAACATTCGACAAGTAGAACAATGAATGGAACAGGTAGACGGATGAAATCATTGTATATATTGCTTCTATATAGTCTAAGAAACATATATGCAAAGCATCCAAACAGTACAATTCGCCAATTTTTTGTTCTTCAAGTTTAAGTGAACAATGAGCCCCAATGGTTAATCCTTTATCGGTAATTATTTGTAACTTTCGACAAGTAGAACAATGAATGGAACAGGTAGACGGTTGAAATCTTTGTATACATTGCTTCTATATAGTCTAAGAAACATATATGCAAAGCATCCAAACAGTACAATTCGCCAATTTTTTGTTCTTCAAGTTTAAGTGAACAGCGAGCCCCATTGATAATCATGAAATGGAAATTATTTGTAACTTTCTACAAGTAGAACAATGAATAGTGCAGGTAGACGGGTGAAAACATTCTATATATTGCTTCTAAATAGTCTAAGAAACATATATGCAAAGCATCCAAACAGTACAATTCGCCAATTTCTTGTTCTTCAAGTTTAAGTAAACTACGATCCCCATTACTATTCCCTTAACGGAAATTATGTGGAAATTTCGACAAGTAGAACAATGATTGGAACACGTAGACGGTTGAAATCTTTGTATATATTGCTTCCATATAGTCTAAGAAACATGTACGCAAAGCATCCAAACAGTACCATTCGCCAATTTTTTGGTCTTCAAGTTTAAGTGAACAATGAGCCCCAATGGTTAATCCTTTATCGGAAATTATTTGTAATTTTCGACAAGTCGAACAATGAATGGAACAGGTAGACGGTTGAAATATTTGTATATGTTGCTTCTATATAATATAAGAAACATATATTCAAAGCATCCAAATAGTACCATTCGCCAATTTTTTGTTCTTCAAGTTTAAGTGAACTCCGAGCCCCATTGTTAATCCTTTAAAGGAAATTATTTGTAAATTTCGGGAAGTAGAACAATGAATGGAATAGGTAGACGGTTGAAATCATTGTATATATTGCTTATATATAGTCTAAGAAACATATATGCAAAGCATCCAAACAGTACAATTCGCCAATTTCTTGTTCTTCAAGTTTAAGTAAACTACGATCCCCATTATTAATCCCTTAACGGAAATTATTTGTAACTTTCGACAAGTAGAACAATGAATGGAACAGGTAGACGGTTGAAATCTTTGTATATATTGCTTCTATAAAGTCTAAGAAACATATATGCAAATCATCCAAACAGTACAATTCGCCAATTATTTGTTCTTCAAGTTTAAGTGAACTACGAGCCCCATTGTTAATCCTTTAACGGAAATTAATTGTAACTTTCTACAAGTAGAACAATGATTGGAACACGTAGACGGTTGAAATCTTTGTATATATTGCTTCCATATAGTCTATGAAACATATATGCAAAGCATCCAAACAGTACCATTCGCCAATTTTTTGTTCTTCAAGTTTAAGTGAACAATGAGACCCATTGTTAATCCTTTATCGGAAATTATTTGTAACTTTCGACAAGTAGATCAATGAATGGAACAGGTAGACGGTTGAAATCTTTGTATACATTGCTTCTATATAGTCTAAGAAACATATATGCAAAGCATCCAAACAGTACAATTCGCCAATTTTTTGTTCTTCAAGTTTAAGTGAACAGCGAGCCCCATTGATAATCATGAAATGGAAATTATTTGTAACTTTCTACAAGTAGAACAATGAATAGTACAGGTAGACGGGTGAAATCTTTCTATATATTGCTTCTACATAGTCTAAGAAACATCTATGCAAAGCATCCAAACAGTACAATTCGCCAATTTTTTTTTCTTCATGTTTAAGTGAACTACGAGCCCCATTGTTACTCCTTAAACGGAAATTAATTGTAACTTTCTACAAGTAGAACAATGATTGGAACACGTAGACGTTTGAAATCTTTGTATATGTTGCTTCCATATAGTCTAAGAAACATATATGCAAAGCATCCAAACAGTACCATTCGCCAATTTTTTGTTCTTCAAGTTTAAGTGAACAGCGAGCCCCATTGATAATCATGAAATGGAAATTATTTGTAACTTTCTACAAGTAGAACAATGAATAGTGCAGGTAGACGGGTGAAATCATTCTATATATTGCTTCTAAATAGTCTAAGAAACATATATGCCAAGCATCCAAACAGTACAATTCGCCAATTTTTTGTTCTTCAAGTTTAAGTGAACCATGAGACCCATTGTTAATCCTTTATCGGAAATTATTTGTAACTTTCGACAAGTAGAACAATGAATGGAACAGGTAGACGGTTGAAATCTTTGTATATATTGCTTCCATATAGTCTAAGAAACATGTACGCAAAGCATCCAAACAGTACCACTCGCCAATTTTTTGTTCTTCAAGTTTAAGTGAACAATGAGCCCCAATGGTTAATCCTTTATCGGATATTATTTGTAATTTTCGACAAGTAGAACAATGAATGGAACAGGTAGACGGTTGAAATCTTTGTATATATTGCTTCTATATAATCTAAGAAACATATATGCAAAGCATCCAAACAGTACCATTCGCCAATTTTTTGTTCTTCAAGTTTAAGTGAACAACGAGCCCCATTGATAATCATGAAACGGAAATTATTTGTAACTTTCTACAAGTAGAACAATGAATAGAACAGGTAGACGGTTGAAATCTTTGTATATGTTGCTTCTATATAGTCTAAGAAACCTATATGCAACGCATCTAAACAGTAACAATCGCCAATTTTTTGTTCTTCAAGTTTAAGTGAACATTGAGCCCCAATGGTTAATCCTTTATCGGATATTATTTGTAATTTTCGACAAGTAGATCAATGAATGGAACAGGTAGACGGTTGAAATCTTTGTATACATTGCTTCTATATAGTCTAAGAAACATATATGCAAAGCATCCAAACAGTACAATTCGCCAATTTTTTGTTCTTCAAGTTTAAGTGAACAGCGAGCCCCATTGATAATCATGAAATGGAAATTATTTGTAACTTTCTACAAGTAGAACAATGAATAGTACAGGTAGACGGGTGAAATCTTTCTATATATTGCTTCTACATAGTCTAAGAAACATCTATGCAAAGCATCCAAACAGTACAATTCGCCAATTTTTTTTCTTCATGTTTAAGTGAACTACGAGCCCCATTGTTAATCCTTTAACGGAAATTAATTGTAACTTTCTACAAGTAGAACAATGATTGGAACACGTAGACGGTTGAAATCTTTGTATATATTGCTTCCATATAGTCTAAGAAACATATATGCAAAGCATCCAAACAGTACCATTCGCCAATTTTTTGTTCTTCAAGTTTAAGTGAACAATGAGACCCATTGTTAATCCTTTATCGGTAATTATTTGTAACTTTCGACAAGTAGAACAATGAATGGAACAGGTAGACGGTTGAAATCTTTGTATACATTGCTTCTATATAGTCTAAGAAACATATATGCAATGCATCCAAACAGTACAATTCGCCAATTTTTTGTTCTTCAAGTTTAAGTAAACTACGATCCCCTTTGTTAATCCCTTAACGGAAATTATTTGTAACATTCGACAAGTAGAACAATGAATGGAACAGGTAGACGGATGAAATCATTGTATATATTGCTTCTATATAGTCTAAGAAACATATATGCAAAGCATCCAAACAGTACAATTCGCCAATTTTTTGTTCTTCAAGTTTAAGTGAACAATGAGCCCCAATGGTTAATCCTTTATCGGTAATTATTTGTAACTTTCGACAAGTAGAACAATGAATGGAACAGGTAGACGGTTGAAATCTTTGTATACGTTGCTTCTATATAGTCTAAGAAACATATATGCAAAGCATCCAAACAGTACAATTCGCCAATTTTTTGTTCTTCAAGTTTAAGTGAACAGCGAGCCCCATTGATAATCATGAAATGGAAATTATTTGTAACTTTCTACAAGTAGAACAATGAATAGTGCAGGTAGACGGGTGAAAACATTCTATATATTGCTTCTAAATAGTCTAAGAAACATATATGCAAAGCATCCAAACAGTACAATTCGCCAATTTTTTGTTCTTCAAGTTTAAGTGAACAGCGAGCCCCATTGATAATCATGAAATGGAAATTATTTGTAACTTTCTACAAGTAGAACAATGAATAGTACAGGTAGACGGGTGTAATCTTTCTATATATTGCTTCTAAATAGTCTAAGAAACATATATGCAAAGCATCCAAACAGTACAATTCGCCAATTTTTTGTTCTTCAAGTTTAAGTGAACTACGAGCCACATTGTTAATCCTTTAAAGGAAATTATTTGTAAATTTCGACAAGTAGAACAATGAATGGATCATGTAGACGGTTGAAATCATTGTATATATTGCTTCTATATAGCCTACGAAACATATATGAAAAGCATCCAAACAGTACAATTCGCCAATTTTTTGTTCTTCGAGTTTAAGTGAACTACGAGCCCTATTGTTAATCTTTAACGGAAATTATTTGTAACTTGCGACAAGTAGAACAATGAATGGAACAGGTAGTCGGTTGAAATCAATGTATATATTGCTTCTATATAGTCTAAGAAACATATATGCAAAGCATCCAAACAGTACAATTCGCCAATTTTTTTCTCTTCAAGTTTAAGTGAACAATGAGCCCCATTGTTAATCCTTTAAAGGAAATTATTTGTAACTTTCGACAAGTAGAACAATGAATGGAACAGGTAGACGGTTGAAATCTTTGTATATATTGCTTCTATATAGTCTAAGAAACATATATGCAAAGCATCCAAACAGTACAATTCGCCAATTTTTTGTTCTTCAAGTTTAAGTAAACTACGATCCCCATTGTTAATCCCTTAACGGAAATTATTTGTAATTTTCGACAAGTAGAACAATGAATGGAACTGGTAGACGGTTGAAATCATTATATATATTGCTTCTATATAGTCTAAGAAACATATCTGCAAATTATCCAAACAGTACAATTCGCCAATTATTTGATCTTCAAGTTGAAGTGAACTACGAGCCCCATTGTTAATACTTTAACGGAAATTATTTGTAACTTGCGACAAGTAGAACAATGAATGGAACACGTAGACGGTTGAATTCAATGTATATATTGCTTCTATATAGTCTAAGAAACATATATGCAAAGCATCCAAACAGTACCATTCGCCAATTTTTTGTTCTTCAAGTTTAAGTGAACTACGAGCCCCATTGTTAATCCTTTAAAGGAAACTATTTGTAAATTTCGACTAGTAGAACAATGAATGGAACAGGTAGACTGTTGAAATCATTGTATATATTGCTTCTAAATAGTCTAAGAAACATATATGCAAAGCGTCCAAACAGTACAATTCGCCAATTATTTGATCTTCAAGTTTAAGTGAACTACGAGCCCCATTGTTAATACTTTAACGGAAATTATTTGTAACTTGCGACAAGTAGAACAATGATTGGAACACGTAGACGGTTGAAATCTTTGTATATATTGCTTCCATATAGTCTAAGAAACATGTACGCAAAGCATCCAAACAGTACAATTCGCCAATTTTTTGGTCTTCATGTTTAAGTTAACAACGAGCCCCATTGTTAATCCTTTAAAGGAAATTATGTGTAAATTTCGACAAGTAGAACAATGATTGGAACACGTAGACGGTTGAAATCTTTGTATATATTGCTTCCATATAGTCTAAGAAACATGTACGCAAAGCATCCAAACAGTACAATTCGCCAATTTTTTGGTCTTCATGTTTAAGTGAACAATGAGCCCCAATGGTTAATCCTTTATTGGAAATTATTTGTAATTTTCGACAAGTCGAACAATGAATGGAACAGGTAGACGGTTGAAATATTTGTATATATTGCTTCTATATAATATAAGAAACATATATTCAAAGCATCCAAACACTACCATTTGCCAATTTTTTGTTCTTCAAGTTTAAGTGAACTACGAGCCCCATTGTTAATCCTTTAAAGGAAATTATTTGTAACTTGCGACAAGTAGAACAATGAGTGGATCAGGTAGACGGTTGAGATCATTGTATATATTGCTTCCATATAGTCTAAGAAACATATATGCAAAGCATCCAAACAGTACAATTCGCCAATTTTTTGTTCTTCAAGTTTAAGTAAACTACGATCCCCTTTGTTAATCCCTTAACGGTAATTATTTGTAACTTTCGACAAGTAGAACAATGAATGGAACAGGTAGACGGTTGAAATCTTTGTATACGTTGCTTCTATATAGTCTAAGAAACATATATGCAAAGCATCCAAACAGTACAATTCGCCAATTTTTTGTTCTTCAAGTTTAAGTAAACTACGATCCCCTTTGTTAATCCCTTAACGGAAATTATTTGTAACATTCGACAAGTAGAACAATGAATGGAACAGGTAGACGGTTGAAATCATTGTATATATTGCTTCTATATAGTCTAAGAAACATATATGCAAAGCATCCAAACAGTACAATTCGCCAATTCTTTGTTCTTCAAGTTTAAGTGAACAATGAGCCCCAATGGTTAATCCTTTATCGGTAATTATTTGTAACTTTCGACAAGTAGAACAATGAATGGAACAGGTAGACGGTTGAAATCCTTGTATATATTGCGTCTATATAATCTAAGAAACATATATGCAAAGCATCCAAACAGTACCATTCGCCAATTTTTTGTTCTTCAAGTTTAAGTGAACTACGAGCCCCATTGTTAATCCTTTAAAGGAAACTATTTGTAAATTTCGACTAGTAGAACAATGAATGGAACAGGTAGACTGTTGAAATCATTGTATATATTGCTTCTATATAGTCTAAGAAACATATATGCAAAGCATCCAAACAGTACAATTCGCCAATTTTTTGTTCTTCAAGTTTAAGTAAACTACGATCCCCATTGTTAATCCCTTAACGGAAATTATTTGTAACTTTCGACAAGTAGAACAATGAATGGAATAGGTAGACGGTTGAAATCATTATATATATTGCTTCTATATAGTCTAAGAAACATATATGCAAAGCATCCAAACAGTACAATTCGCCAATTTTTTGTTCTTCAAGTTTAAGTGAACTACGAGCCCCATTGTTAATCCTTTAACGGAAATTAATTGTAACTTTCTACAAGTAGAACAATGGTTGGAACACGTAGACGGTTGAAATCTTTGTATATATTGCTTCTATATAGTCTAAGAAACATATATGCAAAGCATCCAAACAGTACCATTCGCCAATTTTTTGTTCTTCAAGTTTAAGTCAACAATGAGACCCATTGTTAATCCTTTATCGGAAATTATTTGTAACTTTCGACAAGTAGAACAATGAATGGAACAGGGAGACGGTTGAAATCTTTGTATATATTGCTTCTATATAGTCTAAGAAACATATATGCAAAGCATCCAAACAATACAATTTGCCAATTTTTTGTTCTTCAAGTTTAAGTGAACAATGAGCCCCAATGGTTAATCGTTTATCGGAAATTATTTGTAACTTTCGACAAGTAGAATAATGATTGGATCAGGTAGACGGTTGAAATCATTGTATATATTGCTTCTATATAGTCTAAGAAACATATATGCAAAGCATCCAAACAATACAATTCGCCAATTTTTTGTTCTTCAAGTTTAAGTGAACAATGAGCCCCAATGGTTAATCGTTTATCGAAAATTATTTGTAACTTTCGACAAGTAGAATAATGAATGGAACAGGTAGACGATTGAAATCTTTGTATATATTGCTTCTATATAGTCTAAGAAACATATATGCAAAGCATCCAAACAGTACAATTCGCCAATTTATTGTTCTTCAAGTTTAAGTTAACAACGAGCCCCATTGTTAATCCTTTAAAGGAAATTATGTGTAAATTTCGACAAGTAGAACAATGATTGGAACACGTAGACGGTTGAAATCTTTGTATATATTGCTTCCATATAGTCTAAGAAACATGTACGCAAAGCATCCAAACAGTACAATTCGCCAATTTTTTGGTCTTCATGTTTAAGTGAACAATGAGCCCCAATGGTTAATCCTTTATTGGAAATTATTTGTAATTTTCGACAAGTCGAACAATGAATGGAACAGGTAGACGGTTGAAATATTTGTATATATTGCTTCTATATAATATAAGAAACATATATTCAAAGCATCCAAACACTACAATTCGCCAATTTTTTGTTCTTCAAGTTTAAGTGAACTACGAGCCCCATTGTTAATCCTTTAAAGGAAATTATTTGTAACTTGCGACAAGTAGAACAATGAGTGGATCAGGTAGACGGTTGAGATCATTGTATATATTGCTTCCATATAGTCTAAGAAACATATATGCAAAGCATCCAAACAGTACAATTCGCCAATTTTTTGTTCTTCAAGTTTAAGTAAACTACGAACCCCTTTGTTAATCCCTTAACGGAAATTATTTGTAACATTCGACAAATAGAACAATGAATGGAACAGGTAGACGGTTGAAATCATTGTATATATTGCTTCTATATAGTCTAAGAAACATATATGCAAAGCATCCAAACAGTACAATTCGCCAATTTTTTGTTCTTCAAGTTTAAGTGAACAATGAGCCCCAATGGTTAATCCTTTATCGGTAATTATTTGTAACTTTCGACAAGTAGAACAATGAATGGAACAGGTAGACGGTTGAAATCTTTGTATACATTGCTTCTATATAGTCTAAGAAACATATATGCAAAGCATCCAAACAGTACAATTCGCCAATTTTTTGTTCTTCAAGTTTAAGTAAACTACGATCCCCTTTGTTAATCCCTTAACGGAAATTATTTGTAACATTCGACAAGTAGAACAATGAATGGAACAGGTAGACGGTTGAAATCATTGTATATATTGCTTCTATATAGTCTAAGAAACATATATGCAAAGCATCCAAACAGTACAATTCGCCAATTTTTTGTTCTTCAAGTTTAAGTGAACAATGAGCCCCAATGGTTAATCCTTTATCGGTAATTATTTGTAACTTTCGACAAGTAGAACAATGAATGGAACAGGTAGACGGTTGAAATCCTTGTATATATTGCGTCTATAAAATCTAAGAAACATATATGCAAAGCATCCAAACAGTACCATTCGCCAATTTTTTGTTCTTCAAGTTTAAGTGAACTACGAGCCCCATTGTTAATCCTTTAAAGGAAACTATTTGTATATTTCGACTAGTAGAACAATGAATGGAACAGGTAGACTGTTGAAATCATTGTATATATTGCTTCTAAATAGTCTAAGAAACATATATGCAAAGCGTCCAAACAGTACAATTCGCCAATTATTTGATCTTCAAGTTTAAGTGAACTACGAGCCCCATTGTTAATACTTTAACGGAAATTATTTGTAAATTGCGACAAGTAGAACAATGAATGGAACAGGTAGCCGGTTGAAATCAATGTATATATTGCTTCTATATAGTCTAAGAAACATATATGCAAAGCATCCAAACAGTACCTTACGCCAATTTTTTGTTCTTCAAGTTTAAGTGAACTACGAGCCCCATTGTTAATCCTTTAAAGGAAATTATTTGTAAATTTCGACAAGTAGAACAATGAATGGAACAGGTAGACGGTTGAAATCATTGTATATATTGCTTCTATATAGTCTAAGAAACATATATGCAAAGCATCCAAACAGTACAATTCGCCAATTTTTTGTTCTTCAAGTTTAAGTGAACAATGAGCCCCAATGGTTAATCCTTTATCGGTAATTATTTGTAACTTTCGACAAGTAGAACAATGAATGGAACAGGTAGACGGTTGAAATCTTTGTATACATTGCTTCTATATAGTCTAAGAAACATATATGCAAAGCATCCAAACAGTACAATTCGCCAATTTTTTGTTCTTCAAGTTTAAGTAAACTACGATCCCCTTTGTTAATCCCTTAACGGAAATTATTTGTAACATTCGACAAGTAGAACAATGAATGGAACAGGTAGACGGTTGAAATCATTGTATATATTGCTTCTATATAGTCTAAGAAACATATATGCAAAGCATCCAAACAGTACAATTCGCCAATTTTTTGTTCTTCAAGTTTAAGTGAACAATGAGCCCCAATGGTTAATCCTTTATCGGTAATTATTTGTAACTTTCGACAAGTAGAACAATGAATGGAACAGGTAGACGTTTGAAATCCTTGTATATATTGCGTCTATATAATCTAAGAAACATATATGCAAAGCATCCAAACAGTACCATTCGCCAATTTTTTGTTCTTCAAGTTTAAGTGAACTACGAGCCCCATTGTTAATCCTTTAAAGGAAACTATTTGTAAATTTCGACTAGTAGAACAATGAATGGAACAGGTAGACTGTTGAAATCATTGTATATATTGCTTCTAAATAGTCTAAGAAACATATATGCAAAGCGTCCAAACAGTACAATTCGCCAATTATTTGATCTTCAAGTTTAAGTGAACTACGAGCCCCATTGTTAATACTTTAACGGAAATTATTTGTAAATTGCGACAAGTAGAACAATGAATGGAACAGGTAGCCGGTTGAAATCAATGTATATATTGCTTCTATATAGTCTAAGAAACATATATGCAAAGCATCCAAACAGTACCTTACGCCAATTTTTTGTTCTTCAAGTTTAAGTGAACTACGAGCCCCATTGTTAATCCTTTAAAGGAAATTATTTGTAAATTTCGACAAGTAGAACAATGAATGGAACAGGTAGACGGTTGAAATCATTGTATATATTGCTTCTATATAGTCTAAGAAACATATATGCAAAGCATCCAAACAGTACAATTCGCCAATTTTTTGTTCTTCAAGTTTAAGTGAACAATGAGCCCCAATGGTTAATCCTTTATCGGTAATTATTTGTAACTTTCGACAAGTAGAACAATGAATGGAACAGGTAGACGGTTGAAATCTTTGTATACATTGCTTCTATATAGTCTAAGAAACATATATGCAAAGCATCCAAACAGTACAATTCGCCAATTTTTTGTTCTTCAAGTTTAAGTGAACAGCGAGCCCCATTGATAATCATGAAATGGAAATTATTTGTAACATTCTACAAGTAGAACAATGAATAGTGCAGGTAGACGGGTGAAATCATTCTATATATTGCTTCTAAATAGTCTAAGAAAAATATATGCAAAGCATCCAAACAGTACAATTCGCCAATTTTTTGTTCTTCAAGTTTAAGTGAACCATGAGACCCATTGTTAATCCTTTATCGGAAATTATTTGTAACTTTCGACAAGTAGAACAATGAATGGAACAGGTAGACGGTTGAAATCTTTGTATATATTGCTTCCATATAGTCTAAGAAACATGTACGCAAAGCATCCAAACAGTACCATTCGCCAATTTTTTGTTCTTCAAGTTTAAGTGAACATTGAGCCCCAATGGTTAATCCTTTATCGGATATTATTTGTAATTTTCGACAAGTAGAACAATGAATGGAACAGGTAGACGGTTGAAATCTTTGTATATATTGCTTCTATATAATCTAAGAAACATATATGCAAAGCATCCAAACAGTACCATTCGCCAATTTTTTGTTCTTCAAGTTTGAGTTAACAACGAGCCCCATTGATATTCATGAAACGGAAATTATTTGTAACTTTCTACAAGTAGAACAATGAATAGAACAGGTAGACAGTTGAAATCTTTGTATATGTTGCTTCTATATAGTCTAAGAAACCTATATGCAACGCATCTAAACAGTAACAATCGCCAATTTTTTGATCTTCAAGTTTAAGTGAACAGCGAGCCCCATTGATAATCATGAAATGGAAATTATTTGTAACTTTCTACAAGTAGAACAATGAATAGTACAGGTAGACGGGTGTAATCTTTCTATATATTGCTTCTAAATAGTCTAAGAAACATATATGCAAAGCATCCAAACAGTACAATTCGCCAATTTTTTGTTCTTCAAGTTTAAGTGAACTACGAGCCACATTGTTAATCCTTTAAAGGAAATTATTTGTAAATTTCGACAAGTAGAACAATGAATGGAACAGGTAGACGGTTGAAATCTTTGTATATATTGCTTCTATATAGTCTAAGAAACATATATGCAAAGCATCCAAACAGTACAATTCGCCAATTTTTTGTTCTTCAAGTTTAAGTAAACTACGATCCCCATTGTTAATCCCTTAACGGAAATTATTTGTAACTTTCGACAAGTAGAACAATGAATGGAACAGGTAGACGGTTGAAATCATTATATATATTGCTTCTATATAGTCTAAGAAACATATATGCAAAGCATCCAAACAGTACAATTCGCCACTTTTTTGTTCTTCAAGTTTAAGTGAACAATGAGCCCCATTGTTAATCGTTTATCAGGAAATTATTTGTAAATTTCGACAAGTAGAACAATGTATGGAACAGGTAGACTGTTGAAATCATTGTATATATTGCTTCTATATAGTCTAAGAAACATATATGCAAAGCATCCAAACAGTACAATTCGCCAATTTTTTGTTCTTCAAGTTTAAGTGAACTACGAGCCCCATTGTTAATCCTTTAAAGGAAATTATTTGTAACTTTCGACAAGTAGAACAATGAATGGAACAGGTAGACGATTGAAATCTTTGTATATATTGCTTCCATATAGTCTAAGAAACATATATGCAAAGCATCCAAACAGTACCATTCGCCACTTTTTTGTTCTTCAAGTTTAAGTGAACAATGAGCCCCATTGTTAATCGTTTATCAGGAAATTATTTGTAAATTTCGACAAGTAGAACAATGTATGGAACAGGTAGACTGTTGAAATCATTGTATATATTGCTTCTATATAGACCAAGAATCTTATATGCAAAGCGTCCAAACAGTACAATTCGCCAATTTTTTGCTCTTCAAGTTTAAGTGAACTACGAGCCCCATTGTTAATCCTTTAAAGGAAATTAATTGTAAATTTCGGCAAGTAGAACAATGAATGGAATAGGTAGACGGTTGTAATCATTGTATATATTGCTTCTATATAGTCTAAGAAACATATATGCAAAGCATCCAAACAGTACAATTCCCCAATTTTTTGTTCTTCAAGCTTAAGTGAACTACGAGCCCCATTGTTAATCCTTTAAAGGAAATTATTTGTAATTTTCGACAAGTAGAACAATGAATGGAACAGGTAGAAGGTTGAAATCTTTGTATATATTGCTTCTATATAATCTAAGAAACATATATGCAAAGCATCCAAACAGTACCATTCGCCAATTTTTTGTTCTTCAAGTTTAAGTGAACTACGAGCCCCATTGTTAATCCTTTAAAGGAAATTATTTGTAACTTTCGACAAGTAGAACAATGAATGGAACAGGTAGACGGTTGAAATCTTTGTATATATTGCTTCTATATAGTCTAAGAAACATATATGCAAAGCATCCAAACAGTACAATTCGCCAATTTTTTGTTCTTCAACTATAAGTGAACAGCGAGCCCCATTGATAATCATGAAATGGCAATTATTTGTAACTATCTACAAGTAGAACAATGAATAGTACAGGTAGACGGGTGAAATCTTTCTATATATTGCTTCTAAATAGTCTAAGAAACATCTATGCAAAGCATCCAAACAGTACAATTCGCCAATTTTTTGTTCTTCAAGTTCAAGTGAACTACGAGCCCCATTGTTAATCCTTTAAAGGAAATTATTTGTAACTTTCGACAAGTAGAACAATGAATGGAACAGGTAGACGGTTGAAATCTTTGTATATATTGCTTCTATATAGTCTAAGAAACATATATGCAAAGCATCCAAACAGTACAATTCGCCAATTTTTTGTTCTTCAAGTATAAGTGAACAGCGAGCCCCATTGATAATCATGAAATGGCAATTATTTGTAACTATCTACAAGTAGAACAATGAATAGTATAGGTAGACGGGTGAAATCTTTCTATATATTGCTTCTAAATAGTCTAAGAAACATCTATGCAAAGCATCCAAACAGTACAATTCGCCAATTTTTTGTTCTTCAAGTTTAAGTGAACTACGAGCCCCATTGTTAATCCTTTAAAGGAAATTATTTGTAAATTTCGACAAGTAGAACAATGAATGGAACAGGTAGACTGTTGAAATCATTGTATATATTGCTTCTATATCGTCTAAGAAACATATATGCAAAGCATCCAAACAGTACAATTCGCCAATTTTTTGTTCTTCAAGTTTAAGTGAACAATGAGCCCCATTGTTAATCCTTTAAAGGAAATTATTTGTAACTTTCGACAAGTAGAAAAATGAATGGAACAGGTAGACGGTTGAAATCTGTGTATATATTGCTTCTATATAGTCTAAGAAACATATATGCAAAGCAGCCAAACAGTACAATTCGCCAATTTTTTGTTCTTCAAGTTTAAGTGAACAATGAGCCCCATTGTTAATCCTTTAAAGGAAATTATTTGTAACTTTCGACAAGTAGAAAAATGAATGGAACAGGTAGACGGTTGAAATCTTTGTATATATTGCTTCTATATAGTATAAGAAACATATATGCAAAGCATCCAAACAGTACAATTCGCCAATTTTTTGTTCTTCAAGTTTAAGTAAACTACGATCCCCTTTGTTAATCCCTTAACGGAAATTATTTGTAACATTCGACAAGTAGAACAATGAATGGAACAGGTAGACGGTTGAAATCATTGTATATATTGCTTCTATATAGTCTAAGAAACATATATGCAAAGCATCCAAACAGTACAATTCGCCAATTTTTTGTTCTTCAAGTTTAAGTGAACTACGAGCCCCATTGTTAATCCTTTAAAGGAAATTATTTGTAAATTTCGACAAGTAGAACAATGAATGGAACAGGTAGACTGTTGAAATCATTGTATATATTGCTTCTATATCGTCTAAGAAACATATATGCAAAGCATCCAAACAGTACAATTCGCCAATTTTTTGTTCTTCAAGTTTAAGTGAACAATGAGCCCCATTGTTAATCCTTTAAAGGAAATTATTTGTAACTTTCGACAAGTAGAAAAATGAATGGAACAGGTAGACGGTTGAAATCTGTGTATATATTGCTTCTATATAGTCTAAGAAACATATATGCAAAGCGTCCAAACAGTACAATTCGCCAATTATTTGTTCTTCAAGTATAAGTGAACAGCGAGCCCCATTGATAATCATGAAATGGCAATTATTTGTAACTATCTACAAGTAGAACAATGAATAGTACAGTTAGACGGGTGAAATCTTTCTATTTATTGCTTCTAAATAGTCTAAGAAACATCTATGCAAAGCATCCAAACAGTACAATTCGCCAATTTTTTGTTATTCAAGTTTAAGTGAACTACGAGCCCCATTGTTAATCCTTTAAAGGAAATTATTTGTAAATTTCGACAAGTAGAACAATGAATGGAACAGGTAGACTGTTGAAATCATTGTATATATTGCTTCTATATCGTCTAAGAAACATATATGCAACGCATCCAAACAGTACAATTCGCCAATTTTTTGTTCTTCAAGTTTAAGTGAACAATGAGCCCCATTGTTAATCCTTTAAAGGAAATTATTTGTAACTTTCGACAAGTAGAAAAATGAATGGAACAGGTAGACGGTTGAAATCTTTGTATATATTGCTTCTATATAGTCTAAGAAACATATATGCAAAGCATCCAAACAGTACAATTCGCCGATTTTTTGTTCTTCAAGTATAAGTGAACAGCGAGCCCCATTGATAATCATGAAATGGCAATTATTTGTAACTATCTACAAGTAGAACAATGAATAGTCCAGGTAGACGGGTGAAATCTTTCTATATATTGCTTCTAAATAGTCTAAGAAACATCTATGCAAAGCATCCAAACAGTACAATGCGCCAATTTTTTGTTCTTCAAGTTTAAGTGAACAATGAGCCCCAATGGTTAATCCTTTATCGGTAATTATTTGTAACTTTCGACAAGTAGAACAATGAATGGAACAGGTAGACGGTTGAAATCTGTGTATATATTGCTTCTATATAGTCTAAGAAACATATATGCAAAGCATCCAAACAGTACAATTCGCCAATTTTTTGTTCTTCAAGTTTAAGTGAACAATGAGCCCCAATGGTTAATCCTTTATCGGTAATTATTTGTAAATTTCGACAAGTAGAACAATGAATGGAACAGGTAGACTGTTGAAATCATTGTATATATTGCTTCTATATAGTCTAAGAAACATATATGCAAAGCGTCCAAACAGTACAATTCGCCAATTATTTGATCTTCAAGTTTAAGTGAACTACGAGCCCCATTGTTAATACTTTAACGGAAATTATTTGTAACTTGCGACAAGTAGAACAATGAATGGAACAGGTAGCCGGTTGAAATCAATGTATATATTGCTTCTATATAGTCTAAGAAACATATATGCAAAGCATCCAAACAGTACCATTCGCCAATTTTTTGTTCTTCAAGTTTAAGTGAACTACGAGCCCCATTGTTAATCCTTTAAAGGAAATTATTTGTAACTATCTACAAGTAGAACAATGAATAGTATAGGTAGACGGGTGAAATCTTTCTATATATTGCTTCTAAATAGTCTAAGAAACATCTATGCAAAGCATCCAAACAGAACAATTCGCCAATTTTTTGTTATTCAAGTTTAAGTGAACTACGAGCCCCATTGTTAATCCTTTAAAGGAAATTATTTGTAAATTTCGACAAGTAGAACAATGAATGGAACAGGTAGACGGTTGAAATCTGTGTATATATTGCTTCTATATAGTCTAAGAAACATATATGCAAAGCATCCAAACAGTACCATTCGCCAATTTTTTGTTCTTCAAGTTTAAGTGAACTACGAGCCCCAATGGTTAATCCTTTACCGAAAATTATTTGTAATTTTCGACAAGTAGAACAATGAATGGAACAGGTAGACGGTTGACATCTTTGTATATATTGCTTCTATATAATCTGAGAAACAGATATGCAAAGCATCTAAACAGTAACAATTGCCAATTTTTTGATCTTCAAGTTTAAGTGAACTACGAGCCCCATGGTTAATCCTTTAACGGAAATTATTTGTAACTATCTACAAGTAGAACAATGAATAGTACAGGTAGACGGTTGAAATCTTTCTATATATTGCTTCTAAATAGTCTATGAAACATCTATGCAAAGCATCCAAACAGTACAATTCGCCAATTTTTTGTTCAAGTTTAAGTGAACTACGATCCCCATTGTTAATCCTTTAAAGGAAATTATTTGTAAATTTCGACAAGTAGAACAATGAATGGAACAGGTAGACTGTTGAAATCATTGTATATATTGCTTCTATATCGTCTAAGAAACATATATGCAAAGCATCCAAACAGTACAATTCGCCAATTTTTTGTTCTTCAAGTTTAAGTGAACAATGAGCCCCATTGTTAATCCTTTAAAGGAAATTATTAGTAACTTTCGACAAGTAGAAAAATGAATGGAACAGGTAGACTGTTGAAATCATTGTATATATTGCTTCTATATAGTCTAAGAAACATATATGCAAAGCATCCAAACAGTACCATTCGCCAATTTTTTGTTCTTCATGTTTAAGTGAACTACGAGCCCCATTGTTAATCCTTTAAAGGATATTATTTGTAAATTTCGACAAGTAGAACAATGAATGGATCATGTAGACGGTTGAAATCATTGTATATATTGCTTCTATATAGCCTACGAAACATATATGCAAAGCATCCAAACAGTACAATTCGCCAATTTTTTGTTCTTCAAGTTTAAGTGAACTACGAGCCCCATTGTTAATCTTTAACGGAAATTAATTGTAACTTTCTACAAGTAGAACAATGATTGGAACACACAGACGGTTGAAATCTTTGTATACATTGCTTCCATATAGTCTAAGAAACATATATGCAAAGCATCCAAACAGTACCATTCGCCAATTTTTTGTTCTTCAAGTTTAAGTGAACAATGAGCCCCATTGTTAATCCTTTATCGGAAATTATTTGTAACTTTCGACAAGTAGAACATTGAATGGAACAGGTAAACGGTTGAAATCTTTGTATCTGTTGCTTCTATATAGTATAAGAAACATATATGCAAAGCATCCAAACAGTACCATTCGCCAATTTTTTGTTCTTCAAGTTTAAGTGAACAGCGAGCCCCATTGATAATCATGAAATGGAAATTATTTGTAACATTCTACAAGTAGAACAATGAATAGTGCAGGTAGACGGGTGAAATCATTCTATATATTGCTTCTAAATAGTCTAAGAAACATATATGCAAAGCATCCAAACAGTACAATTCGCCAATTTTTTGTTCTTCAAGTTTAAGTGAACAATGAGCCCCAATGGTTAATCCTTTATCGGTAATTATTTGTAACTTTCGACAAGTAGAACAATGAATGGAACAGGTAGACGGTTGAAATCTTTGTATACATTGCTTCTATATAGTCTAAGAAACATATATGCAAAGCATCCAAACAGTACAATTCGCCAATTTTTTGTTCTTCAAGTTTAAGTGAACAGCGAGCCCCATTGATAATCATGAAATGGAAATTATTTGTAACATTCTACAAGTAGAACAATGAATAGTGCAGGTAGACGGGTGAAATCATTCTATATATTGCTTCTAAATAGTCTAAGAAAAATATATGCAAAGCATCCAAACAGTACAATTCGCCAATTTTTTGTTCTTCAAGTTTAAGTGAACCATGAGACCCATTGTTAATCCTTTATCGGAAATTATTTGTAACTTTCGACAAGTAGAACAATGAATGGAACAGGTAGACGGTTGAAATCTTTGTATATATTGCTTCCATATAGTCTAAGAAACATGTACGCAAAGCATCCAAACAGTACCATTCGCCAATTTTTTGTTCTTCAAGTTTAAGTGAACATTGAGCCCCAATGGTTAATCCTTTATCGGATATTATTTGTAATTTTCGACAAGTAGAACAATGAATGGAACAGGTAGACGGTTGAAATCTTTGTATATATTGCTTCTATATAATCTAAGAAACATATATGCAAAGCATCCAAACAGTACCATTCGCCAATTTTTTGTTCTTCAAGTTTGAGTTAACAACGAGCCCCATTGATATTCATGAAACGGAAATTATTTGTAACTTTCTACAAGTAGAACAATGAATAGAACAGGTAGACAGTTGAAATCTTTGTATATGTTGCTTCTATATAGTCTAAGAAACCTATATGCAACGCATCTAAACAGTAACAATCGCCAATTTTTTGATCTTCAAGTTTAAGTGAACAGCGAGCCCCATTGATAATCATGAAATGGAAATTATTTGTAACTTTCTACAAGTAGAACAATGAATAGTACAGGTAGACGGGTGTAATCTTTCTATATATTGCTTCTAAATAGTCTAAGAAACATATATGCAAAGCATCCAAACAGTACAATTCGCCAATTTTTTGTTCTTCAAGTTTAAGTGAACTACGAGCCACATTGTTAATCCTTTAAAGGAAATTATTTGTAAATTTCGACAAGTAGAACAATGAATGGAACAGGTAGACGGTTGAAATCTTTGTATATATTGCTTCTATATAGTCTAAGAAACATATATGCAAAGCATCCAAACAGTACAATTCGCCAATTTTTTGTTCTTCAAGTTTAAGTAAACTACGATCCCCATTGTTAATCCCTTAACGGAAATTATTTGTAACTTTCGACAAGTAGAACAATGAATGGAACAGGTAGACGGTTGAAATCATTATATATATTGCTTCTATATAGTCTAAGAAACATATATGCAAAGCATCCAAACAGTACAATTCGCCACTTTTTTGTTCTTCAAGTTTAAGTGAACAATGAGCCCCATTGTTAATCGTTTATAAGGAAATTATTTGTAAATTTCGACAAGTAGAACAATGTATGGAACAGGTAGACTGTTGAAATCATTGTATATATTGCTTCTATATAGTCTAAGAAACATATATGCAAAGCATCCAAACAGTACAATTCGCCAATTTTTTGTTCTTCAAGTTTAAGTGAACTACGAGCCCCATTGTTAATCCTTTAAAGGAAATTATTTGTAACTTTCGACAAGTAGAACAATGAATGGAACAGGTAGACGATTGAAATCTTTGTATATATTGCTTCCATATAGTCTAAGAAACATATATGCAAAGCATCCAAACAGTACCATTCGCCACTTTTTTGTTCTTCAAGTTTAAGTGAACAATGAGCCCCATTGTTAATCGTTTATCAGGAAATTATTTGTAAATTTCGACAAGTAGAACAATGTATGGAACAGGTAGACTGTTGAAATCATTGTATATATTGCTTCTATATAGACCAAGAATCTTATATGCAAAGCGTCCAAACAGTACAATTCGCCAATTTTTTGCTCTTCAAGTTTAAGTGAACTACGAGCCCCATTGTTAATCCTTTAAAGGAAATTAATTGTAAATTTCGGCAAGTAGAACAATGAATGGAATAGGTAGACGGTTGTAATCATTGTATATATTGCTTCTATATAGTCTAAGAAACATATATGCAAAGCATCCAAACAGTACAATTCCCCAATTTTTTGTTCTTCAAGCTTAAGTGAACTACGAGCCCCATTGTTAATCCTTTAAAGGAAATTATTTGTAATTTTCGACAAGTAGAACAATGAATGGAACAGGTAGAAGGTTGAAATCTTTGTATATATTGCTTCTATATAATCTAAGAAACATATATGCAAAGCATCCAAACAGTACCATTCGCCAATTTTTTGTTCTTCAAGTTTAAGTGAACTACGAGCCCCATTGTTAATCCTTTAAAGGAAATTATTTGTAACTTTCGACAAGTAGAACAATGAATGGAACAGGTAGACGGTTGAAATCTTTGTATATATTGCTTCTATATAGTCTAAGAAACATATATGCAAAGCATCCAAACAGTACAATTCGCCAATTTTTTGTTCTTCAACTATAAGTGAACAGCGAGCCCCATTGATAATCATGAAATGGCAATTATTTGTAACTATCTACAAGTAGAACAATGAATAGTACAGGTAGACGGGTGAAATCTTTCTATATATTGCTTCTAAATAGTCTAAGAAACATCTATGCAAAGCATCCAAACAGTACAATTCGCCAATTTTTTGTTCTTCAAGTTCAAGTGAACTACGAGCCCCATTGTTAATCCTTTAAAGGGAATTATTTGTAACTTTCGACAAGTAGAACAATGAATGGAACAGGTAGACGGTTGAAATCTTTGTATATATTGCTTCTATATAGTCTAAGAAACATATATGCAAAGCATCCAAACAGTACAATTCGCCAATTTTTTGTTCTTCAAGTATAAGTGAACAGCGAGCCCCATTGATAATCATGAAATGGCAATTATTTGTAACTATCTACAAGTAGAACAATGAATAGTATAGGTAGACGGGTGAAATCTTTCTATATATTGCTTCTAAATAGTCTAAGAAACATCTATGCAAAGCATCCAAACAGTACAATTCGCCAATTTTTTGTTCTTCAAGTTTAAGTGAACTACGAGCCCCATTGTTAATCCTTTAAAGGAAATTATTTGTAAATTTCGACAAGTAGAACAATGAATGGAACAGGTAGACTGTTGAAATCATTGTATATATTGCTTCTATATCGTCTAAGAAACATATATGCAAAGCATCCAAACAGTACAATTCGCCAATTTTTTGTTCTTCAAGTTTAAGTGAACAATGAGCCCCATTGTTAATCCTTTAAAGGAAATTATTTGTAACTTTCGACAAGTAGAAAAATGAATGGAACAGGTAGACGGTTGAAATCTGTGTATATATTGCTTCTATATAGTCTAAGAAACATATATGCAAAGCAGCCAAACAGTACAATTCGCCAATTTTTTGTTCTTCAAGTTTAAGTGAACAATGAGCCCCATTGTTAATCCTTTAAAGGAAATTATTTGTAACTTTCGACAAGTAGAAAAATGAATGGAACAGGTAGACGGTTGAAATCTTTGTATATATTGCTTCTATATAGTATAAGAAACATATATGCAAAGCATCCAAACAGTACAATTCGCCAATTTTTTGTTCTTCAAGTTTAAGTAAACTACGATCCCCTTTGTTAATCCCTTAACGGAAATTATTTGTAACATTCGACAAGTAGAACAATGAATGGAACAGGTAGACGGTTGAAATCATTGTATATATTGCTTCTATATAGTCTAAGAAACATATATGCAAAGCATCCAAACAGTACAATTCGCCAATTTTTTGTTCTTCAAGTTTAAGTGAACTACGAGCCCCATTGTTAATCCTTTAAAGGAAATTATTTGTAAATTTCGACAAGTAGAACAATGAATGGAACAGGTAGACTGTTGAAATCATTGTATATATTGCTTCTATATCGTCTAAGAAACATATATGCAAAGCATCCAAACAGTACAATTCGCCAATTTTTTGTTCTTCAAGTTTAAGTGAACAATGAGCCCCATTGTTAATCCTTTAAAGGAAATTATTTGTAACTTTCGACAAGTAGAAAAATGAATGGAACAGGTAGACGGTTGAAATCTGTGTATATATTGCTTCTATATAGTCTAAGAAACATATATGCAAAGCGTCCAAACAGTACAATTCGCCAATTATTTGTTCTTCAAGTATAAGTGAACAGCGAGCCCCATTGATAATCATGAAATGGCAATTATTTGTAACTATCTACAAGTAGAACAATGAATAGTACAGTTAGACGGGTGAAATCTTTCTATTTATTGCTTCTAAATAGTCTAAGAAACATCTATGCAAAGCATCCAAACAGTACAATTCGCCAATTTTTTGTTATTCAAGTTTAAGTGAACTACGAGCCCCATTGTTAATCCTTTAAAGGAAATTATTTGTAAATTTCGACAAGTAGAACAATGAATGGAACAGGTAGACTGTTGAAATCATTGTATATATTGCTTCTATATCGTCTAAGAAACATATATGCAACGCATCCAAACAGTACAATTCGCCAATTTTTTGTTCTTCAAGTTTAAGTGAACAATGAGCCCCATTGTTAATCCTTTAAAGGAAATTATTTGTAACTTTCGACAAGTAGAAAAATGAATGGAACAGGTAGACGGTTGAAATCTTTGTATATATTGCTTCTATATAGTCTAAGAAACATATATGCAAAGCATCCAAACAGTACAATTCGCCGATTTTTTGTTCTTCAAGTATAAGTGAACAGCGAGCCCCATTGATAATCATGAAATGGCAATTATTTGTAACTATCTACAAGTAGAACAATGAATAGTCCAGGTAGACGGGTGAAATCTTTCTATATATTGCTTCTAAATAGTCTAAGAAACATCTATGCAAAGCATCCAAACAGTACAATGCGCCAATTTTTTGTTCTTCAAGTTTAAGTGAACAATGAGCCCCAATGGTTAATCCTTTATCGGTAATTATTTGTAACTTTCGACAAGTAGAACAATGAATGGAACAGGTAGACGGTTGAAATCTGTGTATATATTGCTTCTATATAGTCTAAGAAACATATATGCAAAGCATCCAAACAGTACAATTCGCCAATTTTTTGTTCTTCAAGTTTAAGTGAACAATGAGCCCCAATGGTTAATCCTTTATCGGTAATTATTTGTAAATTTCGACAAGTAGAACAATGAATGGAACAGGTAGACTGTTGAAATCATTGTATATATTGCTTCTATATAGTCTAAGAAACATATATGCAAAGCGTCCAAACAGTACAATTCGCCAATTATTTGATCTTCAAGTTTAAGTGAACTACGAGCCCCATTGTTAATACTTTAACGGAAATTATTTGTAACTTGCGACAAGTAGAACAATGAATGGAACAGGTAGCCGGTTGAAATCAATGTATATATTGCTTCTATATAGTCTAAGAAACATATATGCAAAGCATCCAAACAGTACCATTCGCCAATTTTTTGTTCTTCAAGTTTAAGTGAACTACGAGCCCCATTGTTAATCCTTTAAAGGAAATTATTTGTAACTATCTACAAGTAGAACAATGAATAGTATAGGTAGACGGGTGAAATCTTTCTATATATTGCTTCTAAATAGTCTAAGAAACATCTATGCAAAGCATCCAAACAGAACAATTCGCCAATTTTTTGTTCTTCAAGTTTAAGTGAACTACGAGCCCCATTGTTAATCCTTTAAAGGAAATTATTTGTAAATTTCGACAAGTAGAACAATGAATGGAACAGGTAGACGGTTGAAATCTGTGTATATATTGCTTCTATATAGTCTAAGAAACATATATGCAAAGCATCCAAACAGTACCATTCGCCAATTTTTTGTTCTTCAAGTTTAAGTGAACTACGAGCCCCAATGGTTAATCCTTTACCGAAAATTATTTGTAATTTTCGACAAGTAGAACAATGAATGGAACAGGTAGACGGTTGACATCTTTGTATATATTGCTTCTATATAATCTGAGAAACAGATATGCAAAGCATCTAAACAGTAACAATTGCCAATTTTTTGATCTTCAAGTTTAAGTGAACTACGAGCCCCATGGTTAATCCTTTAACGGAAATTATTTGTAACTATCTACAAGTAGAACAATGAATAGTACAGGTAGACGGTTGAAATCTTTCTATATATTGCTTCTAAATAGTCTATGAAACATCTATGCAAAGCATCCAAACAGTACAATTCGCCAATTTTTTGTTCAAGTTTAAGTGAACTACGATCCCCATTGTTAATCCTTTAAAGGAAATTATTTGTAAATTTCGACAAGTAGAACAATGAATGGAACAGGTAGACTGTTGAAATCATTGTATATATTGCTTCTATATCGTCTAAGAAACATATATGCAAAGCATCCAAACAGTACAATTCGCCAATTTTTTGTTCTTCAAGTTTAAGTGAACAATGAGCCCCATTGTTAATCCTTTAAAGGAAATTATTAGTAACTTTCGACAAGTAGAAAAATGAATGGAACAGGTAGACTGTTGAAATCATTGTATATATTGCTTCTATATAGTCTAAGAAACATATATGCAAAGCATCCAAACAGTACCATTCGCCAATTTTTTGTTCTTCATGTTTAAGTGAACTACGAGCCCCATTGTTAATCCTTTAAAGGATATTATTTGTAAATTTCGACAAGTAGAACAATGAATGGATCATGTAGACGGTTGAAATCATTGTATATATTGCTTCTATATAGCCTACGAAACATATATGCAAAGCATCCAAACAGTACAATTCGCCAATTTTTTGTTCTTCAAGTTTAAGTGAACTACGAGCCCCATTGTTAATCTTTAACGGAAATTAATTGTAACTTTCTACAAGTAGAACAATGATTGGAACACACAGACGGTTGAAATCTTTGTATACATTGCTTCCATATAGTCTAAGAAACATATATGCAAAGCATCCAAACAGTACCATTCGCCAATTTTTTGTTCTTCAAGTTTAAGTGAACAATGAGCCCCATTGTTAATCCTTTATCGGAAATTATTTGTAACTTTCGACAAGTAGAACATTGAATGGAACAGGTAAACGGTTGAAATCTTTGTATCTGTTGCTTCTATATAGTATAAGAAACATATATGCAAAGCATCCAAACAGTACCATTCGCGACTCTTTTGTTCTTCAAGTTTAGGTGAACAACGAGCCCCATTGTTAATCCTTTAAAGGAAATTATTTGTAAATTTCGACAAGTAGAACAATGATTGGATCACGTAGACGGTTGAAATCATTGTATATATTGCTTCTATATAGTCTAAGAAACATATATTCAAAGCATCGAAACAGTACAATTCGCCAATTATTTGATCTTCAAGTTTAAGTGAACTACGAGCCCCATTGTTAATACTTTAACGGAAATTATTTGTAACATTCGACAAGTAGAACAATGAATGGAACAGGTAGACGGATGAAATCATTGTATATATTGCTTCTATATAGTCTAAGAAACATATCTGCAAATTATCCAAAGAGTACAATTCGCCAATTATTTGATCTTCAAGTTGAAGTGAACTACGAGCCCCATTGTTAATACTTTAACGGAAATTATTTGTAACTTGCGACAAGTAGAACAATGAATGGAACAGGTAGACGGTTGAAATCAATGTATATATTGCTTCTATATAGTCTAAGAAACATATATGCAAAGCATCTAAACAGTAACAATCGCCAATTTTTTGATCTTCAAGTTTAAGTGAACAGCGAGCCCCATTGATAATCATGAAATGGAAATTATTTGTAACTTTCTACAAGTAGAACAATGAATAGTACAGGTAGACGGGTGAAATCTTTCTATATATTGCTTCTAAATAGACTAAGAACCATATATGCAAAGCATCCAAACAGTACTATTCGCCAATTTTTTGTTCTTCAATTTTAAGTGAATTACGAGCCCCATTGTTAATCCTTTAAAGGAAATTATTTGTAAATTTCGACAAGTAGAACAATGATTGGATCAGGTAGACGGTTGAAATCATTGTATATATTGCTTCTATATAATCTACGAAACATATATGCAAAGCATCCAAACAGTACAATTCGCCAATTTTTTGTTCTTCAAGTTTAAGTGAACTACGAGCCCCATTGTTAATCCTTTAACGGAAATTAATTGTAACTTTCGACATGTAGAACAATGAATGGAACAGGTAGACGGTTGAAATCCTTGTATATATTGCTTCTATATAGTCTAAGAAACATATATGCAAAGCATCCAAACAGTACCATTCGCCACTTTTTTGTTCTTCATGTTTAAGTGAACAACGAGCCCCATTGTTAATCCTTTAAAGGAAATTATTTGTAACTTTCGACAAGTAGAACAATATATGGAACAGGTAGACGGTTGAAATCTTTGTATATATTGCTTCTATATTGTCTAAGAAACATATATGCAAAGCATCCAAACAGTGCAATTCGCCAATTTATTGTTCTTCAAGTTTAAGTTAACAACGAGCCCCATTGTTAATCCTTTAAAGGAAATTATGTGTAAATTTCGACAAGTAGAACAATGATTGGAACACGTAGACGGTTGAAATCTTTGTATATATTGCTTCCATATAGTCTAAGAAACATATATGCAAAGCATCCAAACAGTACCATTCGCCAATTTTTTGTTCTTCAAGTTTAAGTGAACAATGAGACCCATTGTTAATCCTTTATCGGAAATTATTTGTAACTTTCGACAAGTAGATCAATGAATGGAACAGGTAGACGATTGAAATCTTTGTATATATTGCTTCTATATAGTCTAAGAAACATATATGCAAAGCATCCAAACAGTACAATTCGCCAATTTTTTGTTCTTCAAGTTTAAGTGAACAATGAGCCCCAATGGTTAATCCGTTATCGGAAATTATTTGTAGCTTTCGACAAGTAGAACAATGATTGGAACAGGTAGGCGGTTGAAATCTTTGTATATATTGCTTCCATATAGTCTAAGAAACATGTACGCAAAGCATCCAAACAGTACCATTCGCCAATTTTTTGGTCTTCAAGTTTAAGTGAACAATGAGCCCCAATGGTTAATCCTTTATCGGAAATTATTTGTAATTTTCGACAAGTCGAACAATGAATGGAACAGGTAGACGGTTGAAATATTTGTATATATTGCTTCTATATAATATAAGAAACATATATTCAAAGCATCCAAATAGTACCATTCGCCAATTTTTTGATCTTCAAGATTAAGTGAACAGCGAGCCCCATTGATAATCATGAAATGGAAATTATTTGTAACTTTCTACAAGTAGAACAATGAATAGTACAGGTACACGGGTGAAATCTTTCTATATATTGCTTCTATATAGTCTAAGAAACATGTACGCAAAGCATCCAAACAGTACCATTCGCCAATTTTTTGGTCTTCAAGTTTAAGTGAACAATGAGCCCCAATGGTTAATCCTTTATCGGAAATTATTTGTTATTTTCGACAAGTCGAACAATGAGTGGAAAAGGTAGACGGTTGAAATATTTGTATATATTGCTTCTATATAATATAAGAAACATATATGCAAAGCATCCAAACAGTACCATTCGCCACTTTTTTGTTCTTCAAGTTTAAGTGAACAACGAGCCCCATTGTTAATCCTTTAAAGGAAATTATTTGTAAATTTCGACAAGTAGAACAATGATTGGAACACGTAGACGGTTGAAATCTTTGTATATATTGCTTCCATATAGTCTCAGAAACATGTACGCAAAGCATCCAAACAGTACCATTCGCCAATTTTTTGTTCTTCAAGTTTAAGTGAACTACGAGCCCCATTGTTAATCCTTTAAAGGAAATTATTTGTAATTTTCGACAAGTAGAACAATGAATGGAACAGGTAGAAGGTTGAAATCTTTGTATATATTGCTTCTATATAATCTAAGAAACATATATGCAAAGCATCCAAACAGTACAATTCCCCAATTTTTTGTTCTTCAAGTTTAAGTGAACTACGAGCCCCATTGTTAATCCTTTAAAGGAAATTAATTGTAAATTTCGGCAAGTAGAACAATGAATGGATCAGGTAGACGGTTGAAATCATTGCATATATTGCTTCTATATAATCTACGAAACATATATGCAAAGCATCCAAACAGTACAATGCACGAATTTTTTGTTCTTCAAGTTTAAGTGAACTACGAGCCCCATTGTTAATCCTTTAACGGAAATTAATTGTAACTTTCTACAAGTAGAACATTGATTGGAACAGGTAGACGGTTGAAATCTTTGTATATATCGCTTCTATATAGTATCAGAAACATATATGCAAAGCATCCAAACAGTACAATTCGCCAATTTTTTGTTTTTCAAGTTTAAGTAAGCTACGATCCCCATTGTTAATCCCTTAACGGAAATTATTTGTAACTTTCGACAAGTAGAACAGTGAATGGAACAGGTAGACGGTTGAAATCTTTGTATATATTGCTTCTATATAGTATAACAAACATATATGCAAAGCATCCAAACAGTACAATTCCCCAATTTTTTGTTCTTCAAGTTTAAGTGAACAATGAGCCCCAATGGTTAATCCGTTATCGGAAATTATTTGTAACTTTCGACAAGTAGAACAATGAATGGAACAGGTAGACGGTTGAAATTTTTGTATATATTGCTTCTATATAGTTTAAGAAACATATATGCATAGCATCCAAACAGTACCATTCGCCAATTTTTTGTTCTTCAAGTTTAAGTGAACTACGAGCCCCATTGTTAATCCTTTAAAGGAAATTACTTGTAAATTTCGACAAGTGGAACAATGAATGGAACAGGTAGACTGTTGAAATCATTGTATACATTGCTTCTATATAGTCTAAGAAACATATATGCAAAGCGTCCAAACAGTACAATTCGCCAATTATTTGATCTTCAAGTTTAAGTGAACTACGAGCCCCATTGTTAATACTTTAACGGAAATTATTTGTAACTTGCGACAAGTAGAACAATGAATGGAACAGGTAGCCGGTTGAAATCAATGTATATATTGCTTCTATATAGTCTAAGAAACATATATGCAAAGCATCCAAACAGTACCATTCGCCAATTTTTTGTTCTTCAAGTTTAAGTGAACAAAGAGCCCCATTGTTAATCCTTTATCGGAAATTATTTGTAATTTTCGACAAGTAGAACAATGAATGGAACAGGTAGACGGTTGAAATCTTTGTATATATTGCTTCTATATAATCTAAGAAACATATATGCAAAGCATCCAAACAGTACCATTCGCCAATTTTTTGTTCTTCAAGATTAAGTAAACTACGATCCCCATTGTTAATCCTTTAAAGGAAATTATTTGTAAATTTCGACAAGTAGAACAATGAATGGAACAGGTAGACTGTTGAAATCATTGTATACATTGCTTCTATATAGTCTAAGAAACATATATGCAAAGCGTCCAAACAGTACAATTCGCCAATTATTTGATCTTCAAGTTTAAGTGAACTACGAGCCCCATTGTTAATACTTTAACGGAAATTATTTGTAACTTGCGACAAGTAGAACAATGAATGGAACAGGTAGCCGGTTGAAATCAATGTATATATTGCTTCTATATAGTCTAAGAAACATATATGCAAAGCATCCAAACAGTACCATTCGCCAATTTTTTGTTCTTCAAGTTTAAGTGAACAAAGAGCCCCATTGTTAATCCTTTATCGGAAATTATTTGTAATTTTCGACAAGTAGAACAATGAATGGAACAGGTAGACTGTTGAAATCATTGTATATATTGCTTCTATATCGTCTAAGAAACATATATGCAAAGCATCCAAACAGTACAATTCGCCAATTTTTTGTTCTTCAAGTTTAAGTGAACAATGAGCCCCATTGTTAATCCTTTATAGGAAATTATTTGTAACGTTCGACAAGTAGAAAAATGAATGGAACAGGTAGACGGTTGAAATCTGTGTATATATTGCTTCTATATAGTCTAAGAAACATATATGCAAAGCATCCAAACAGTACAATTCGCCAATTTTTTGTTCTTCAAGTTTAAGTGAACAATGAGCCCCAATGGTTAATCCTTTATCGGTAATTATTTGTAACTTTCGACAAGTAGAACAATGAATGGAACAGGTAGACGGTTGAAATATTTATATATATTGCTTCTATATAGTATAAGAAACATATATGCAAAGCATCCAAACAGTACAATTCGCCAATTTTTTGTTCTTCAAGTTTAAGTGAACAATGAGCCCCAATGGTTAATCCTTTATCGGTAATTATTTGTAACTTTCGACAAGTAGAACAATGAATGGAACAGGTAGACGGTTGAAATATTTGTATATATTGCTTCTATATAGTATAAGAAACATATATGCAAAGCATCCAAACAGTACAATTCGCCAATTTTTTGTTCTTCAAGTTTAAGTAAACTACGATCCCCATTGTTAATCCCTTAACGGAAATTATTTGTAACTTTCGACAAGTAGAACAGTGAATGGAACAGGTAGCCGGTTGAAATCAATGTATATGTTGCTTCTATATAGTCTAAGAAACATCTATGCAAAGCATCCAAACAGTACCATTCGCCAATTTTTTGTTCTTCAAGTTTAAGTGAACTACGAGCCCCATTGTTAATCCTTTAAAGGAAATTATTTGTAACTTTCGACAAGTAGAACAATGAATGGAACAGGTAGACGGTTGAAATCTTTGTATATATTGCTTCTAAATAGTCTATGGAACATCTATGCAAAGCATCCAAACAGTACAATTCGCCAATTTTGTGTTCTTCAAGTTTAAGTGAACTACGAGCCCCATTGTTAATCCTTTAAAGGAAATTATTTGTAACTTTCGACAAGTAGAACAATGAATGGAACAGGTAGACGGTTGAAATCTGTGTATATATTGCTTCTATATAGTCTAAGAAACATATATGCGAAGCATCCAAACAGTACAATTCGCCAATTTTTTGTTCTTCAAGTTTAAGTGAACAATGAGCCCCAATGGTTAATCCTTTATCGGTAATTATTTGTAACTTTCGACAAGTAGAACAATGAATGGAACAGGTAGACGGTTGAAATCCTTGTATATATTGCTTCCATATAGTCTAAGAAACATGAACGCAAAGCATCCAAACAGTACCATTCGCCAATTTTTTGTTCTTCAAGTTTAAGTGAACTACGAGCCCCATTGTTAATCCTTTAAAGGAAATTATTTGTAAATTTCGACAAGTAGAACAATGAATGGAACAGGTAGACTGTTGAAATCATTGTATATATTGCTTCTATATAGTCTAAGAAACATATATGCAAAGCGTCCAAACAGTACAATTCGCCAATTATTTGATCTTCAAGTTTAAGTGAACTACGAGCCCCATTGTTAATACTTTAACGGAAATTATTTGTAACTTGCGACAAGTAGAACAATGAATGGAACAGGTAGCCGGTTGAAATCAATGTATATATTGCTTCTATATAGTCTAAGAAACATATATGCAAAGCATCCAAACAGTACCATTCGCCAATTTTTTGTTCTTCAAGTTTAAGTGAACTACGACCCCCATTGTTAATCCTTTAAAGGAAATTATTTGTATCTTTCGACAAGTAGAACAATGAATGGAACAGGTAGACGGTTGAAATCTTTGTATATATTGCTTCTAAATAGTCTAAGGAACATCTATGCAAAGCATCCAAACAGTACAATTCGCCAATTTTTTGTTCTTCAAGTTTAAGTGAACTACGAGCCCCATTGTTAATCCTTTAAAGGAAATTATTTGTAAATTTCGACAAGTAGAACAATGAATGGAACAGGTAGACTGTTGAAATCATTGTATATATTGCTTCTATATCGTCTAAGAAACATATATGCAAAGCATCCAAACAGTACAATTCGCCAATTTTTTGTTCTTCAAGTTTAAGTGAACAATGAGCCCCATTGTTAATCCTTTAAAGGAAATTATTTGTAACTTTCGACAAGTAGAAAAATGAATGGAACAGGTAGACGGTTGAAATCTGTGTATATATTGCTTCTATATAGTCTAAGAAACATATATGCAAAGCGTCCAAACAGTACAATTCGCCAATTATTTGTTCTTCAAGTATAAGTGAACAGCGAGCCCCATTGATAATCATGAAATGGCAATTATTTGTAACTATCTACAAGTAGAACAATGAATAGTACAGTTAGACGGGTGAAATCTTTCTATTTATTGCTTCTAAATAGTCTAAGAAACATCTATGCAAAGCATCCAAACAGTACAATTCGCCAATTTTTTGTTATTCAAGTTTAAGTGAACTACGAGCCCCATTGTTAATCCTTTAAAGGAAATTATTTGTAAATTTCGACAAGTAGAACAATGAATGGAACAGGTAGACTGTTGAAATCATTGTATATATTGCTTCTATATCGTCTAAGAAACATATATGCAACGCATCCAAACAGTACAATTCGCCAATTTTTTGTTCTTCAAGTTTAAGTGAACAGCGAGCCCCATTGTTAATCCTTTAAAGGAAATTATTTGTAACTTTCGACAAGTAGAAAAATGAATGGAACAGGTAGACGGTTGAAATCTTTGTATATATTGCTTCTATATAGTCTAAGAAACATATATGCAAAGCATCCAAACAGTACAATTCGCCGATTTTTTGTTCTTCAAGTATAAGTGAACAGCGAGCCCCATTGATAATCATGAAATGGCAATTATTTGTAACTATCTACAAGTAGAACAATGAATAGTACAGGTAGACGGGTGAAATCTTTCTATATATTGCTTCTAAATAGTCTAAGAAACATCTATGCAAAGCATCCAAACAGTACAATGCGCCAATTTTTTGTTCTTCAAGTTTAAGTGAACAATGAGCCCCAATGGTTAATCCTTTATCGGTAATTATTTGTAACTTTCGACAAGTAGAACAATGAATGGAACAGGTAGACGGTTGAAATCTGTTAATATATTGCTTCTATATAGTCTAAGAAACATATATGCAAAGCATCCAAACAGTACAATTCGCCAATTTTTTGTTCTTCAAGTTTAAGTGAACAATGAGCCCCAATGGTTAATCCTTTATCGGTAATTATTTGTAACTTTCGACAAGTAGAACAATGAATTGAACAGGTAGACGGTTGAAATCCTTGTATATATTGCTTCCATATAGTCTAAGAAACATGAACGCAAAGCATCCAAACAGTACCATTCGCCAATTTTTTGTTCTTCAAGTTTAAGTGAACTACGAGCCCCATTGTTAATCCTTTAAAGGAAATTATTTGTAAATTTCGACAAGTAGAACAATGAATGGAACAGGTAGACTGTTGAAATCATTGTATATATTGCTTCTATATAGTCTAAGAAACATATATGCAAAGCGTCCAAACAGTACAATTCGCCAATTATTTGATCTTCAAGTTTAAGTGAACTACGAGCCCCATTGTTAATACTTTAACGGAAATTATTTGTAACTTGCGACAAGTAGAACAATGAATGGAACAGGTAGCCGGTTGAAATCAATGTATATATTGCTTCTATATAGTCTAAGAAACATATATGCAAAGCATCCAAACAGTACCATTCGCCAATTTTTTGTTCTTCAAGTTTAAGTGAACTACGAGCCCCATTGTTAATCCTTTAAAGGAAATTATTTGTAACTTTCGACAAGTAGAACAATGAATGGAACAGGTAGACGGTTGAAATCTTTGTATATATTGCTTCTATATAGTCTAAGAAACATATATGCAAAGCATCCAAACAGTACAATTCGCCAATTTTTTGTTCTTCAACTATAAGTGAACAGCGAGCCCCATTGATAATCATGAAATGGCAATTATTTGTAACTATCTGCAAGTAGAACAATGAATAGTACAGGTAGACGGGTGAAATCTTTCTATATATTGCTTCTAAATAGTCTAAGAAACATCTATGCAAAGCATCCAAACAGTACAATTCGCCAATTTTTTGTTCTTCAAGTTTAAGTGAAATACGAGCCCCATTGTTAATACTTTAACGGAAATTATTTGTAACTTGCGACAAGTAGAACAATGAATGGAACAGGTAGCCGGTTGAAATCAATGTATATATTGCTTCTATATAGTCTAAGAAACATATATGCAAAGCATCCAAACAGTACCACTCGCCAATTTTTTGTTCTTCAAGTTTAAGTGAACTACGAGCCCCATTGTTAATGCTTTAAAGGAAATTATTTGTAAATTTCGACAAGTAGAACAATGAATGGAACAGGTAGACTGTTGAAATCATTGTATATATTGCTTCTATATAGTCTAAGAAACATATATGCAAAGCGTCCAAACAGTACAATTCGCCAATAATTTGATCTTCAAGTTTAAGTGAACTACGAGCCCCATTGTTAATACTTTAACGGAAATTATTTGTAACTTGCGACAAGTAGAACAATGAATGGAACAGGTAGCCGGTTGAAATCAATGTATATATTGCTTCTATATAGTCTAAGAAACATATATGCAAAGCATCCAAACAGTACCATTCGCCAATTTTTTGTTCTTCAAGTTTAAGTGAACTACGAGCCCCATTGTTAATCCTTTAAAGGAAATTATTTGTAACTTTCGACAAGTAGAACAATGAATGGAACAGGTAGACGGTTGAAATCTTTGTATATATTGCTTCTATATAGTCTAAGAAACATATATGCAAAGCATCCAAACAGTACAATTCGCCAATTTTTTGTTCTTCAAGTTTAAGTGAACAATGAGCCCCAATGGTTAATCCGTTATCGGAAATTATTTGTTACTTTCGACAAGAAGAACAATGAATGGAAAAGTAGACGGTTGAAATCTATGTATATATTGCTTCTATATAGTCTAAGAAACATATATGCAAAGCATCCAAACAGTACCATTCGCCAATTTTTTGTTCTTCAAGTTTAAGTGAACAAAGAGCCCCATTGTTAATCCTTTATCGGAAATTATTTGTAATTTTCGACAAGTAGAACAATGAATGGAACAGCTAGACGGTTGAAATCTTTGTATATATTGCTTCTATATAATCTAAGAAACATATATGCAAAGCATCCAAACAGTACCATTCGCCAATTTTTTGTTCTTCAAGATTAAGTAAACTACGATCCCCATTGTTAATCCTTTAAAGGAAATTATTTGTAAATTTCGACAAGTAGAACAATGAATGGAACAGGTAGACTGTTGAAATCATTGTATACATTGCTTCTATATAGTCTAAGAAACATATATGCAAAGCGTCCAAACAGTACAATTCGCCAATTATTTGATCTTCAAGTTTAAGTGAACTACGAGCCCCATTGTTAATACTTTAACGGAAATTATTTGTAACTTGCGACAAGTAGAACAATGAATGGAACAGGTAGCCGGTTGAAATCAATGTATATATTGCTTCTATATAGTCTAAGAAACATATATGCAAAGCATCCAAACAGTACCATTCGCCAATTTTTTGTTCTTCAAGTTTAAGTGAACAAAGAGCCCCATTGTTAATCCTTTATCGGAAATTATTTGTAATTTTCGACAAGTAGAACAATGAATGGAACAGGTAGACTGTTGAAATCATTGTATATATTGCTTCTATATCGTCTAAGAAACATATATGCAAAGCATCCAAACAGTACAATTCGCCAATTTTTTGTTCTTCAAGTTTAAGTGAACAATGAGCCCCATTGTTAATCCTTTATAGGAAATTATTTGTAACGTTCGACAAGTAGAAAAATGAATGGAACAGGTAGACGGTTGAAATCTGTGTATATATTGCTTCTATATAGTCTAAGAGACATATATGCAAAGCATCCAAACAGTACAATTCGCCAATTTTTTGTTCTTCAAGTTTAAGTGAACAATGAGCCCCAATGGTTAATCCTTTATCGGTCATTATTTGTAACTTTCGACAAGTAGAACAATGAATGGAACAGGTAGACGGTTGAAATATTTGTATATATTGCTTCTATATAGTATAAGAAACATATATGCAAAGCATCCAAACAGTACAATTCGCCAATTTTTTGTTCTTCAAGTTTAAGTGAACAATGAGCCCCAATGGTTAATCCTTTATCGGTAATTATTTGTAACTTTCGACAAGTAGAACAATGAATGGAACAGGTAGACGGTTGAAATATTTGTATATATTGCTTCTATATAGTATAAGAAACATATATGCAAAGCATCCAAACAGTACAATTCGCCAATTTTTTGTTCTTCAAGTTTAAGTAAACTACGATCCCCATTGTTAATCCCTTAACGGAAATTATTTGTAACTTTCGACAAGTAGAACAGTGAATGGAACAGGTAGCCGGTTGAAATCAATGTATATGTTGCTTCTATATAGTCTAAGAAACATCTATGCAAAGCATCCAAACAGTACCATTCGCCAATTTTTTGTTCTTCAAGTTTAAGTGAACTACGAGCCCCATTGTTAATCCTTTAAAGGAAATTATTTGTAACTTTCGACAAGTAGAACAATGAATGGAACAGGTAGACGGTTGAAATCTTTGTATATATTGCTTCTAAATAGTCTAAGAATCATCTATGCAAAGCATCCAAACAGTACAATTCGCCAATTTTTTGTTCTTCAAGTTTAAGTGAACTACGAGCCCCATTGTTAATCCTTTAAAGGAAATTATTTGTAAATTTCGACAAGTAGAACAATGAATGGAACAGGTAGACTGTTGAAATCATTGTATATATTGCTTCTATATCGTCTAAGAAACATATATGCAAAGCATCCAAACAGTACAATTCGCCAATTTTTTGTTCTTCAAGTTTAAGTGAACAATGAGCCCCATTGTTAATCCTTTAAAGGAAATTATTTGTAACTTTCGACAAGTAGAAAAATGAATGGAACAGGTAGACGGATGAAATCATTGTATATATTGCTTCTATATAGTCTAAGAAACATATATGCAAAGCGTCCAAACAGTACAATTCGCCAATTATTTGTTCTTCAAGTATAAGTGAACAGCGAGCCCCATTGATAATCATGAAATGGCAATTATTTGTAACTATCTACAAGTAGAACAATGAATAGTACAGGTAGACGGGTGAAATCTTTCTATTTATTGCTTCTAAATAGTCTAAGAAACATCTATGCAAAGCATCCAAACAGTACAATTCGCCAATTTTTTGTTATTCAAGTTTAAGTGAACTACGAGCCCCATTGTTAATCCTTTAAAGGAAATTATTTGTAAATTTCGACAAGTAGAACAATGAATGGAACAGGTAGACTGTTGAAATCATTGTATATATTGCTTCTATATCGTCTAAGAAACATATATGCAACGCATCCAAACAGTACAATTCGCCAATTTTTTGTTCTTCAAGTTTAAGTGAACAATGAGCCCCATTGTTAATCCTTTAAAGGAAATTATTTGTAACTTTCGACAAGTAGAAAAATGAATGGAACAGGTAGACGGTTGAAATCTTTGTATATATTGCTTCTATATAGTCTAAGAAACATATATGCAAAGCATCCAAACAGTACAATTCGCCAATTTTTTGTTCTTCAAGTATAAGTGAACAGCGAGCCCCATTGATAATCATGAAATGGCAATTATTTGTAACTATCTACAAGTAGAACAATCAATAGTACAGGTAGACGGGTGAAATCTTTCTATATACTGCTTCTAAATAGACTAAGAAACATCTATGCAAAGCATCCAAACAGTACAATGCGCCAATTTTTTGTTCTTCAAGTTTAAGTGAACAATGAGCCCCAATGGTTAATCCTTTATCGGTAATTATTTGTAACTTTCGACAAGTAGAACAATGAATGGAACAGGTAGACGGTTGAAATCTGTGTATATATTGCTTCTATATAGTCTAAGAAACATATATGCGAAGCATCCAAACAGTACAATTCGCCAATTTTTTGTTCTTCAAGTTTAAGTGAACAATGAGCCCCAATGGTTAATCCTTTATCGGTAATTATTTGTAACTTTCGACAAGTAGAACAATGAATGGAACAGGTAGACGGTTGAAATCCTTGTATATATTGCTTCCATATAGTCTAAGAAACATGAACGCAAAGCATCCAAACAGTACCATTCGCCAATTTTTGGTTCTTCAAGTTTAAGTGAACTACGAGCCCCATTGTTAATCCTTTAAAGGAAATTATTTGTAAATTTCGACAAGTAGAACAATGAATGGAACAGGTAGACTGTTGAAATCATTGTATATATTGCTTCTATATAGTCTAAGAAACATATATGCAAAGCGTCCAAACAGTACAATTCGCCAATTATTTGATCTTCAAGTTTAAGTGAACTACGAGCCCCATTGTTAATACTTTAACGGAAATTATTTGTAACTTGCGACAAGTAGAACAATGAATGGAACAGGTAGCCGGTTGAAATCAATGTATATATTGCTTCTATATAGTCTAAGAAACATATATGCAAAGCATCCAAACAGTACCATTCGCCAATTTTTTGTTCTTCAAGTTTAAGTGAACTACGACCCCCATTGTTAATCCATTAAAGGAAATTATTTGTATCTTTCGACAAGTAGAACAATGAATGGAACAGGTAGACGGTTGAAATCTTTGTATATATTGCTTCTAAATAGTCTAAGGAACATCTATGCAAAGCATCCAAACAGTACAATTCGCCAATTTTTTGTTCTTCAAGTTTAAGTGAACTACGAGCCCCATTGTTAATCCTTTAAAGGAAATTATTTGTAAATTTCGACAAGTAGAACAATGAATGGAACAGGTAGACTGTTGAAATCATTGTATATATTGCTTCTATATCGTCTAAGAAACATATATGCAAAGCATCCAAACAGTACAATTCGCCAATTTTTTGTTCTTCAAGTTTAAGTGAACAATGAGCCCCATTGTTAATCCTTTAAAGGAAATTATTTGTAACTTTCGACAAGTAGAAAAATGAATGGAACAGGTAGACGGTTGAAATCTGTGTATATATTGCTTCTATATAGTCTAAGAAACATATATACAAAGTGTCCAAACAGTACAATTCGCCAATTATTTGTTCTTCAAGTATAAGTGAACAGCGAGCCCCATTGATAATCATGAAATGGCAATTATTTGTAACTATCTACAAGTAGAACAATGAATAGTACAGTTAGACGGGTGAAATCTTTCTATTTATTGCTTCTAAATAGTCTAAGAAACATCTATGCAAAGCATCCAAACAGTACAATTCGCCAATTTTTTGTTATTCAAGTTTAAGTGAACTACGATCCCCATTGTTAATCCTTTAAAGGAAATTATTTGTAAATTTCGACAAGTAGAACAATGAATGGAACAGGTAGACTGTTGAAATCATTGTATATATTGCTTCTATATCGTCTAAGAAACATATATGCAAAGCATCCAAACAGTACAATTCGCCAATTTTTTGTTCTTCAAGTTTAAGTGAACAATGAGCCCCATTGTTAATCCTTTAAAGGAAATTATTAGTAACTTTCGACAAGTAGAAAAATGAATGGATCATGTAGACGGTTGAAATCATTGTATATATTGCTTCTATATAGCCTACGAAACATATATGCAAAGCATCCAAACAGTACCATTCGCCAATTTTTTGTTCTTCAAGTTTAAGTGAACAATGAGCCCCATTGTTAATCCTTTATCGGAAATTATTTGTAACTTTCGACAAGTAGAACATTGAATGGAACAGGTAAACGGTTGAAATCTTTGTATCTGTTGCTTCTATATAGTATAAGAAACATATATGCAAAGCATCCAAACAGTACCATTCGCCACTCTTTTGTTCTTCAAGTTTAGGTGAACAACGAGCCCCATTGTTAATCCTTTAAAGGAAATTATTTGTAAATTTCGACAAGTAGAACAATGATTGGATCACGTAGACGGTTGAAATCATTGTATATATTGCTTCTATATAGTCTAAGAAACATATATTCAAAGCATCCAAACAGTACAATTCGCCAATTATTTGATGTTCAAGTTTAAGTGAACTACGAGCCCCATTGTTAATACTTTAACGGAAATTATTTGTAACTTGCAACAAGTAGAACAATGAATGGAACAGGTAGACGGTTGAAATCAATGTATATATTGCTTCTATATAGTCAAAGAAACATATATGCAAAGCATCCAAACAGTACCATTCGCCAATTTTTTGTTATTCAAGTTTAAGTGAACAACGAGCCCCATTGTTAATCCTTTAAAGGAAATTATTTGTAAATTTCGACAAGTAGAACAATGATGGGAACACGTAGACGGTTGAAATCTTTGTATATATTGCTTCCATATAGTCTAAGAAACATATATGCAAAGCGTCCAAACAGTACCAGTCGCCAATTTTGTGTTCTTCAAGTTTAAGTGAACTACGAGCCCCATTGTTAATACATTAACGGAAATTATTTGTAAATTTCGACAAGTAGAACAATGAATGGAATAGGTAGATGGTTGAAATCATTGTATATATTCCTTCTATATAGTCTAAGAAACATATATGCAAAGCATCCAAACAGTACAATTCGCCAATTTTTTGTTCTTCAAGTTTAAGTAAACTACGATCCCCATTGTTAATCCCTTAACGCAAATTATTTGTAACTTTCGACAAGTAGAACAATGAATGGAACAGGTAGACGGTTGAAATCATTGTATATATTGCTTTTATATAGTCTAAGAAACATATATGCAAAGCATCGAAACAGTACAATTCGACAATTTTTTGTTCTTCAAGTTTAGTGAACAATGAGCCCCAATGGTTAATCCTTTAAAGGAAATTATTTGTAAATTTCGACAAGTAGAACAATGATTGGATCACGTAGACGGTTGAAATCATTGTATATATTGCTTCTATATAGTCTAAGAAACATATATGCAAAGCATCCAAACAGTACAATTCGCCAATTTTTTGTTCTTCAAGTTTAAGTGAACAATGAGCCCCAATGGTTAATCCTTTATCGGAAATTATTTGTAATTTTCGACAAGTAGAACAATGAACGGAACAGGTAGACGGTTGAAATATTTGTATATATTGCTTCTATATAATCTAAGAAACATATATGCAAAGCATCCAAACAGTACCATTCGCCAATTTTTTGTTCTTCAAGTTTAAGTGAACAGCGAGCCCCATTGATAATCATGAAATGGAAATTATTTGTAACTTTCTACAAGTAGAACAATGAATAGTACAGGTAGACCGGTGAAATCTTTCTATATATTGCTTCTAAATAGTCTAAGAAACATATATGCAAAGCATCCAAAATTACAATTCGCCAATTTTTTGTTCTTCAAGTTTAAGTGAACTACGAGCCCCATTGTTAATCCTTTAAAGGAAATTATTTGTAAATTTCGACAAGTAGAACAATGAATGGAACAGGTAGACTGTTGAAATCATTGTATATATTGCTTCTATATAGTCTAAGAAACATATATGCAAAGCATCCAAACAGTACCATTCGCCAATTTTTTGTTCTTCAAGTTTAAGTGAACTACGAGCCCCATTGTTAATCCTTTAAAGGAAATTATTTGTAAATTTCGACAAGTAGAACAATGATTGGAACACGTAGACGGTCGAAATCTTTGTATATATTGCTTCCATATAGTCTAAGAAACATATATGCAAAGCATCCAAACAGTACCATCCGCCAATTTTTTGGTCTTCAAGTTTAAGTGAACAATGAGCCCCATTGTTAATCCTTTATCGGAAATTATTTGTAACTTTCGACAAGTAGAACAATGAATGGAACTGGTAGATGGTTGAAATCTTTTTATATATTGCTTCTATATAGTCTAAGAAACATATATGCAAAGCATCCAAACAGTACCATTCGCCAATTTCTTGTTCTTCAAGTTTAAGTGAACAAAGAGGCCCATTGATAATCATGAAACGGAAATTATTTGTAACTTTCGACAAGAAGAACAATAAATAGAACAGGTAGACGGTTGCAATCTTTGTATATGTTGCTTCTATATAGTCTAAGGAACCTACATGCAAAGCATCCAAACAGTACCATTCGCCAATTTTTTGTTCTTCAAGTTTAAGTGAACAACAAGCCCCATGGATAATCATGACACGGAAATTATTTGTAACTTTCGACATGTAGAACAATGAATGGAACAGGTAGACGGTTGAAATCATTATATCTATTGCTTCTATATAGTCTAAGAAACATATATGCATAGCATCCACACAGTACAATTCGCCAATTTATTGTTCTTCAAGTTTAAGTGAACAACGAGCCCTATTGTTAATCCTTTAAAGGAAATTATTTGTAAATTTCGACAAGTAGAACAATGATTGGAACACGTAGACGGTTGAAATATTATTATATATTGCTTCCATATAGTCTAAGAAACATATATGCAAAGCATCCAAACAGTACCATTCGCCAATCTTTTGTTCTTCAAGTTTAAGTGAACAATGAGCCCCATTGTTACTACTTTATCGGAAATTATTTGTAACTTTCGACAAGTAGAACAATGAATGGAACAGGTAGACGGTTGAAATCTTTGTATATATTGCTTCTATATAGTCTAAGAAACATATATGCAAAGCATCCAAACAGTACAATTCGCCAATTTTTTGTTCTTCAAGTTTAAGTGAACAATGAGCCCCTATGGTTAATCCTTTATCGGAAATTATTTGTAACTTTCGACAAGTAGAACAATGAATGGAACAGGTAGACGGTTGAAATATTTGTATATATTGCTTCCATATAGTCTAAGAAACATGTACGCAAAGCATCCAAATAGTACCATTTGCAAATTTTTTGGTCTTCAGGATTAAGTGAACAATGAGCCCCAATGGTTCATCCTTTATCGGAAATTATTTGTAACTTTCGGCAAGTAGAACAATGAATTGAACAGGTAGACGGTTGAAATCTTTGTATATATTGCTTCTATATAATCTAAGAAACATATATGCAAAGCATCCAAACAGTAGAATTCGCCAATTATTTCATCTTCATGTTTAAGTGAACTACGAGCCCCATTGTTAATACTTTAACGGAAATTATTTGTAACTTTCGACAAGTAGAACAATGAATGGAACACGTAGACGGTTGAAATCTTTGTATATATTGCTTCCATATAGTCTAAGAAACATGTACGCAAAGCATCCAAACAGTACCATTCGCCAATTTTTTGTTCTTCAAGTTTAAGTGAACAATGCCCCAATGGTTAATCCTTTATCGGAAATTATTTGTAATTTTCGACAAGTAGAACAATGAATGGAACAGGTAGACGGTTGAAATATTTGTATATATTGCTTCTATATAATCTAAGAAACATATATGCAAAGAATCTAAGCAGTAACAATCGCCAATTTTTTGATCTTCAAGTTTAAGTGAACAGCGAGCCCCATTGATAATCATGAAATGGAAATTATTTGTAACTTTCTACAAGTAGAACAATGAATAGTACAGGTAGACGGGTGAAATCTTTCTATATATTGCTTCTAAATAGTCTAAGAAACATATATGCAAAGCATCCAAACAGTACAATTCGCCAATTTTTTGTTCTTCAAGTTTAAGTGAACTACGAGCCCCATTGTTAATCCTTTAAAAGAAATTATTTGTAAATTTAGACAAGTAGAACAATGAATGGGACAGGTAGACTGTTGAAATCATTTTATATATTGCTTCTATATAGTATAAGAAACATATATGCAAATCATCCAAACAGTACAATTCGCCAATTTTTTGTTCTTCAAGTTTAAGTGAACTACGAGCCCCATTGTTAATACTTTAACGGAAATTATTTGTTACTTTCGACAAGTAGAACAATGAATGGAACAGGTAGACGGTTGAAATCATTGTATATATTGCTTCTATATAGTCTAAGAAACATGTACGCAAAGCATCCAAACAGTACCATTCGCAAATTTTTTGTTCTTCAAGTTTAAGTGAACAATGAGCCCCAATGGTTAATCCTTTATCGGAAATTATTTGTAATTTTCGACAAGTAGAACAATGAATGGAACAGGTAGACGGTTGAAATCTTTATATATATTGCTTCTATATAGTCTCAGAAACATATATGCAAAGCATCCAAACAGTACAATTCGCCAATTTATTGTTCTTCAAGTTTAAGTGAACTACGAGCCCCATTGTTAATACTTTAACGGAAATTATTTGTAACTTTCGACAAGTAGAACAATGAATGGAACAGGTAGACGGTTGAAATCTTTGTATATATTGCTTCCATATAGTCTAAGAAACATGTACCCAATGCATCCAAACAGTACCATTCGCCAATTTTTTGTTCTTCAAGTTTAAGTGAACTACGAGCCCCATTGTTAATCCTTTAAAGGAAATTATTTGTAAATTTCGACAAGTAGAACAATGAATGGAACAGGTAGACTGTTGAAATCATTGTATATATTGCTTCTATATAGTCTAAGAAACATATATGCAAAGCATCCAAACAGTTCAATTTGCCAATTTTTTGTTCTTCAAGTTTAAGTGAACTACGAGCCCCATTGTTAATCCTTTAAAAGAAATTATTTGTAAATTTAGACAAGTAGAACAATGAATGGGACAGGTAGACTGTTGAAATCATTTTATATATTGCTTCTATATAGTATAAGAAACATATATGCAAATCATCCAAACAGTCCCATTAGCCAATTTTTTGTTCTTCAAGTTTAAGTGAACAATGAGCCCCATTGTTAATCCTTTAAAGGAAATTATTTGTAAATTTAGACAAGTAGAACAATGATTGGAACACGTAGACGGTTGAAATCTTTGTAAATATTGCTTCCATATTGTCTAAAAAACATATATTTAAAGCATCCAAACAGTACAATTTGCCAATTTTTTGTTCTTCAAGTTTAAGTGAACTACGAGCCCCATTGTTAATCCTTTAAAGGAAATTATTTGTAAATTTCGACAAGTAGAACAATGAATGGAACAGGTAGACGGTTGAAATCTTTGTATATATTGCTTCCATATAGTCTAAAAAACATATATCCAAAGCATCCAAACAGTCCCATTAGCCAATTTTTTGTTCTTCAAGTTTAAGTGAACAATGAGCCCCATTGTTAATCCTTTAAAGGAAATTATTTGTAAATTTCGACAAGTAGAACAATGAATGGAACAGGTAGACTGTTGAAATCATTGTATATATTGCTTCTATATAGTCAAAGAAACATATATGCAAAGCATCCAAACAGTACAATTTGCCAATTTCTTGTTCTTCAAGTTTAAGTGAACTACGAGCCCCATTGTTAATCCTTTAAAGGAAATTATTTGTAAATTTAGACAAGTAGAACAATGAATGGGACAGGTAGACTGTTGAAATCATTTTATATATTGCTTCTATATAGTATAAGAAACATATATGCAAAGCATCCAAACAGTACAATTTGCCAATTTTTTGTTCTTCAAGTTTAAGTGAACTACGAGCCCCATTGTTAATCCTTTAAAGGAAATTATTTGTAAATTTCGACAAGGAGAACAATGAATGGAACAGGTAGACGGTTGAAATCTTTGTATATATTGCTTCCATATAGTCTAAAAAACATATATCCAAAGCATCCAAACAGTCCCATTAGCCAATTTTTTGTTCTTCAAGTTTAAGTGAACAATGAGCCCCATTGTTAATCCTTTAAAGGAAATTATTTGTAAATTTCGACAAGTAGAACAATGAATGGAACAGGTAGACTGTTGAAATCATTGTATATATTGCTTCTATATAGTCAAAGAAACATATATGCAAAGCATCCAAACAGTACAATTTGCCAATTTATTGTTCTTCAAGTTTAAGTGAACTACGAGCCCCATTGTTAATCCTTTAAAAGAAATTATTTGTAAATTTAGACAAGTAGAACAATGAATGGGAGAGGTAGACTGTTGAAATCATTTTATATATTGCTCCTATATAGTATAAGAAACATATATGCAAATCATCCAAACAGTACAATTCGCCAATTTTTTGTTCTTCAAGTTTAAGTGAACTACGAGCCCCATTGTTAATACTTTAACGGAAATTATTTGTTACTTTCGACAAGTAGAACAATGAATGGAACAGGTAGACGGTTGAAATCATTGTATATATTGCTTCTATATAGTCTAAGAAACATGTACGCAAAGCATCCAAACAGTACCATTCGCCAATTTTTTGTTCTTCAAGTTTAAGTGAACAATGAGCCCCAATGGTTAATCCTTTATCGGAAATTATTTGTAATTTTCGACAAGTAGAACAATGAATGGAACAGGTAGTCGGTTGAAATCTTTGTATATATTGCTTCTATATAGTCTCAGAAACATATATGCAAAGCATCCAAACAGTACAATTCGCCAATTTATTGTTCTTCAAGTTTAAGTGAACTACGAGCCCCATTGTTAATACTTTAACGGAAATTATTTGTTACTTTCGACAAGTAGAACATTGAATGGAACATGTAGACGGTTAAAATAATTGTATATATTGCTTCTATATAGTCTAAGAAACATATATGCAAAGCATCCACACAGTACAATTCGCCAATTTCTTGTTCTTCAAGTTTAAGTGAACTACGAGCCCCATTGTTAATACTTTAACGGAAATTATTTGTTACTTTCGACAAGTAGAACAATGATTGGAACACGTAGACGGTTGATATCTTTGAATATATTGCTTCCATATAGTCTAAAAAACATATATCCAAAGCATCCAAACAGTCCCATTCGCCAGTTTTTTGTTCATCAAGTTTAAGTGAACAATGAGCCCCATTGTTAATCCTTTAAATGAAATTATTTGTAAATTTCGACAAGTAGAACAATGAATGGAACTGGTAGACTGTTGAAATCATTGTATATATTGCTTCTATATAGTCAAAGAAACATATATGCAAAGCATCCAAACAGTACAATTTGCCAATTTTTTGTTCTTCAAGTTTAAGTGAACTACGAGCCCCATTGTTAATCCTTTAAAGGAAATTATTTGTAAATTTCGACAAGGAGAACAATGAATGGAACAGGTAGACGGTTGAAATCTTTGTATATATTGCTTCCATATAGTCTAAAAAACATATATCCATAGCATCCAAACAGTCCCATTAGCCAATTTTTTGTTCTTCAAGTTTAAGTGAACAATGAGCCCCATTGTTAATCCTTTAAAGGAAATTATTTGTAAATTTCCACAAGTAGAACAATGAATGGAACAGGTAGACTGTTGAAATCATTGTATATATTGATTCTATATAGTCAAAGAAACATATATGCAAAGCATCCAAACAGTACAATTTGCCAATTTTTTGTTCTTCAAGTTTAAGTGAACTACGAGCCCCATTGTTAATCCTTTAAAGGAAATTATTTGTAAATTTCGACAAGGAGAACACTGAATGGAACAGGTAGACGGTTGAAATCTTTGTATATATTGCTTCCATATAGTCTAAAAAACATATATCCAAAGCATCCAAACAGTCCCATTAGCCAATTTTTTGTTCTTCAAGTTTAAGTGAACAATGAGCCCCATTGTTAATCCTTTAAAGGAAATTATTTGTAAATTTCGACAAGTAGAACAATGAATGGAACAGGTAGACTGTTGAAATCATTGTATATATTGCTTCTATATAGTCAAAGAAACATATATGCAAAGCATCCAAACAGTAAAAGTTGCCAATTTTTTGTTCTTCAAGTTTAAGTGAACTACGAGCCCCATTGTTAATACTTTAAAGGAAATTATTTGTAAATTTAGACAAGTAGAACAATGAATGGGACAGGTAGACTGTTGAAATCATTTTATATATTGCTTCTATATAGTATAAGAAACATATATGCAAAGCATCCAAACAGTACAATTCGCCAATTTTTTGTTCTTCAAGTTTAAGTGAACTACGAGCCCCATTGTTAATCCTTTAAAGGAAATTGTTTGTAAATTTCGACAAGTAGAAATATGATTGGAACACGTAGACGGTTGAAATCTTTGTATATATTGCTTCTATATAATTTAAGAAACATATATGCAAAGCATCTAAATAGTAACAATCGCCAATTTTCTGATCTTCAAGTTTAAGTGAACAGCGAGCCCCATTGATAATCATGAAACGGAAATTATTTGTTACTTTCGACAAGTAGAACAATGAATGGAACAGGTAGACGGTTGAAATCATTGTATATATTGCTTCTATATAGTCTAAGAAACATGTACGCAAATCATCCAAACAGTACCATTCGCCAATTTATTGTTCTTCAAGTTTAAATGAACAACGAGCCCCATTGTTAATACTTTAAAGGAATTTATTTGTAAATTTCTTCAAGTAGAACAATGAATAGAACAGGTAGACGGTTGAAATCTTTCTATATATTGCTTCTATAGTGTCTAAGAAACATATATGCAAAGCATGCAAACAGTACAATTCGCCAATTTATTGTTCTTCAAGTTTAAGTGAACAACGAGCCCCATTGTTAATCGTTTATAGGAAATTATTTGTAAATTTCGACAAGTAGAACAATGAATGGGACAGGTAGACTGTTGAAATCATTTTATATATTGCTTCTATATAGTCTAAGAAACATATATGCAAAGCATCCACACAGTACAATTCGCCAATTTTTTGTTCTTCAAGTTTAAGTGAACTACGAGCCCCATTGTTAATACTTTAACGGAAATTATTTGTTACTTTCGACAAGTAGAACAATGATTGGAACACGTAGACGGTTGAAATCTTTGAATATATTGCTTCCATATAGTCTAAAAAACATATATCCAAAGCATCCAAACAGTCCCATTCGCCAGTTTTTTGTTCATCAAGTTTAAGTGAACAATGAGCCCCATTGTTAATCCTTTAAAGGAAATTATTTGTAAATTTCGACAAGTAGAACAATGAATGGAACAGGTAGACTGTTGAAATCATTGTATATATTGCTTCTATATAGTCAAAGAAACATATATGCAAAGCATCCAAACAGTACAATTCGCCAATTTTTTGTTCTTCAAGTTTAAGTGAACTACGAGCCCCATTGTTAATACTTTAACGGAAATTATTTGTTACTTTCGACAAGTAGAACAATGAATGGAACAGGTAGACGGTTGAAATCATTGTATATATTGCTTCTATATAGTCTAAGAAACATGTACGCAAAGCATCCAAACAGTACCATTCGCCAATTTTTTGTTCTTCAAGTTTAAGTGAACAATGAGCCCCAATGGTTAATCCTTTATCGGAAATTATTTGTAATTTTCGACAAGTAGAACAATGAATGGAACAGGTAGACGGTTGAAATCTTTGTATATATTGCTTCTATATAGTCTCAGAAACATATATGCAAAGCATCCAAACAGTACAATTCGCCAATTTATTGTTCTTCAAGTTTAAGTGAACTACGAGCCCCATTGTTAATACTTTAACGGAAATTATTTGTTACTTTCGACAAGTAGAACAATGAATGGAACATGTAGACGGTTAAAATAATTGTATATATTGCTTCTATATAGTCTAAGAAACATATATGCAAAGCATCCACACAGTACAATTCGCCAATTTTTTGTTCTTCAAGTTTAAGTGAACTACGAGCCCCATTGTTATTACTTTAACGGAAATTATTTGTTACTTTCGACAAGTAGAACAATGATTGGAACACGTAGACGGTTGAAATCTTTGAATATATTGCTTCCATATAGTCTAAAAAACATATATCCAAAGCATCCAAACAGTCCCATTCGCCAGTTTGTTGTTCATCAAGTTTAAGTGAACAATGAGCCCCATTGTTAATCCTTTAAAGGAAATTATTTGTAAATTTCGACAAGTAGAACAATGAATGGAACAGGTAGACTGTTGAAATCATTGTATATATTGCTTCTATATAGTCAAAGAAACATATATGCAAAGCATCCAAACAGTACAATTTGCCAATTTTTTGTTCTTCAAGTTTAAGTGAACTACGAGCCCCATTGTTAATCCTTTAAAGGAAATTATTTGTAAATTTCGACAAGGAGAACAATGAATGGAACAGGTAGACGGTTGAAATCTTTGTATATATTGCTTCCATATAGTCTAAAAAACATATATCCAAAGCATCCAAACAGTCCCATAAGCCAATTTTTTGTTCTTCAAGTTTAAGTGAACAATGAGCCCCATTGTTAATTCTTTAAAGGAAATTATTTGTAAATTTCGACAAGTAGAACAATGAATGGAACAGGTAGACTGTTGAAATCATTGTATATATTGCTTCTATATAGTCAAAGAAACATATATGCAAAGCATCCAAACAGTACAATTTGCCAATTTTTTGTTCTTCAAGTTTAAGTGAACTACGAGCCCCATTGTTAATCCTTTAAAGGAAATTATTTGTAAATTTAGACAAGTAGAACAATGAATGGGACAGGTAGACTGTTGAAATCATTTTATATATTGCTTCTATATAGTATAAGAAACATATATGCAAAGCATCCAAACAGTACAATTTGCCAATTTTTTGTTCTTCAAGTTTAAGTGAACTACGAGCCCCATTGTTAATCCTTTAAAGGAAATTATTTGTAAATTTCGACAAGGAGAACAATGAATGGAACAGGTAGACGGTTGAAATCTTTGTATATATTGCTTCCATATAGTCTAAAAAACATATATCCAAAGCATCCAAACAGTCCCATTAGCCAATTTTTTGTTCTTCAAGTTTAAGTGAACAATGAGCCCCATTGTTAATCCTTTAAAGGAAATTATTTGTAAATTTCGACAAGTAGAACAATGAATGGAACAGGTAGACTGTTGAAATCATTGTATATATTGCTTCTATATAGTCAAAGAAACATATATGCAAAGCATCCAAACAGTACAATTTGCCAATTTTTTGTTCTTCAAGTTTAAGTGAACTACGAGCCCCATTGTTAATCCTTTAAAGGAAATTATTTGTAAATTTCGACAAGGAGAACAATGAATAGAACAGGTAGACGGTTGAAATCTTTCTATATATTGCTTCTATATAGTCTAAGAAACATATATGCAAAGCATGCAAACAGTACAATTCGCCAATTTATTGTTCTTCAAGTTTAAGTGAACAACGAGCCCCATTGTTAATCGTTTATAGGAAATTATTTGTAAATTTCGACAAGTAGAACAATGAATGGGACAGGTAGACTGTTGAAATCATTTTATATATTGCTTCTATATAGTCTAAGAAACATATATGCAAAGCATCCACACAGTACAATTCGCCAATTTTTTGTTCTTCAAGTTTAACTGAACTACGAGCCCCATTGTTAATACTTTAACGGAAATTATTTGTTACTTTCGACAAGTAGAACAATGATTGGAACACGTAGACGGTTGAAATCTTTGAATATATTGCTTCCATATAGTCTAAAAAACATATATCCAAAGCATCCAAACAGTCCCATTCGCCAGTTTTTTGTTCATCAAGTTTAAGTGAACAATGAGCCCCATTGTTAATCCTTTAAAGGAAATTATTTGTAAATTTCGACAAGTAGAACAATGAATGGAACAGGTAGACTGTTGAAATCATTGTATATATTGCTTCTATATAATCAAAGAAACATATATGCAAAGCATCCAAACAGTACAATTTGCCAATTTTTTGTTCTTCAAGTTTAAGTGAACAATGAGCCCCATTGTTAATCCTTTAAAGGAAATTATTTGTAAATTTCGACAAGTAGAACAATGAATGGAACAGGTAGACTGTTGAAATCATTGTATATATTGCTTCTATATAGTCAAAGAAACATATATGCAAAGCATCCAAACAGTACAATTTGCCAATTTTTTGTTCTTCAAGTTTAAGTGAACTACGAGCCCCATTGTTAATCCTTTAAAGGAAATTATTTGTAAATTTCGACAAGGAGAACAATGAATGGAACAGGTAGACGGTTGAAATCTTTGTATATATTGCTTCCATATAGTCTAAAAAACATATATCCAAAGCATCCAAACAGTCCCATAAGCCAATTTTTTGTTCTTCAAGTTTAAGTGAACAATGAGCCCCATTGTTAATTCTTTAAAGGAAATTATTTGTAAATTTCGACAAGTAGAACAATGAATGGAACAGGTAGACTGTTGAAATCATTGTATATATTGCTTCTATATAGTCAAAGAAACATATATGCAAAGCATCCAAACAGTACAATTTGCCAATTTTTTGTTCTTCAAGTTTAAGTGAACTACGAGCCCCATTGTTAATCCTTTAAAGGAAATTATTTGTAAATTTAGACAAGTAGAACAATGAATGGGACAGGTAGACTGTTGAAATCATTTTATATATTGCTTCTATATAGTATAAGAAACATATATGCAAAGCATCCAAACAGTACAATTTGCCAATTTTTTGTTCTTCAAGTTTAAGTGAACTACGAGCCCCATTGTTAATCCTTTAAAGGAAATTATTTGTAAATTTCGACAAGTAGAACAATGAATGGAACAGGTAGACTGTTGAAATCATTGTATATATTGCTTCTATATAATCAAAGAAACATATATGCAAAGCATCCAAACAGTACAATTTGCCAATTTTTTGTTCTTCAAGTTTAAGTGAACTACGAGCCCCATAGTTAATCCTTTAAAAGAAATTATTTGTAAATTTAGACAAGTAGAACAATGAATGGGACAGGTAGACTGTTGAAATCATTTTATATATTGCTTCTATATAGTATAAGAAACATATATGCAAATCATCCAAACAGTACAATTCGCCAATTTTTTGTTCTTCAAGTTTAAGTGAACTACAAGCCCCATTGTTAATACTTTAACGGAAATTATTTGTTACTTTCGACAAGTAGAACAATGAATGGAACAGGTAGACGGTTGAAATCATTGTATATATTGCTTCTATATAGTCTAAGAAACATGTACGCAAAGCATCCAAACAGTACCATTCGCCAATTTTTTGTTCTTCAAGTTTAAGTGAACTACGAGCCCCATTGTTAATCCTTTAAAGGAAATTATTTGTAAATTTCGACAAGTAGAACAATGAATGGAACAGGTAGACGGTTGAAATCTTTGTATATATTGCTTCCATATAGTCTAAAAAACATATATCCAAAGCATCCAAACAGTCCCATTAGCCAATTTTTTGTTCTTCAAGTTTAAGTGAACAATGAGCCCCATTGTTAATCCTTTAAAGGAAATTATTTGTAAATTTCGACAAGTAGAACAATGAATGGAACAGGTAGACTGTTGAAATCATTGTATATATTGCTTCTATATAGTCAAAGAAACATATATGCAAAGCATCCAAACAGTACAATTTGCCAATTTTTTGTTCTTCAAGTTTAAGTGAACTACGAGCCCCATTGTTAATCCTTTAAAGGAAATTATTTGTAAATTTAGACAAGTAGAACAATGAATGGGACAGGTAGACTGTTGAAATCATTTTATATATTGCTTCTATATAGTATAAGAAACATATATGCAAAGCATCCAAACAGTACAATTTGCCAATTTTTTGTTCTTCAAGTTTAAGTGAACTACGAGCCCCATTGTTAATCCTTTAAAGGAAATTATTTGTAAATTTCGACAAGGAGAACAATGAATGGAACAGGTAGACGGTTGAAATCTTTGTATATATTGCTTCCATATAGTCTAAAAAACATATATCCAAAGCATCCAAACAGTCCCATTAGCCAATTTTTTGTTCTTCAAGTTTAAGTGAACAATGAGCCCCATTGTTAATCCTTTAAAGGAAATTATTTGTAAATTTCGACAAGTAGAACAATGAATGGAACAGGTAGACTGTTGAAATCATTGTATATATTGCTTCTATATAGTCAAAGAAACATATATGCAAAGCATCCAAACAGTACAATTTGCCAATTTTTTGTTCTTCAAGTTTAAGTGAACTACGAGCCCCATTGTTAATCCTTTAAAAGAAATTATTTGTAAATTTAGACAAGTAGAACAATGAATGGGAGAGGTAGACTGTTGAAATCATTTTATATATTGCTCCTATATAGTATAAGAAACATATATGCAAATCATCCAAACAGTACAATTCGCCAATTTTTTGTTCTTCAAGTTTAAGTGAACTACGAGCCCCATTGTTAATACTTTAACGGAAATTATTTGTTACTTTCGACAAGTAGAACAATGAATGGAACAGGTAGACGGTTGAAATCATTGTATATATTGCTTCTATATAGTCTAAGAAACATGTACGCAAAGCATCCAAACAGTACCATTCGCCAATTTTTTGTTCTTCAAGTTTAAGTGAACAATGAGCCCCAATGGTTAATCCTTTATCGGAAATTATTTGTAATTTTCGACAAGTAGAACAATGAATGGAACAGGTAGTCGGTTGAAATCTTTGTATATATTGCTTCTATATAGTCTCAGAAACATATATGCAAAGCATCCAAACAGTACAATTCGCCAATTTATTGTTCTTCAAGTTTAAGTGAACTACGAGCCCCATTGTTAATACTTTAACGGAAATTATTTGTTACTTTCGACAAGTAGAACAATGAATGGAACATGTAGACGGTTAAAATAATTGTATATATTGCTTCTATATAGTCTAAGAAACATATATGCAAAGCATCCACACAGTACAATTCGCCAATTTTTTGTTCTTCAAGTTTAAGTGAACTACGAGCCCCATTGTTAATACTTTAACGGAAATTATTTGTTACTTTCGACAAGTAGAACAATGATTGGAACACGTAGACGGTTGATATCTTTGAATATATTGCTTCCATATAGTCTAAAAAACATATATCCAAAGCATCCAAACAGTCCCATTCGCCAGTTTTTTGTTCATCAAGTTTAAGTGAACAATGAGCCCCATTGTTAATCCTTTAAAGGAAATTATTTGTAAATTTCGACAAGTAGAACAATGAATGGAACTGGTAGACTGTTGAAATCATTGTATATATTGCTTCTATATAGTCAAAGAAACATATATGCAAAGCATCCAAACAGTACAATTTGCCAATTTTTTGTTCTTCAAGTTTAAGTGAACTACGAGCCCCATTGTTAATCCTTTAAAGGAAATTATTTGTAAATTTCGACAAGGAGAACACTGAATGGAACAGGTAGACGGTTGAAATCTTTGTATATATTGCTTCCATATAGTCTAAAAAACATATATCCAAAGCATCCAAACAGTCCCATTAGCCAATTTTTTGTTCTTCAAGTTTAAGTGAACAATGAGCCCCATTGTTAATCCTTTAAAGGAAATTATTTGTAAATTTCGACAAGTAGAACAATGAATGGAACAGGTAGACTGTTGAAATCATTGTATATATTGCTTCTATATAGTCAAAGAAACATATATGCAAAGCATCCAAACAGTAAAAGTTGCCAATTTTTTGTTCTTCAAGTTTAAGTGAACTACGAGCCCCATTGTTAATACTTTAAAGGAAATTATTTGTAAATTTAGACAAGTAGAACAATGAATGGGACAGGTAGACTGTTGAAATCATTTTATATATTGCTTCTATATAGTATAAGAAACATATATGCAAAGCATCCAAACAGTACAATTCGCCAATTTTTTGTTCTTCAAGTTTAAGTGAACTACGAGCCCCATTGTTAATCCTTTAAAGGAAATTGTTTGTAAATTTCGACAAGTAGAACTATGATTGGAACACGTAGACGGTTGAAATCTTTGTATATATTGCTTCTATATAGTCTAAGAAACATATATGCAAAGCATCCAAACAGTACAATTCGCCTATTTTTTGTTCTTCAAGTTTAAGTGAACTACGAGCCCCATTATTAATCCATTATCGGAAATTATTTGTAATTTTCGACAAGACGAACAATGAATGGAACAGGTAGACCGTTGAAATCTTTGTATATATTGCTTCTATATAATTTAAGAAACATATATGCAAAGCATCTAAATAGTAACAATCGCCAATTTTGCTGATCTTCAAGTTTAAGTGAACAGCGAGCCCCATTGATAATCATGAAACGGAAATTATTTGTTACTTTCGACAAGTAGAACAATGAATGGAACAGGTAGACGGTTGAAATCATTGTATATATTGCTTCTATATAGTCTAAGAAACATGTACGCAAAGCATCCAAACAGTACCATTCGCCAATTTTTTGTTCTTCAAGTTTAAGTGAACAATGAGCCCCAATGGTTAATCCTTTATCGGAAATTATTTGTAATTTTCGACAAGTAGAACAATGAATGGAACAGGTAGTCGGTTGAAATCTTTGTATATATTGCTTCTATATAGTCTCAGAAACATATATGCAAAGCATCCAAACAGTACAATTCGCCAATTTATTGTTCTTCAAGTTTAAGTGAACTACGAGCCCCATTGTTAATACTTTAACGGAAATTATTTGTTACTTTCGACAAGTAGAACAATGAATGGAACATGTAGACGGTTAAAATAATTGTATATATTGCTTCTATATAGTCTAAGAAACATATATGCAAAGCATCCACACAGTACAATTCGCCAATTTTTTGTTCTTCAAGTTTAAGTGAACTACGAGCCCCATTGTTAATACTTTAACGGAAATTATTTGTTACTTTCGACAAGTAGAACAATGATTGGAACACGTAGACGGTTGATATCTTTGAATATATTGCTTCCATATAGTCTAAAAAACATATATCCAAAGCATCCAAACAGTCCCATTCGCCAGTTTTTTGTTCATCAAGTTTAAGTGAACAATGAGCCCCATTGTTAATCCTTTAAAGGAAATTATTTGTAAATTTCGACAAGTAGAACAATGAATGGAACTGGTAGACTGTTGAAATCATTGTATATATTGCTTCTATATAGTCAAAGAAACATATATGCAAAGCATCCAAACAGTACAATTTGCCAATTTTTTGTTCTTCAAGTTTAAGTGAACTACGAGCCCCATTGTTAATCCTTTAAAGGAAATTATTTGTAAATTTCGACAAGGAGAACAATGAATGGAACAGGTAGACGGTTGAAATCTTTGTATATATTGCTTCCATATAGTCTAAAAAACATATATCCAAAGCATCCAAACAGTCCCAATAGCCAATTTTTTGTTCTTCAAGTTTAAGTGAACAATGAGCCCCATTGTTAATCCTTTAAAGGAAATTATTTGTAAATTTCCACAAGTAGAACAATGAATGGAACAGGTAGACTGTTGAAATCATTGTATATATTGATTCTATATAGTCAAAGAAACATATATGCAAAGCATCCAAACAGTACAATTTGCCAATTTTTTGTTCTTCAAGTTTAAGTGAACTACAAGCCCCATTGTTAATCCTTTAAAGGAAACTACTTGTAAATTTAGACAAGTAGAACAATGAATGGGACAGGTAGACTGTTGAAATCATTTTATATATTGCTTCTATATAGTATAAGAAACATATATGCAAAGCATCCAAACAGTACAATTTGCCAATTTTTTGTTCTTCAAGTTTAAGTGAACTACGAGCCCCATTGTTAATCCTTTAAAGGAAATTATTTGTAAATTTCGACAAGGAGAACACTGAATGGAACAGGTAGACGGTTGAAATCTTTGTATATATTGCTTCCATATAGTCTAAAAAACATATATCCAAAGCATCCAAACAGTCCCATTAGCCAATTTTTTGTTCTTCAAGTTTAAGTGAACAATGAGCCCCATTGTTAATCCTTTAAAGGAAATTATTTGTAAATTTCGACAAGTAGAACAATGAATGGAACAGGTAGACTGTTGAAATCATTGTATATATTGCTTCTATATAGTCAAAGAAACATATATGCAAAGCATCCAAACAGTAAAAGTTGCCAATTTTTTGTTCTTCAAGTTTAAGTGAACTACGAGCCCCATTGTTAATACTTTAAAGGAAATTATTTGTAAATTTAGACAAGTAGAACAATGAATGGGACAGGTAGACTGTTGAAATCATTTTATATATTGCTTCTATATAGTATAAGAAACATATATGCAAAGCATCCAAACAGTACAATTCGCCAATTTTTTGTTCTTCAAGTTTAAGTGAACTACGAGCCCCATTGTTAATCCTTTAAAGGAAATTGTTTGTAAATTTCGACAAGTAGAACTATGATTGGAACACGTAGACGGTTGAAATCTTTGTATATATTGCTTCTATATAGTCTAAGAAACATATATGCAAAGCATCCAAACAGTACAATTCGCCTATTTTTTGTTCTTCAAGTTTAAGTGAACTACGAGCCCCATTATTAATCCATTATCGGAAATTATTTGTAATTTTCGACAAGACGAACAATGAATGGAACAGGTAGACGGTTGAAATCTTTGTATATATTGCTTCTATATAATTTAAGAAACATATATGCAAAGCATCTAAATAGTAACAATCGCCAATTTTCTGATCTTCAAGTTTAAGTGAACAGCGAGCCCCATTGATAATCATGAAACGGAAATTATTTGTTACTTTCGACAAGTAGAACAATGAATGGAACAGGTAGACGGTTGAAATCATTGTATATATTGCTTCTATATAGTCTAAGAAACATGTACGCAAAGCATCCAAACAGTACCATTCGCCAATTTTTTGTTCTTCAAGTTTAAGTGAACAATGAGCCCCAATGGTTAATCCTTTATCGGAAATTATTTGTAATTTTCGACAAGTAGAACAATGAATGGAACAGGTAGACTGTTGAAATCATTGTATATATTGCTTCTATATAGTCAAAGAAACATATATGCAAAGCATCCAAACAGTACAATTTGCCAATTTTTTGTTCTTCAAGTTTAAGTGAACTACGAGCCCCATTGTTAATACTTTAACGGAAATTATTTGTTACTTTCGACAAGTAGAACAATGAATGGAACATGTAGACGGTTGAAATAATTGTATATATTGCTTCTATATAGTCTAAGAAACATGTACGCAAATCATCCAAACAGTACCATTCGCCAATTTATTGTTCTTCAAGTTTAAATGAACAACGAGCCCCATTGTTAATACTTTAAAGGAATTTATTTGTAAATTTCTACAAGTAGAACAATGAATAGAACAGGTAGACGGTTGAAATCTTTCTATATATTGCTTCTATAGTGTCTAAGAAACATATATGCAAAGCATGCAAACAGTACAATTCGCCAATTTATTGTTCTTCAAGTTTAAGTGAACAACGAGCCCCATTGTTAATCGTTTATAGGAAATTATTTGTAAATTTCGACAAGTAGAACAATGAATGGGACAGGTAGACTGTTGAAATCATTTTATATATTGCTTCTATATAGTCTAAGAAACATATATGCAAAGCATCCACACAGTACAATTCGCCAATTTTTTGTTCTTCAAGTTTAAGTGAACTACGAGCCCCATTGTTAATACTTTAACGGAAATTATTTGTTACTTTCGACAAGTAGAACAATGATTGGAACACGTAGACGGTTGAAATCTTTGAATATATTGCTTCCATATAGTCTAAAAAACATATATCCAAAGCATCCAAACAGTCCCATTCGCCAGTTTTTTGTTCATCAAGTTTAAGTGAACAATGAGCCCCATTGTTAATCCTTTAAAGGAAATTATTTGTAAATTTCGACAAGTAGAACAATGAATGGAACAGGTAGACTGTTGAAATCATTGTATATATTGCTTCTATATAATCAAAGAAACATATATGCAAAGCATCCAAACAGTACAATTTGCCAATTTTTTGTTCTTCAAGTTTAAGTGAACTACGAGCCCCATAGTTAATCCTTTAAAAGAAATTATTTGTAAATTTAGACAAGTAGAACAATGAATGGGACAGGTAGACTGTTGAAATCATTTTATATATTGCTTCTATATAGTATAAGAAACATATATGCAAATCATCCAAACAGTACAATTCGCCAATTTTTTGTTCTTCAAGTTTAAGTGAACTACAAGCCCCATTGTTAATACTTTAACGGAAATTATTTGTTACTTTCGACAAGTAGAACAATGAATGGAACAGGTAGACGGTTGAAATCATTGTATATATTGCTTCTATATAGTCTAAGAAACATGTACGCAAAGCATCCAAACAGTACCATTCGCCAATTTTTTGTTCTTCAAGTTTAAGTGAACAATGAGCCCCAATGGTTAATCCTTTATCGGAAATTATTTGTAATTTTCGACAAGTAGAACAATGAATGGAACAGGTAGACGGTTGAAATCTTTGTATATATTGCTTCTATATAGTCTCAGAAACATATATGCAAAGCATCCAAACAGTACAATTCGCCAATTTATTGTTCTTCAAGTTTAAGTGAACTACGAGCCCCATTGTTAATACTTTAACGGAAATTATTTGTTACTTTCGACAAGTAGAACAATGAATGGAACATGTAGACGGTTAAAATAATTGTATATATTGCTTCTATATAGTCTAAGAAACATATATGCAAAGCATCCACACAGTACAATTCGCCAATTTTTTGTTCTTCAAGTTTAAGTGAACTACGAGCCCCATTGTTATTACTTTAACGGAAATTATTTGTTACTTTCGACAAGTAGAACAATGATTGGAACACGTAGACGGTTGAAATCTTTGAATATATTGCTTCCATATAGTCTAAAAAACATATATCCAAAGCATCCAAACAGTCCCATTCGCCAGTTTTTTGTTCATCAAGTTTAAGTGAACAATGAGCCCCATTGTTAATCCTTTAAAGGAAATTATTTGTAAATTTCGACAAGTAGAACAATGAATGGAACAGGTAGACTGTTGAAATCATTGTATATATTGCTTCTATATAGTCAAAGAAACATATATGCAAAGCATCCAAACAGTACAATTTGCCAATTTTTTGTTCTTCAAGTTTAAGTGAACTACGAGCCCCATTGTTAATCCTTTAAAGGAAATTATTTGTAAATTTAGACAAGTAGAACAATGATTGGAACACGTAGACGGTTGAAATCTTTGTAAATATTGCTTCCATATTGTCTAAAAAACATATATCCAAAGCATCCAAACAGTCCCAATCGCCAATTTTTTGTTCTTCAAGTTTAAGTGAACAATGAGCCCCATTGTTAATCCTTTAAAGGAAATTATTTGTAAATTTCGACAAGTAGAACAATGAATGGAACAGGTAGACTGTTGAAATCATTGTATATATTGCTTCTATATAGTCAAAGAAACATATATGCAAAGCATCCAAACAGTACAATTTGCCAATTTTTTGTTCTTCAAGTTTAAGTGAACTACGAGCCCCATTGTTAATCCTTTAAAGGAAATTATTTGTAAATTTCGACAAGGAGAACAATGAATGGAACAGGCAGACGGTTGAAATCTTTGTATATATTGCTTCCATATAGTCTAAAAAACATATATCCAAAGTATCCAAACAGTCCCATTAGCCAATTTTTTGTTCTTCAAGTTTAAGTGAACAATGAGCCCCATTGTTAATTCTTTAAAGGAAATTATTTGTAAATTTCGACAAGTAGAACAATGAATGGAACAGGTAGACTGTTGAAATCATTGTATATATTGCTTCTATATAGTCAAAGAAACATATATGCAAAGCATCCAAACAGTACAATTTGCCAATTTTTTGTTCTTCAAGTTTAAGTGAACTACGAGCCCCATTGTTAATCCTTTAAAGGAAATTATTTGTAAATTTAGACAAGTAGAACTATGAATGGGACAGGTAGACTGTTGAAATCATTTTATATATTGCTTCTATATAGTATAAGAAACATATATGCAAAGCATCCAAACAGTACAATTTGCCAATTTTTTGTTCTTCAAGTTTAAGTGAACTACGAGCCCCATTGTTAATCCTTTAAAGGAAATTATTTGTAAATTTCGACAAGGAGAACAATGAATGGAACAGGTAGACGGTTGAAATCTTTGTATATATTGCTTCCATATAGTCCAAAAAACATATATCCAAAGCATCCAAACAGTCCCATTAGCCAATTTTTTGTTCTTCAAGTTTAAGTGAACAATGAGCCCCATTGTTAATCCTTTAAAGGAAATTATTTGTAAATTTCGACAAGTAGAACAATGAATGGAACAGGTAGACTGTTGAAATCATTGTATATATTGCTTCTATATAGTCAAAGAAACATATATGCAAAGCATCCAAACAGTACAATTTGCCAATTTTTTGTTCTTCAAGTTTAAGTGAACTACGAGCCCCATTGTTAATCCTTTAAAGGAAATTATTTGTAAATTTAGACAAGTAGAACAATGAATGGGACAGGTAGACTGTTGAAATCATTTTATATATTGCTTCTATATAGTATAAGAAACATATATGCAAATCATCCAAACAGTACAATTCGCCAATTTTTTGTTCTTCAAGTTTAAGTGAACTACGAGCCCCATTGTTAATACTTTAACGGAAATTATTTGTTACTTTCGACAAGTAGAACAATGATTGGAACACGTAGACGGTTGAAATCTTTGAATATATTGCTTCCATATAGTCTAAAAAACATATATCCAAAGCATCCAAACAGTCCCATTCGCCAGTTTTTTGTTCATCAAGTTTAAGTGAACAATGAGCCCCATTGTTAATCCTTTAAAGGAAATTATTTGTAAATTTCGACAAGGGGAACAATGAATGGAACAGGTAGACGGTTGAAATCTTTGTATATATTGCTTCCATATAGTCTAAAATACATATATCCAAAGCATCCAAACAGTCCCATTAGCCAATTTTTTGTTCTTCAAGTTTAAGTGAACAATGAGCCCCAATGGTTAATCCTTTATCGGAAATTATTTGTAACTTTCGACAAGTAGAACAATGAATGGAACAGGTAGACGGTTGAAATCTTTGTATATATTGCTTCTATATAGTCTCAGAAACATATATGCAAAGCATCCAAACAGTACAATTCGCCAATTTATTGTTCTTCAAGTTTAAGTGAACTACGAGCCCCATTGTTAATACTTTCACGGAAATTATTTGTTACTTTCGACAAGTAGAACAATGAATGGAACATGTAGACGGTTGAAATAATTGTATATATTGCTTCTATATAGTCTAAGAAACATGTACGCAAATCATCCAAACAGTACCATTCGCCAATTTATTGTTCTTCAAGTTTAAATGAACAACGAGCCCCATTGTTAATACTTTAAAGGAATTTATTTGTAAATTTCTACAAGTAGAACAATGAATAGAACAGGTAGACGGTTGAAATCTTTCTATATATTGCTTCTATATAGTCTAAGAAACATATATGCAAAGCATGCAAACAGTACAATTCGCCAATTTATTGTTCTTCAAGTTTAAGTGAACAACGAGCCCCATTGTTAATCGTTTATAGGAAATTATTTGTAAAATTCGACAAGTAGAACAATGAATGGGACAGGTAGACTGTTGAAATCATTTTATATATTGCTTCTATATAGTCTAAGAAACATATATGCAAAGCATCCACACAGTACAATTCGCCAATTTTTTGTTCTTCAAGTTTAAGTGAACTACGAGCCCCATTGTTAATACTTTAACGGAAATTATTTGTTACTTTCGACAAGTAGAACAATGATTGGAACACGTAGACGGTTGAAATCTTTGAATATATTGCTTCCATATAGTCTAAAAAACATATATCCAAAGCATCCAAACAGTCCCATTCGCCAGTTTTTTGTTCATCAAGTTTAAGTGAACAATGAGCCCCATTGTTAATCCTTTAAAGGAAATTATTTGTAAATTTCGACAAGTAGAACAATGAATGGAACAGGTAGACTGTTGACATCATTGTATATACTGCTTCTATATAGTCAAAGAAACATATATGCAAAGCATCCAAACAGTACAATTCGCCAATTTTTTGTTCTACAAGTTTAAGTGAACTACGAGCCCCATTGTTAATCCTTCAAAGGAAATTATTTGTAAATTTCGACAAGTAGAACAATGATTGGAACACATAGACGGTTGAAATCTTTGTATATATTGCTTCCATACAGTCTAAGAAACATGTACGCAAAGCATCCAAACAGTACAATTTGCCAATTTTTTGTTCTTCAAGTTTAAGTGAACTACGAGCCCCATTGTTAATCCTTTAAAGGAAATTATTTGTAAATTTAGACAAGTAGAACAATGAATGGGACAGGTAGACTGTTGAAATCATTTTATATATTGCTTCTATATAGTATAAGAAACATATATGCAAAGCATCCAAACAGTACAATTTGCCAATTTTTTGTTCTTCAAGTTTAAGTGAACTACGAGCCCCATTGTTAATCCTTTAAAGGAAATTATTTGTAAATTTCGACAAGGAGAACAATGAATGGAACAGGTAGACGGTTGAAATCTTTGTATATATTGCTTCCATATAGTCTAAAAAACATATATCCAAAGCATCCAAACAGTCCCATTAGCCAATTTTTTGTTCTTCAAGTTTAAGTGAACAATGAGCCCCATTGTTAATCCTTTAAAGGAAATTATTTGTAAATTTCGACAAGTAGAACAATGAATGGAACAGGTAGACTGTTGAAATCATTGTATATATTGCTTCTATATAGTCAAAGAAACATATATGCAAAGCATCCAAACAGTACAATTTGCCAATTTTTTGTTCTTCAAGTTTAAGTGAACTACGAGCCCCATTGTTAATCCTTTAAAGGAAATTATTTGTAAATTTAGACAAGTAGAACAATGAATGGGACAGGTAGACTGTTGAAATCATTTTATATATTGCTTCTATATAGTATAAGAAACATATATGCAAATCATCCAAACAGTACAATTCGCCAATTTTTTGTTCTTCAAGTTTAAGTGAACAATGAGCCCCAATGGTTAATCCTTTATCGGAAATTATTTGTAATTTTCGACAAGTAGAACAATGAATGGAACAGGTAGACGGTTGAAATCTTTGTATATATTGCTTCTATATAGTCTCAGAAACATATATGCAAAGCATCCAAACAGTACAATTCGCCAATTTATTGTTCTTCAAGTTTAAGTGAACTACGAGCCCCATTGTTAATACTTTAACGGAAATTATTTGTTACTTTCGACAAGTAGAACAATGAATGGAACATGTAGACGGTTGAAATAATTGTATATATTGCTTCTATATAGAGTAAGAAACATATATGCAAAGCATCCACACAGTACAATTCGCCAATTTTTTGTTCTTCAAGTTTAAGTGAACTACGAGCCCCATTGTTAATACTTTAACGGAAATTATTTGTTACTTTCGACAAGTAGAACAATGATTGGAACACGTAGACGGTTGAAATCTTTGAATATATTGCTTCCATATAGTCTAAAAAACATATATCCAAAGCATCCAAACAGTCCCATTCGCCAGTTTTTTGTTCATCAAGTTTAAGTGAACAATGAGCCCCATTGTTAATCCTTTAAAGGAAATTATTTGTAAATTTCGACAAGTAGAGCAATGAATGGAACAGGTAGACTGTTGAAATCATTGTATATATTGCTTCTATATAGTCAAAGAAACATATATGCAAAGCATCCAAACAGTACAATTTGCCAATTTTTTGTTCTTCAAGTTTAAGTGAACTACGAGCCCCATTGTTAATCCTTTAAAGGAAATTATTTGTAAATTTAGACAAGTAGAACAATGAATGGAACAGGTAGACTGTTGAAATCATTGTATATATTGCTTCTATATAGTCAAAGAAACATATATGCAAAGCATCCAAACAGTACAATTTGCCAATTTTTTGTTCTTCAAGTTTAAGTGAACTGCGAGCCCCATTGTTAATCCTTTAAAGGAAATTATTTGTAAATTTCGACAAGGAGAACAATGAATGGAACAGGTAGACGGTTGAAATCTTTGTATATATTGCTTCCATATAGTCTAAAAAACATATATCCAAAGCATCCAAACAGTCCCATTAGCCAATTTTTTGTTCTTCAAGTTTAAGTGAACAATGAGCCCCATTGTTAATTCTTTAAAGGAAATTATTTGTAAATTTCGACAAGTAGAACAATGAATGGAACAGGTAGACTGTTGAAATCATTGTATATATTGCTTCTATATAGTCAAAGAAACATATATGCAAAGCATCCAAACAGTACAATTTGCCAATTTTTTGTTCTTCAAGTTTAAGTGAACTACGAGCCCCATTGTTAATCCTTTAAAGGAAATTATTTGTAAATTTAGACAAGTAGAACAATGAATGGGACAGGTAGACTGTTGAAATCATTTTATATATTGCTTCTATATAGTATAAGAAACATATATGCAAAGCATCCAAACAGTACAATTTGCCAATTTTTTGTTCTTCAAGTTTAAGTGAACTACGAGCCCCATTGTTAATCCTTTAAAGGAAATTATTTGTAAATTTCGACAAGGAGAACAATGAATGGAACAGGTAGACGGTTGAAATCTTTGTATATATTGCTTCCATATAGTCTAAAAAACATATATCCAAAGCATCCAAACAGTCCCATTAGCCAATTTTTTGTTCTTCAAGTTTAAGTGAACAATGAGCCCCATTGTTAATCCTTTAAAGGAAATTATTTGTAAATTTCGACAAGTAGAACAATGAATGGAACAGGTAGACTGTTGAAATCATTGTATATATTGCTTCTATATAGTCAAAGAAACATATATGCAAAGCATCCAAACAGTACAATTTGCCAATTTTTTGTTCTTCAAGTTTAAGTGAACTACGAGCCCCATTGTTAATCCTTTAAAGGAAATTATTTGTAAATTTAGACAAGTAGAACAATGAATGGGACAGGTAGACTGTTGAAATCATTTTATATATTGCTTCTATATAGTATAAGAAACATATATGCAAATCATCCAAACAGTACAATTCGCCAATTTTTTGTTCTTCAAGTTTAAGTGAACTACGAGCCCCATTGTTAATACTTTAACGGAAATTATTTGTTACTTTCGACAAGTAGAACAATGAATGGAACAGGTAGACGGTTGAAATCATTGTATATATTGCTTCTATATAGTCTAAGAAACATGTACGCAAAGCATCCAAACAGTACCATTCGCCAGTTTTTTGTTCATCAAGTTTAAGTGAACAATGAGCCCCATTGTTAAGCCTTTAAAGGAAATTATTTGTAAATTTCGACAAGTAGAGCAATGAATGGAACAGGTAGACTGTTGAAATCATTGTATATATTGCTTCTATATAGTCAAAGAAACATGTACGCAAAGCATCCAAACAGTACCATTCGCCAATTTTTTGTTCTTCAAGTTTAAGTGAACAATGAGCCCCAATGGTTAATCCTTTATCGGAAATTATTTGTAATTTTCGACAAGTAGAACAATGAATGGAACAGGTAGACGGTTGAAATCTTTGTATATATTGCTTCTATATAGTCTCAGAAACATATATGCAAAGCATCCAAACAGTACAATTCGCCAATTTATTGTTCTTCAAGTTTAAGTGAACTACGAGCCCCATTGTTAATACTTTAACGGAAATTATTTGTTACTTTCGACAAGTAGAACAATGAATGGAACATGTAGACGGTTGAAATAATTGTATATATTGCTTCTATATAGTCTAAGAAACATATATGCAAAGCATCCACACAGTACAATTCGCCAATTTTTTGTTCTTCAAGTTTAAGTGAACTACGAGCCCCATTGTTAATACTTTAACGGAAATTATTTGTTACTTTCGACAAGTAGAACAATGATTGGAACACGTAGACGGTTGAAATCTTTGAATATATTGCTTCCATATAGTCTAAAAAACATATATCCAAAGCATCCAAACAGTCCCATTCGCCAGTTTTTTGTTCATCAAGTTTAAGTGAACAATGAGCCCCATTGTTAATCCTTTAAAGGAAATTATTTGTAAATTTCGACAAGTAGAGCAATGAATGGAACAGGTAGACTGTTGAAATCATTGTATATATTGCTTCTATATAGTCAAAGAAACATATATGCAAAGCATCCAAACAGTACAATTTGCCAATTTTTTGTTCTTCAAGTTTAAGTGAACTACGAGCCCCATTGTTAATCCTTTAAAGGAAATTATTTGTAAATTTAGACAAGTAGAACAATGATTGGAACACGTAGACGGTTGAAATCTTTGTAAATATTGCTTCCATATTGTCTAAAAAACATATATCCAAAGCATCCAAACAGTCCCATTCGCCAATTTTTTGTTCTTCAAGTTTAAGTGAACAATGAGCCCCATTGTTAATCCTTTAAAGGAAATTATTTGTAAATTTCGACAAGTAGAACAATGAATGGAACAGGTAGACTGTTGAAATCATTGTATATATTGCTTCTATATAGTCAAAGAAACATATATGCAAAGCATCCAAACAGTACAATTTGCCAATTTTTTGTTCTTCAAGTTTAAGTGAACTACGAGCCCCATTGTTAATCCTTTAAAGGAAATTATTTGTAAATTTCGACAAGGAGAACAATGAATGGAACAGGTAGACGGTTGAAATCTTTGTATATATTGCTTCCATATAGTCTAAAAAACATATATCCAAAGCATCCAAACAGTCCCATTAGCCAATTTTTTGTACTTCAAGTTTAAGTGAACAATGAGCCCCATTGTTAATCCTTTAAAGGAAATTATTTGTAAATTTCGACAAGTAGAACAATGAATGGAACAGGTAGACTGTTGAAATCATTGTATATATTGCTTCTATATAGTCAAAGAAACATATATGCAAAGCATCCAAACAGTACAATTTGCCAATTTTTTGTTCTTCAAGTTTAAGTGAACTACGAGCCCCATTGTTAATCCTTTAAAGGAAATTATTTGTAAATTTAGACAAGTAGAACAATGAATGGGACAGGTAGACTGTTGAAATCATTTTATATATTGCTTCTATATAGTATAAGAAACATATATGCAAAGCATCCAAACAGTACAATTTGCCAATTTTTTGTTCTTCAAGTTTAAGTGAACTACGAGCCCCATTGTTAATCCTTTAAAGGAAATTATTTGTAAATTTCGACAAGGAGAACAATGAATGGAACAGGTAGACGGTTGAAATCTTTGTATATATTGCTTCCATATAGTCTAAAAAACATATATCCAAAGCATCCAAACAGTCCCATTAGCCAATTTTTTGTTCTTCAAGTTTAAGTGAACAATGAGCCCCATTGTTAATCCTTTAAAGGAAATTATTTGTAAATTTCGACAAGTAGAACAATGAATGGAACAGGTAGACTGTTGAAATCATTGTATATATTGCTTCTATATAGTCAAAGAAACATATATGCAAAGCATCCAAACAGTACAATTTGCCAATTTTTTGTTCTTCAAGTTTAAGTGAACTACGAGCCCCATTGTTAATCCTTTAAAAGAAATTATTTGTAAATTTAGACAAGTAGAACAATGAATGGGACAGGTAGACTGTTGAAATCATTTTATATATTGCTTCTATATAGTATAAGAAACATATATGCAAATCATCCAAACAGTACAATTCGCCAATTTTTTGTTCTTCAAGTTTAAGTAAACTACGAGCCCCATTGTTAATACTTTAACGGAAATTATTTGTTACTTTCGACAAGTAGAACAATGAATGGAACAGGTAGACGGTTGAAATCATTGTATATATTGCTTCCATATAGTCTAAGAAACATGTACGCAAAGCATCCAAACAGTACCATTCGCCAATTTTTTGTTCTTCAAGTTTAAGTGAACAATGAGCCCCAATGGTTAATCCTTTATCGGAAATTATTTGTAATTTTCGACAAGTAGAACAATGAATGGAACAGGTAGACGGTTGAAATCTTTGTATATATTGCTTCTATATAGTCTCAGAGACATATATGCAAAGCATCCAAACAGTACAATTCGCCAATTTATTGTTCTTCAAGTTTAAGTGAACTACGAGCCCCATTGTTAATACTTTAACGGAAATTATTTGTTACTTTCGACAAGTAGAACAATGAATGGAACATGTAGACGGTTAAAATAATTGTATATATTGCTTCTATATAGTCTAAGAAACATATATGCAAAGCATCCACACAGTACAATTCGCCAATTTTTGTTCTTCAAGTTTAAGTGAACTACGAGCCCCATTGTTAATACTTTAACGGAAATTATTTGTTACTTTCGACAAGTAGAACAATGATTGGAACACGTAGACGGTTGAAATCTTTGAATATATTGCTTCCATATAGTCTAAAAAACATATATCCAAAGCATCCAAACAGTCCCATTCGCCAGTTTTTTGTTCATCAAGTTTAAGTGAACAATGAGCCCCATTGTTAATCCTTTAAAGGAAATTATTTGTAAATTTAGACAAGTAGAACAATGAATGGAACATGTAGACGGTTGAAATCTTTGTATATATTGCTTCTATATAGTCTAAGAAACATATATGCACAGCATCCAATCAGTACAATTCGCCAATTTATTGTTCTTCAAGTTTAAGTGTACAACGAGCCCCATTGTTAATCCTTTAAACGAAATTATTTGTAAATTTCGACAAGTAGAACAATGATTGGAACACGTAGACGGTTGAAATCTTTGTATATATTGCTTCCATATAGTCTAAGAAACATGTACGCAAAGCATCCAAACAGTACCATTCGCCAATTTTTTGTTCTTCAAGTTTACGTGAACAATGAGCCCCAATGGTTAATCCTTTATCGGAAATTATTTGTAACTTTCGACAAGTAGAACAATGAATTGAACAGGTAGACGGTTGAAATCTTTGTATATATTGCTTCCATATAATCTAAGAAACATATATGCAAAGCATCCAAACAGTAGAATTCGCCAATTATTTCATCTTCATGTTTAAGTGAACTACGAGCCCCATTGTTAATACTTTAACGGAAATTATTTGTAACTTTCGACAAGTAGAACAATGAATGGAACACGTAGACGGTTGAAATCTTTGTATATATTGCTTCCATATAGTCTAAGAAACATGTACGCAAAGCATCCAAACAGTACCATTCGCCAATTTTTTGTTCTTCAAGTTTAAGTGAACAATGCCCCAATGGTTAATCCTTTATCGGAAATTATTTGTAATTTTCGACAAGTAGAACAATGAATGGAACAGGTAGACGGTTGAAATCTTTGTATATATTGCTTCTATATAATCTAAGAAACATATATGCAAAGAATCTAAGCAGTAACAAACGCCAATTTTTTGATCTTCAAGTTTAAGTGAACAGCGAGCCCCATTGATAATCATGAAATGGAAATTATTTGTAACGTTCTACAAGTAGAACAATGAATAGTGCAGGTAGACGGGTGAAATCTTTCTATATATTGCTTCTAAATAGTCTAAGAAACATATATGCAAAGCATCCAAACAGTACAATTCGCCAATTTTTTGTTCTTCAAGTTTAAGTGAACAATGAGCCCCAATGGTTAATCCTTTATCGGAAATTACTTGTAATTTTCGACAAGTAGAACAATGAATGGAACAGGTAGACGGTTGAAATCTTTGTATATATTGCTTCCATATAGTCTAAGAAACATGTACGCAAAGCATCCAAACAGTACCATTCGCCAATTTTTTGTTCTTCAAGTTTACGTGAACAATGAGCCCCAATGGTTAATCCTTTATCGGAAATTATTTGTAACTTTCGACAAGTAGAACAATGATTGGAACACGTAGACGGTCGAAATCTTTGTATATATTGCTTCCATATAGTCTAAGAAACATATATGCAAAGCATCCAAACAGTACCATTCGCCAATTTTTTGTTCTTCAAGTTTAAGTGAACAATGAGCCCCATTGTTAATCCTTTATCGGAAATTATTTGTAACTTTCGACAAGTAGAACAATGAATGGAACTGGTAGATGGTTGAAATCTTTTTATAGATTGTTTTTATATAGTCTAAGAAACATATATGCAAAGCATCCAAACAGTACCATTCGCCAATTTCTTGTTCTTCAAGTTTAAGTGAACAAAGAGGCCCATTGATAATCATGAAACGGAAATTATTTGTAACTTTCGACAAGAAGAACAATAAATAGAACAGGTAGACGGTTGCAATCTTTGTATATGTTGCTTCTATATAGTCTAAGGAACCTATATGCAAAGCATCCAAACAGTACCAATCGCCAATTTTTTGTTCTTCAAGTTTAAGTGAACAACAAGCCCCATGGATAATCATGACACGGAAATTATTTGTAACTTTCGACATGTAGAACAATGAATGGAACAGGTAGACGGTTGAAATCATTATATCTATTGCATCTATATAGTCTAAGAAACATATATGCATAGCATCCACACAGTACAATTCGCCAATTTATTGTTCTTCAAGTTTAAGTGAACAACGAGCCCCATTGTTAATCCTTTAAAGGAAATTATTTGTAAATTTCGACAAGTAGAACAATGATTGGAACACGTAGACGGTTGAAATATTATTATATATTGCTTCCATATAGTCTAAGAAACATATATGCAAAGCATCCAAACAGTACCATTCGCCAATCTTTTGTTCTTCAAGTTTAAGTGAACAATGAGCCCCATTGTTACTACTTTATCGGAAATTATTTGTAACTTTCGACAAGTAGAACAATGAATGGAACAGGTAGACGGTTGAAATCTTTGTATATATTGCTTCTATATAGTCTAAGAAACATATATGCAAAGCATCCAAACAGTACAATTCGCCAATTTTTTGTTCTTCAAGTTTAAGTGAACAATGAGCCCCAATGGTTAATCCTTTATCGGAAATTATTTGTAACTTTCGACAAGTAGAACAATGAATGGAACAGGTAGACGGTTGAAATATTTGTATATATTGCTTCCGTATAGTCTAAGAAACATATATGCAAAGCATCCAAACAGTACAATTCGCCAATTTATTGTTCTTCAAGTTTAAGTGAACAACGAGCCCCATTGTTAATCCTTTAAAGGAAATTATTTGTAAATTTCGACAAGTAGAACAATGATTGTAACACGTAGACGGTTGAAATCTTTGTATATATTGCTTCCATATAGTCTAAGAAACATGTACGCAAAGCATCCAAATAGTACCATTTGCAAATTTTTTGGTCTTCAGGATTAAGTGAACAATGAGCCCCAATGGTTCATCCTTTATCGGAAATTATTTGTAACTTTCGGCAAGTAGAACAATGAATTGAACAGGTAGACGGTTGAAATCTTTGTATATATTGCTTCTATATAATCTAAGAAACATATATGCAAAGCATCCAAACAGTAGAATTCGCCAATTATTTCATCTTCATGTTTAAGTGAACTACGAGCCCCATTGTTAATACTTTAACGGAAATTATTTGTAACTTTCGACAAGTAGAACAATGAATGGAACACGTAGACGGTTGAAATCTTTGTATATATTGCTTCCATATAGTCTAAGAAACATGTACGCAAAGCATCCAAACAGTACCATTCGCCAATTTTTTGTTCTTCAAGTTTAAGTGAACAATGCCCCAATGGTTAATCCTTTATCGGAAATTATTTGTAATTTTCGACAAGTAGAACAATGAATGGAACAGGTAGACGGTTGAAATATTTGTATATATTGCTTCTATATAATCTAAGAAACATATATGCAAAGAATCTAAGCAGTAACAATCGCCAATTTTTTGATCTTCAAGTTTAAGTGAACAGCGAGCCCCATTGATAATCATGAAATGGAAATTATTTGTAACTTTCTACAAGTAGAACAATGAATAGTACAGGTAGACGGGTGAAATCTTTCTATATATTGCTTCTAAATAGTCTAAGAAACATATATGCAAAGCATCCAAACAGTACAATTCGCCAATTTTTTGTTCTTCAAGTTTAAGTGAACAATGAGCCCCAATGGTTAATCCTTTATCGGAAATTACTTGTAATTTTCGACAAGTAGAACAATGAATGGAACAGGTAGACGGTTGAAATCTTTGTATATATTGCTTCTATATAATCTAAGAAACATATATTCAAAGCATCCAAACAGTACCATTCGCCAATTTTTTGTTCTTCAAATTTAAGTGAACTACGAGCCCCATTGTTAATCCTTTAAAGGAAATCATTTGTAAATTTCGACAAGTAGAACAATGAATGGAACAGGTAGACGGTTGAAATGTTTGTATATATTGCTTCTATATAATCTAAGAAACATATATGCAAAGCATCCAAACAGTACCATTCGCCAATTTTTTGTTCTTCAAGTTTAAGTGAACTACGAGCCCCATTGTTAATCCTTTAAAGGAAATTATTTGTAAATTTCGACAAGTAGAACAATGAATGGAACAGGTAGACTGTTGAAATCATTGTATATATTGCTTCTGTATAGTCTAAGAAACATATACGCAAAGCATCCAAACAGTACAATTCGCCAATTTTTTGATCTTCAAGTTTAAGTGAACAGCGAGCTCCATTGATAATCATGAAATGGAAATTATTTGTAACTTTCTACAAGTACAACAATGAATAGTACAGGTATACGGGTGAAGTCTTTATATATATTGCTTCTATATAGTCTAAGAAACATATATGCAAAGCATCCAAACAGTACAATTCGCCAATTTCTTGTTCTTCAAGTTTAAGTGAACAACGAGCCCCATTGTTAATCCTTTACAGGAAATTATTTGTAAATTTCGACAAGTAGAACAATGATTGGAACACGTAGACGGTTGAAATCTTCTGTATATATTGCTTCCATATAGTCTAAGAAACAAATATGCAAAGCATCCAAACAGTACCATTCGCCAATTTTTTGTTCTTCAAGTTTAAGTGAACAATGAGCCCCATTCTAAATCCTTTATCGGAAATTATTTGTAACTTTCGACAAGTAGAACAATGAATAGAACAGGTAGACGGTTGAAATCTTTGTATATATTGCTTCTATATAGTCTAAGAAACATATATGCAAAGCATCCAAACAGTACCATTCGCCAATTTTTTGTTCTTCAAGTTTAAGTGAACAACGAGCCCCATTGTTAATCCTTTAACGGAAATTATTTTTAACTTTCGACGAGGAGAACAATGAATGGAACAGGTAGACGGTTGAAATCATTGTATATATTGCTTCTATATAGTCTAAGAAACATATATGCAAAGCATCCAAACAGTACAATTCGCCAATTTTTTGTTCTTCAAGTTTAAGTGAACAACGAGCCCCATTGATAATCATGAAAGGGAAATTATTTCTAAATTTCGACAAGTAGAACAATGATTGGAACAGGTAGACGGGTGAAATCCTTCTATATATTGCTTCTATATAGTCTAAGAAACATATATGCAAAGCATCCAAACAGTACAATTCGCCAATTTTTTTGTTCTTCAAGTTTAAGTGAACTACGAGCCCCATTGTTAATCCTTTATCGGAAATTATTTGTAATTTTCGACAAATAGAACAATGAATGGAACAGGTAGACGGTTGAAATCTTTGTATATATTGCTTCTATATAGTCTAAGAAACATATATGCAAAGCATCCAAACAGTACCATTCGCCAATTTTTTGTTCTTCAAGGTTAAGTGAAAAATGAGCCCCATTGTTAATCCTTTATCGGAAATTATTTGTAACTTTCGACAAGTAGAACAATGAATGGAACAGGTAGACGGTTGAAATATTTGTATATATTGCTTCCATATAGTCTAAGAAACATATATGCAAAGCATCCAAACAGTACCATTCGCCAATTTTTTGTTCTTCAAGTTTAAATGAACTACGAGCCCCATTGTTAATCCTTCCAAGGTAATTATTTGTAAATTTCGACAAGTAGAACAATGAATGGAACAGGTAGACGGTTGATATCATTGTATATATTGCTTCTATATAGTCTATGAAACATATCTGCAAAGCATCCAAACAGTACAATTCGCCAATTTTTTGATCTTCAAGTTTAAGTGAACAGCGAGCCCCATTGATAATCATGAAATGGAAATTATTTGTAACTTTCTACAAGTAGAACAATAAATAATACAGGTAGACGGGTGAAATCTTTCTATATGTTGCTTCTAAATAGTCTAAGAAACATATATGCAAAGAATCCAAACAGTACCATTCGCCAATTTTTTGTTCTTCAAGTTTAAGTGAACAATGAGCCCCATTGTTAATCCTTTATCGGGAATTATTTGTAACTTTCGACAAGTAGAACAATGAATAGAACTAGTAGACGGATGAAATCTTTGTATATGTTGCTTCTATATAGTCTAAGAAACATATATGCAAAGCATCCAAACAGTACATATCGCCAATTTATTGTTCTTCAAGTTTAAGTGAACAACGAGCCCCATTGTTAATCCTTTAAAGGAAATTATTTGTAAATTTCGACATTTAGAACAATGATTGGAACACGTAGACGATTGAAATCTTTGTATATATTGCTTCCATATAGTCTAAGAAACATGTACGCAAAGCATCCAAACAGTACCATTCGCCAATTTTTTGTTCTTCAAGTTTAAGTGAACAATGAGCCCCAATGGTTAATCCTTTATCGGAAATTATTTTTAATTTTCGACAAGTAGAACAATGAATGCAACAGGTAGACGGTTGAAATAATTGTATATATTGCTTCTATATAGTCTAAGAAACATATATGCAAAGCATCCAAACAGTACAATTCGACAATTTTTTGTTCTTCAAGTTTAGTGAACAATGAGCCCCAATGGTTAATCCTTTATCGGAAATTATTTGTAATTTTCGACAAGTAGAACAATGAATGGAACAGGTAGACGGTTGAAATCTTTGTATATATTGCTTCTATATAGTCTAAGAAACATATATACAAAGCATCCAAAGAGTACCATTCGCCAATTTTTTGTTCTTCAAGGTTAAGTAAACAATGAGCCACATTGTTAATCCTTTATCGGAAATTATTTGTAACTTTCTACAAGTAGAACAATGATTGGAACACGTAGACGGTTGAAATCTTTGTATATATTGCTTCCATATAGTATAAGAAACATATATGCAAAGCATCCAAACAGTACCATTCGCCAATTTTTTGTTCTTCAAGTTTAAGTAAACTACGATCCCCATTGTTAATCCTTTATCGGAAATTATTTGTAACTTTCGACAAGTAGAACAGTGAATGGAACAGGTAGACGGTTGAAATCTTTGTATATATTGCTTCTATATAGTATAAGAAACATATATGCAAAGCATCCAAACAGTACAATTCGCCAATTTTTTGTTCTTCAAGTTTAAGTGAACAATGAGCCCCAATGGTTAATCCGTTATCGGAAATTATTTGTAACTTTCGACAAGTAGAACAATGAATGGAACAGGTAGACGGTTGAAATCTTTGTATATATTGCTTCTATATAGTCTAAGAAACATATATACAAAGCATCCAAACAGTACCATTCGCCAATTTTTTGTTCTTCAAGTTTAAGTGAACTACGAGCCCCATTGTTAATCCTGCAAAGGAAATTATTTGTAAATTTCGACAAGTAGAACAATGAATGCAACAGGTAGACGGTTGAAATCATTGTATATATTGTTTCTATTTAGTCTACGAAACATCTATGCAAAGCATCCAAACAGTACCATTCGCCAATTTTTTGTTCTTCAAGTTTAAGTGAACAACGAGCCCAATTGATAATCATGAAACGGAAATTATTTGTAACTTTCTACAATTAGAACAATGAATAGAACAGGTAGACGGTTGAAATCTTTGTATATGTTGCTTCTATATAGTCTAAGAAACCTATATGAAAAGCATCTAAACAGTAACAATCGCCAATTTTTTGATCTTCAAGTTTAAGTAAACAGCGAGCCCCATTGATAATCATGAAATGGAAATTATTTGTAACTTTCTACAAGTAGAACAATGAATAGTACCGGAAGACGGGTGAAATCTTTCTATATATTGCTTCTAAATAGTCTAAGAAACATATATGCAAAGCATCCAAACAGTACAATTCGCCAATTTTTTGTTCTTCAAGTTTAAGTGAACTACGAGCCCCATTGTTAATCCTTTAAAGGAAATTATTTGTAAATTTCGACAAGTAGAACAATGAATGTATCATGTAGACGGTTGAAATCTTTGTATATATTGCTTCTATATAGTCTAAGAAACATATATACAAAGCATCCAAACAGTACCATTCGCCAATTTTTTGTTCTTCAAGATTAAGTGAACTACGAGCCCCATTGTTAATCCTGCAAAGGAAATTATTAGTAAATTTCGACAAGTAGAACAATGAATGCAACAGGTAGACGGTTGAAATCATTGTATATATTGTTTCTATATAGTCTACGACACATATATGCAAAGCATCCAAACAGTACCATTCGCCAATTTTTTGTTCTTCAAGTTTAAGTGAACAACGAGCCCCATTGATAATCATGAAACGGAAATTATTTGTAACTTTCTACAAGTAGAACAATGAATAGAACAGGTAGACGGTTGAAATCTTTGTATATGTTGCTTCTATATAGTCTAAGAAACCTATATGAAAAGCATCTAAACAGTAACAATCGCCAATTTTTTGATCTTCAAGTTTAAGTGAACAGCGAGCCCCATTGATAATCATGAAATGGAAATTATTTGTAACTTTCTACAAGTAGAACAATAAATAGTACAGGTAGACGGGTGAAATCTTTCTATATGTTGCTTCTAAATAGTCTAAGAAACATATATGCAAAGAATCCAAACAGTACCATTCGCCAATTTTTTGTTCTTCAAGTTTAAGTGAACAATGAGCCCCATTGTTAATCCTTTATCGGGAATTATTTGTAACTTTCGACAAGTAGAACAATGAATGTATCATGTAGACAGTTGAAATCATTGTATATATTGCTTCTATATAGTCTAAGAAACATATATGCAAAGCATCCAAACAGTACAATTCGCCAATTTTTTGTTCTTCAAGTTTAAGTGAACAATGAGCCCCATTGTTAATCCTTTAAAGGAAATTATTTGTAAATTTCGACAAGTAGAACAATGAATGGAACAGGTAGACGGTTGAAATATTTGTATATATTGCTTCCATATAGTCTAAGAAACATATATGCAAAGCATCCAAACAGTACCATTCGCCAATTTTTTGTTCTTCAAGTTTAAGTGAACTACGAGCCCCATTGTTAATCCTTTAAAGGAAATTATTTGTAAATTTAGACAAGTAGAACAATGAATGGGACAGGTAGACTGTTGAAATCATTTTATATATTGCTTCTATATAGTATAAGAAACATATATGCAAAGCATCCAAACAGTACAATTTGCCAATTTTTTGTTCTTCAAGTTTAAGTGAACAATGCCCCAATGGTTAATCCTTTATCGGAAATTATTTGTAATTTTCGACAAGTAGAACAATGAATGGAACAGGTAGACGGTTGAAATCTTTGTATATATTGCTTCTATATAGTCTAAGAAACATATATACAAAGCATCCAAAGAGTACCATTCGCCAATTTTTTGTTCTTCAAGGTTAAGTAAACAATGAGCCACATTGTTAATCCTTTATCGGAAATTATTTGTAACTTTCTACAAGTAGAACAATGATTGGAACACGTAGACGGTTGAAATCTTTGTATATATTGCTTCCATATAGTATAAGAAACATATATGCAAAGCATCCAAACAGTACCATTCGCCAATTTTTTGTTCTTCAAGTTTAAGTAAACTACGATCCCCATTGTTAATCCTTTATCGGAAATTATTTGTAACTTTCGACAAGTAGAACAGTGAATGGAACAGGTAGACGGTTGAAATCTTTGTATATATTGCTTCTATATAGTATAAGAAACATATATGCAAAGCATCCAAACAGTACAATTCGCCAATTTTTTGTTCTTCAAGTTTAAGTGAACAATGAGCCCCAATGGTTAATCCGTTATCGGAAATTATTTGTAACTTTCGACAAGTAGAACAATGAATGGAACAGGTAGACGGTTGAAATCTTTGTATATATTGCTTCTATATAGTCTAAGAAACATATATACAAAGCATCCAAACAGTACCATTCGCCAATTTTTTGTTCTTCAAGTTTAAGTGAACTACGAGCCCCATTGTTAATCCTGCAAAGGAAATTATTTGTAAATTTCGACAAGTAGAACAATGAATGCAACAGGTAGACGGTTGAAATCATTGTATATATTGTTTCTATTTAGTCTACGAAACATCTATGCAAAGCATCCAAACAGTACCATTCGCCAATTTTTTGTTCTTCAAGTTTAAGTGAACAACGAGCCCAATTGATAATCATGAAACGGAAATTATTTGTAACTTTCTACAATTAGAACAATGAATAGAACAGGTAGACGGTTGAAATCTTTGTATATGTTGCTTCTATATAGTCTAAGAAACCTATATGAAAAGCATCTAAACAGTAACAATCGCCAATTTTTTGATCTTCAAGTTTAAGTAAACAGCGAGCCCCATTGATAATCATGAAATGGAAATTATTTGTAACTTTCTACAAGTAGAACAATGAATAGTACCGGAAGACGGGTGAAATCTTTCTATATATTGCTTCTAAATAGTCTAAGAAACATATATGCAAAGCATCCAAACAGTACAATTCGCCAATTTTTTGTTCTTCAAGTTTAAGTGAACTACGAGCCCCATTGTTAATCCTTTAAAGGAAATTATTTGTAAATTTCGACAAGTAGAACAATGAATGTATCATGTAGACGGTTGAAATCTTTGTATATATTGCTTCTATATAGTCTAAGAAACATATATACAAAGCATCCAAACAGTACCATTCGCCAATTTTTTGTTCTTCAAGATTAAGTGAACTACGAGCCCCATTGTTAATCCTGCAAAGGAAATTATTAGTAAATTTCGACAAGTAGAACAATGAATGCAACAGGTAGACGGTTGAAATCATTGTATATATTGTTTCTATATAGTCTACGACACATATATGCAAAGCATCCAAACAGTACCATTCGCCAATTTTTTGTTCTTCAAGTTTAAGTGAACAACGAGCCCCATTGATAATCATGAAACGGAAATTATTTGTAACTTTCTACAAGTAGAACAATGAATAGAACAGGTAGACGGTTGAAATCTTTGTATATGTTGCTTCTATATAGTCTAAGAAACCTATATGAAAAGCATCTAAACAGTAACAATCGCCAATTTTTTGATCTTCAAGTTTAAGTGAACAGCGAGCCCCATTGATAATCATGAAATGGAAATTATTTGTAACTTTCTACAAGTAGAACAATAAATAGTACAGGTAGACGGGTGAAATCTTTCTATATGTTGCTTCTAAATAGTCTAAGAAACATATATGCAAAGAATCCAAACAGTACCATTCGCCAATTTTTTGTTCTTCAAGTTTAAGTGAACAATGAGCCCCATTGTTAATCCTTTATCGGGAATTATTTGTAACTTTCGACAAGTAGAACAATGAATGTATCATGTAGACAGTTGAAATCATTGTATATATTGCTTCTATATAGTCTAAGAAACATATATGCAAAGCATCCAAACAGTACAATTCGCCAATTTTTTGTTCTTCAAGTTTAAGTGAACAATGAGCCCCATTGTTAATCCTTTAAAGGAAATTATTTGTAAATTTCGACAAGTAGAACAATGAATGGAACAGGTAGACGGTTGAAATATTTGTATATATTGCTTCCATATAGTCTAAGAAACATATATGCAAAGCATCCAAACAGTACCATTCGCCAATTTTTTGTTCTTCAAGTTTAAGTGAACTACGAGCCCCATTGTTAATCCTTTAAAGGAAATTATTTGTAAATTTAGACAAGTAGAACAATGAATGGGACAGGTAGACTGTTGAAATCATTTTATATATTGCTTCTATATAGTATAAGAAACATATATGCAAAGCATCCAAACAGTACAATTTGCCAATTTTTTGTTCTTCAAGTTTAAGTGAACTACGAGCCCCATTGTTAATCCTTTATCGGAAATTATTTGTAACTTTCGACAAGTAGAACAATGAATGGAACAGGTAGACGGTTGAAATATTTGTATATATTGCTTCCATATAGTCTAAGAAACATATATGCAAAGCATCCAAACAGTACCATTCGCCAATTTTTTGTTCTTCAAGTTTAAATGAACTACGAGCCCCATTGTTAATCCTTCCAAGGTAATTATTTGTAAATTTCGACAAGTAGAACAATGAATGGAACAGGTAGACGGTTGATATCATTGTATATATTGCTTCTATATAGTCTATGAAACATATCTGCAAAGCATCCAAACAGTACAATTCGCCAATTTTTTGATCTTCAAGTTTAAGTGAACAGCGAGCCCCATTGATAATCATGAAATGGAAATTATTTGTAACTTTCTACAAGTAGAACAATAAATAATACAGGTAGACGGGTGAAATCTTTCTATATGTTGCTTCTAAATAGTCTAAGAAACATATATGCAAAGAATCCAAACAGTACCATTCGCCAATTTTTTGTTCTTCAAGTTTAAGTGAACAATGAGCCCCATTGTTAATCCTTTATCGGGAATTATTTGTAACTTTCGACAAGTAGAACAATGAATAGAACTAGTAGACGGATGAAATCTTTGTATATGTTGCTTCTATATAGTCTAAGAAACATATATGCAAAGCATCCAAACAGTACATATCGCCAATTTATTGTTCTTCAAGTTTAAGTGAACAACGAGCCCCATTGTTAATCCTTTAAAGGAAATTATTTGTAAATTTCGACATTTAGAACAATGATTGGAACACGTAGACGATTGAAATCTTTGTATATATTGCTTCCATATAGTCTAAGAAACATGTACGCAAAGCATCCAAACAGTACCATTCGCCAATTTTTTGTTCTTCAAGTTTAAGTGAACAATGAGCCCCAATGGTTAATCCTTTATCGGAAATTATTTTTAATTTTCGACAAGTAGAACAATGAATGCAACAGGTAGACGGTTGAAATAATTGTATATATTGCTTCTATATAGTCTAAGAAACATATATGCAAAGCATCCAAACAGTACAATTCGACAATTTTTTGTTCTTCAAGTTTAGTGAACAATGAGCCCCAATGGTTAATCCTTTATCGGAAATTATTTGTAATTTTCGACAAGTAGAACAATGAATGGAACAGGTAGACGGTTGAAATCTTTGTATATATTGCTTCTATATAGTCTAAGAAACATATATACAAAGCATCCAAAGAGTACCATTCGCCAATTTTTTGTTCTTCAAGTTTAAGTAAACTACGATCCCCATTGTTAATCCTTTATCGGAAATTATTTGTAACTTTCGACAAGTAGAACAGTGAATGGAACAGGTAGACGGTTGAAATCTTTGTATATATTGCTTCTATATAGTATAAGAAACATATATGCAAAGCATCCAAACAGTACAATTCGCCAATTTTTTGTTCTTCAAGTTTAAGTGAACAATGAGCCCCAATGGTTAATCCGTTATCGGAAATTATTTGTAACTTTCGACAAGTAGAACAATGAATGGAACAGGTAGACGGTTGAAATCTTTGTATATATTGCTTCTATATAGTCTAAGAAACATATATACAAAGCATCCAAACAGTACCATTCGCCAATTTTTTGTTCTTCAAGTTTAAGTGAACTACGAGCCCCATTGTTAATCCTGCAAAGGAAATTATTTGTAAATTTCGACAAGTAGAACAATGAATGCAACAGGTAGACGGTTGAAATCATTGTATATATTGTTTCTATTTAGTCTACGAAACATCTATGCAAAGCATCCAAACAGTACCATTCGCCAATTTTTTGTTCTTCAAGTTAAAGTGAACAACGAGCCCAATTGATAATCATGAAACGGAAATTATTTGTAACTTTCTACAATTAGAACAATGAATAGAACAGGTAGACGGTTGAAATCTTTGTATATGTTGCTTCTATATAGTCTAAGAAACCTATATGAAAAGCATCTAAACAGTAACAATCGCCAATTTTTTGATCTTCAAGTTTAAGTAAACAGCGAGCCCCATTGATAATCATGAAATGGAAATTATTTGTAACTTTCTACAAGTAGAACAATGAATAGTACCGGAAGACGGGTGAAATCTTTCTATATATTGCTTCTAAATAGTCTAAGAAACATATATGCAAAGCATCCAAACAGTACAATTCGCCAATTTTTTGTTCTTCAAGTTTAAGTGAACTACGAGCCCCATTGTTAATCCTTTAAAGGAAATTATTTGTAAATTTCGACAAGTAGAACAATGAATGTATCATGTAGACGGTTGAAATCTTTGTATATATTGCTTCTATATAGTCTAAGAAACATATATACAAAGCATCCAAACAGTACCATTCGCCAATTTTTTGTTCTTCAAGATTAAGTGAACTACGAGCCCCATTGTTAATCCTGCAAAGGAAATTATTAGTAAATTTCGACAAGTAGAACAATGAATGCAACAGGTAGACGGTTGAAATCATTGTATATATTGTTTCTATATAGTCTACGACACATATATGCAAAGCATCCAAACAGTACCATTCGCCAATTTTTTGTTCTTCAAGTTTAAGTGAACAACGAGCCCCATTGATAATCATGAAACGGAAATTATTTGTAACTTTCTACAAGTAGAACAATGAATAGAACAGGTAGACGGTTGAAATCTTTGTATATGTTGCTTCTATATAGTCTAAGAAACCTATATGAAAAGCATCTAAACAGTAACAATCGCCAATTTTTTGATCTTCAAGTTTAAGTGAACAGCGAGCCCCATTGATAATCATGAAATGGAAATTATTTGTAACTTTCTACAAGTAGAACAATAAATAGTACAGGTAGACGGGTGAAATCTTTCTATATGTTGCTTCTAAATAGTCTAAGAAACATATATGCAAAGAATCCAAACAGTACCATTCGCCAATTTTTTGTTCTTCAAGTTTAAGTGAACAATGAGCCCCATTGTTAATCCTTTATCGGGAATTATTTGTAACTTTCGACAAGTAGAACAATGAATGTATCATGTAGACAGTTGAAATCATTGTATATATTGCTTCTATATAGTCTAAGAAACATATATGCAAAGCATCCAAACAGTACAATTCGCCAATTTTTTGTTCTTCAAGTTTAAGTGAACAATGAGCCCCATTGTTAATCCTTTAAAGGAAATTATTTGTAAATTTCGACAAGTAGAACAATGAATGGAACAGGTAGACGGTTGAAATATTTGTATATATTGCTTCCATATAGTCTAAGAAACATATATGCAAAGCATCCAAACAGTACCATTCGCCAATTTTTTGTTCTTCAAGTTTAAGTGAACTACGAGCCCCATTGTTAATCCTTTAAAGGAAATTATTTGTAAATTTCGACAAGTAGAACAATGAATGGAACAGGTAGACGGTTGAAATATTTGTATATATTGCTTCCATATAGTCTAAGAAACATATATGCAAAGCATCCAAACAGTACCATTCGCCAATTTTTTGTTCTTCAAGTTTAAGTGAACTACGAGCCCCATTGTTAATCCTTTAACGGAAATTAATTGTAACTTTCTACAAGTAGGACAATGATTGGAACACGCAGACGGTTGAAATCTTTGTATATATTGCTTCCATATAGTCTAAGAAACATATATGCAAAGCATCCAAACAGTACCATTCGCCAATTTTTTGTTCTTCAATTTTAAGTGAACAATGAGCACAATTGTTAATCCTTTATCGGAAATTATTTGTAACTTTCGACAAGTAGAACAGTGAATTGAACAGGTAGAAGGTTGAAATCTTTGTATATATTGCTTCTATATAGTCTAAGAAACATATATGCAAAGCATCCAAACAGTACAATTCGCCAATTTTTTGTTCTTCAAGTTTAAGTGAACAATGAGCCCCATTGTTAATCCTTTAAAGGAAATTATTTGTAAATTTCGACAAGTAGAACAATGAATGGAACAGGTAGACGGTTGAAATCTTTGTATATATTGCTTCCATATAGTCTAAGAAACATATATGCAAAGCATCCAAACAGTACCATTCGCCAATTTTTTGTTCTTCAAGTTTAAGTGAACTACGAGCCCCATTGTTAATCCTTCCAAGGTAATTATTAGTAAATTTCGACAAGTAGAACAATGAATGGAACAGGTAGACGGTTGAAATCATTTTATATATTGCTTCTATATAGTATAAGAAACATATATGCAAAGCATCCAAACAGTACAATTTGCCAATTTTTTGTTCTTCAAGTTTAAGTGAACTACGAGCCCCATTGTTAATCCTTTATCGGAAATTATTTGTAACTTTCGACAAGTAGAACAATGAATGGAACAGGTAGACGGTTGAAATATTTGTATATATTGCTTCCATATAGTCTAAGAAACATATATGCAAAGCATCCAAACAGTACCATTCGCCAATTTTTTGTTCTTCAAGTTTAAATGAACTACGAGCCCCATTGTTAATCCTTCCAAGGTAATTATTTGTAAATTTCGACAAGTAGAACAATGAATGGAACAGGTAGACGGTTGATATCATTGTATATATTGCTTCTATATAGTCTATGAAACATATCTGCAAAGCATCCAAACAGTACAATTCGCCAATTTTTTGATCTTCAAGTTTAAGTGAACAGCGAGCCCCATTGATAATCATGAAATGGAAATTATTTGTAACTTTCTACAAGTAGAACAATAAATAATACAGGTAGACGGGTGAAATCTTTCTATATGTTGCTTCTAAATAGTCTAAGAAACATATATGCAAAGAATCCAAACAGTACCATTCGCCAATTTTTTGTTCTTCAAGTTTAAGTGAACAATGAGCCCCATTGTTAATCCTTTATCGGGAATTATTTGTAACTTTCGACAAGTAGAACAATGAATAGAACTAGTAGACGGATGAAATCTTTGTATATGTTGCTTCTATATAGTCTAAGAAACATATATGCAAAGCATCCAAACAGTACATATCGCCAATTTATTGTTCTTCAAGTTTAAGTGAACAACGAGCCCCATTGTTAATCCTTTAAAGGAAATTATTTGTAAATTTCGACATTTAGAACAATGATTGGAACACGTAGACGATTGAAATCTTTGTATATATTGCTTCCATATAGTCTAAGAAACATGTACGCAAAGCATCCAAACAGTACCATTCGCCAATTTTTTGTTCTTCAAGTTTAAGTGAACAATGAGCCCCAATGGTTAATCCTTTATCGGAAATTATTTTTAATTTTCGACAAGTAGAACAATGAATGCAACAGGTAGACGGTTGAAATAATTGTATATATTGCTTCTATATAGTCTAAGAAACATATATGCAAAGCATCCAAACAGTACAATTCGACAATTTTTTGTTCTTCAAGTTTAGTGAACAATGAGCCCCAATGGTTAATCCTTTATCGGAAATTATTTGTAATTTTCGACAAGTAGAACAATGAATGGAACAGGTAGACGGTTGAAATCTTTGTATATATTGCTTCTATATAGTCTAAGAAACATATATACAAAGCATCCAAAGAGTACCATTCGCCAATTTTTTGTTCTTCAAGTTTAAGTAAACTACGATCCCCATTGTTAATCCTTTATCGGAAATTATTTGTAACTTTCGACAAGTAGAACAGTGAATGGAACAGGTAGACGGTTGAAATCTTTGTATATATTGCTTCTATATAGTATAAGAAACATATATGCAAAGCATCCAAACAGTACAATTCGCCAATTTTTTGTTCTTCAAGTTTAAGTGAACAATGAGCCCCAATGGTTAATCCGTTATCGGAAATTATTTGTAACTTTCGACAAGTAGAACAATGAATGGAACAGGTAGACGGTTGAAATCTTTGTATATATTGCTTCTATATAGTCTAAGAAACATATATACAAAGCATCCAAACAGTACCATTCGCCAATTTTTTGTTCTTCAAGTTTAAGTGAACTACGAGCCCCATTGTTAATCCTGCAAAGGAAATTATTTGTAAATTTCGACAAGTAGAACAATGAATGCAACAGGTAGACGGTTGAAATCATTGTATATATTGTTTCTATTTAGTCTACGAAACATCTATGCAAAGCATCCAAACAGTACCATTCGCCAATTTTTTGTTCTTCAAGTTTAAGTGAACAACGAGCCCAATTGATAATCATGAAACGGAAATTATTTGTAACTTTCTACAATTAGAACAATGAATAGAACAGGTAGACGGTTGAAATCTTTGTATATGTTGCTTCTATATAGTCTAAGAAACCTATATGAAAAGCATCTAAACAGTAACAATCGCCAATTTTTTGATCTTCAAGTTTAAGTAAACAGCGAGCCCCATTGATAATCATGAAATGGAAATTATTTGTAACTTTCTACAAGTAGAACAATGAATAGTACCGGAAGACGGGTGAAATCTTTCTATATATTGCTTCTAAATAGTCTAAGAAACATATATGCAAAGCATCCAAACAGTACAATTCGCCAATTTTTTGTTCTTCAAGTTTAAGTGAACTACGAGCCCCATTGTTAATCCTTTAAAGGAAATTATTTGTAAATTTCGACAAGTAGAACAATGAATGTATCATGTAGACGGTTGAAATCTTTGTATATATTGCTTCTATATAGTCTAAGAAACATATATACAAAGCATCCAAACAGTACCATTCGCCAATTTTTTGTTCTTCAAGATTAAGTGAACTACGAGCCCCATTGTTAATCCTGCAAAGGAAATTATTAGTAAATTTCGACAAGTAGAACAATGAATGCAACAGGTAGACGGTTGAAATCATTGTATATATTGTTTCTATATAGTCTACGACACATATATGCAAAGCATCCAAACAGTACCATTCGCCAATTTTTTGTTCTTCAAGTTTAAGTGAACAACGAGCCCCATTGATAATCATGAAACGGAAATTATTTGTAACTTTCTACAAGTAGAACAATGAATAGAACAGGTAGACGGTTGAAATCTTTGTATATGTTGCTTCTATATAGTCTAAGAAACCTATATGAAAAGCATCTAAACAGTAACAATCGCCAATTTTTTGATCTTCAAGTTTAAGTGAACAGCGAGCCCCATTGATAATCATGAAATGGAAATTATTTGTAACTTTCTACAAGTAGAACAATAAATAGTACAGGTAGACGGGTGAAATCTTTCTATATGTTGCTTCTAAATAGTCTAAGAAACATATATGCAAAGAATCCAAACAGTACCATTCGCCAATTTTTTGTTCTTCAAGTTTAAGTGAACAATGAGCCCCATTGTTAATCCTTTATCGGGAATTATTTGTAACTTTCGACAAGTAGAACAATGAATGTATCATGTAGACAGTTGAAATCATTGTATATATTGCTTCTATATAGTCTAAGAAACATATATGCAAAGCATCCAAACAGTACAATTCGCCAATTTTTTGTTCTTCAAGTTTAAGTGAACAATGAGCCCCATTGTTAATCCTTTAAAGGAAATTATTTGTAAATTTCGACAAGTAGAACAATGAATGGAACAGGTAGACGGTTGAAATATTTGTATATATTGCTTCCATATAGTCTAAGAAACATATATGCAAAGCATCCAAACAGTACCATTCGCCAATTTTTTGTTCTTCAAGTTTAAGTGAACTACGAGCCCCATTGTTAATCCTTCCAAGGTAATTATTTGTAAATTTCGACAAGTAGAACAATGAATGGAACAGGTAGACGGTTGAAATCATTGTATATATTGTTTCTATATAGTCTACGAAACATATATGCAAAGCATCCAAACAGTACCATTCGCCAATTTTTTGTTCTTCAAGTTTAAGTGAACAACGAGCCCCATTGATAATCATGAAACGGAAATTATTTGTAACTTTCTACAAGTAGAACAATGAATAGAACAGGTAGACGGTTGAAATCTTTGTATATGTTGCTTCTATATAGTCTAAGAAACCTATATGAAAAGCATCTAAACAGTAACAATCGCCAATTTTTTGATCTTCAAGTTTAAGTGAACAGCGAGCCCCATTGATAATCATGAAATGGAAATTATTTGTAACTTTCTACAAGTAGAACAATAAATAGTACAGGTAGACGGGTGAAATCTTTCTATATGTTGCTTCTAAATAGTCTAAGAAACATATATGCAAAGAATCCAAACAGTACCATTCGCCAATTTTTTGTTCTTCAAGTTTAAGTGAACAATGAGCCCCATTGTTAATCCTTTATCGGGAATTATTTGTAACTTTCGACAAGTAGAACAATGAATGTATCATGTAGACAGTTGAAATCATTGTATATATTGCTTCTATATAGTCTAAGAAACATATATGCAAAGCATCCAAACAGTACAATTCGCCAATTTTTTGTTCTTCAAGTTTAAGTGAACAATGAGCCCCATTGTTAATCCTTTAAAGGAAATTATTTGTAAATTTCGACAAGTAGAACAATGAATGGAACAGGTAGACGGTTGAAATATTTGTATATATTGCTTCCATATAGTCTAAGAAACATATATGCAAAGCATCCAAACAGTACCATTCGCCAATTTTTTGTTCTTCAAGTTTAAGTGAACTACGAGCCCCATTGTTAATCCTTCCAAGGTAATTATTTGTAAATTTCGACAAGTAGAACAATGAATGGAACAGGTAGACGGTTGATATCATTGTATATATTGCTTCTATATAGTCTATGAAACATATCTGCAAAGCATCCAAACAGTACAATTCGCCAATTTTTTGATCTTCAAGTTTAAGTGAACAGCGAGCCCCATTGATAATCATGAAATGGAAATTATTTGTAACTTTCTACAAGTAGAACAATAAATAGTACAGGTAGACGGGTGAAATCTTTCTATATGTTGCTTCTAACTAGTCTAAGAAACATATATGCAAAGAATCCAAACAGTACCATTCGCCAATTTTTTGTTCTTCAAGTTTAAGTGAACAATGAGCCCCATTGTTAATCCTTTATCGGGAATTATTTGTAACTTTCGACAAGTAGAACAATGAATAGAACTAGTAGACGGATGAAATCTTTGTATATGTTGCTTCTATATAGTCTAAGAAACATATATGCAAAGCATCCAAACAGTACATATCGCCAATTTATTGTTCTTCAAGTTTAAGTGAACAACGAGCCCCATTGTTAATCCTTTAAAGGAAATTATTTGTAAATTTCGACATTTAGAACAATGATTGGAACACGTAGACGATTGAAATCTTTGTATATATTGCTTCCATATAGTCTAAGAAACATGTACGCAAAGCATCCAAACAGTACCATTCGCCAATTTTTTGTTCTTCAAGTTTAAGTGAACAATGAGCCCCAATGGTTAATCCTTTATCGGAAATTATTTTTAATTTTCGACAAGTAGAACAATGAATGCAACAGGTAGACGGTTGAAATAATTGTATATATTGCTTCTATATAGTCTAAGAAACATATATGCAAAGCATCCAAACAGTACAATTCGACAATTTTTTGTTCTTCAAGTTTAGTGAACAATGAGCCCCAATGGTTAATCCTTTATCGGAAATTATTTGTAATTTTCGACAAGTAGAACAATGAATGGAACAGGTAGACGGTTGAAATCTTTGTATATATTGCTTCTATATAGTCTAAGAAACATATATACAAAGCATCCAAAGAGTACCATTCGCCAATTTTTTGTTCTTCAAGGTTAAGTAAACAATGAGCCACATTGTTAATCCTTTATCGGAAATTATTTGTAACTTTCTACAAGTAGAACAATGATTGGAACACGTAGACGGTTGAAATCTTTGTATATATTGCTTCCATATAGTATAAGAAACATATATGCAAAGCATCCAAACAGTACCATTCGCCAATTTTTTGTTCTTCAAGTTTAAGTAAACTACGATCCCCATTGTTAATCCTTTATCGGAAATTATTTGTAACTTTCGACAAGTAGAACAGTGAATGGAACAGGTAGACGGTTGAAATCTTTGTATATATTGCTTCTATATAGTATAAGAAACATATATGCAAAGCATCCAAACAGTACAATTCGCCAATTTTTTGTTCTTCAAGTTTAAGTGAACAATGAGCCCCAATGGTTAATCCGTTATCGGAAATTATTTGTAAGTTTCGACAAGTAGAACAATGAATGGAACAGGTAGACGGTTGAAATCTTTGTATATATTGCTTATATATAGTCTAAGAAACATATATACAAAGCATCCAAACAGTACCATTCGCCAATTTTTTGTTCTTCAAGTTTAAGTGAACTACGAGCCCCATTGTTAATCCTGCAAAGGAAATTATTTGTAAATTTCGACAAGTAGAACAATGAATGCAACAGGTAGACGGTTGAAATCATTGTATATATTGTTTCTATTTAGTCTACGAAACATCTATGCAAAGCATCCAAACAGTACCATTCGCCAATTTTTTGTTCTTCAAGTTTAAGTGAACAACGAGCCCCATTGATAATCATGAAACGGAAATTATTTGTAACTTTCTACAATTAGAACAATGAATAGAACAGGTAGACGGTTGAAATCTTTGTATATGTTGCTTCTATATAGTCTAAGAAACCTATATGAAAAGCATCTAAACAGTAACAATCGCCAATTTTTTGATCTTCAAGTTTAAGTAAACAGCGAGCCCCATTGATAATCATGAAATGGAAATTATTTGTAACTTTCTACAAGTAGAACAATGAATAGTACCGGAAGACGGGTGAAATCTTTCTATATATTGCTTCTAAATAGTCTAAGAAACATATATGCAAAGCATCCAAACAGTACAATTCGCCAATTTTTTGTTCTTCAAGTTTAAGTGAACTACGAGCCCCATTGTTAATCCTTTAAAGGAAATTATTTGTAAATTTCGACAAGTAGAACAATGAATGTATCATGTAGACGGTTGAAATCTTTGTATATATTGCTTCTATATAGTCTAAGAAACATATATACAAAGCATCCAAACAGTACCATTCGCCAATTTTTTGTTCTTCAAGATTAAGTGAACTACGAGCCCCATTGTTAATCCTGCAAAGGAAATTATTAGTAAATTTCGACAAGTAGAACAATGAATGCAACAGGTAGACGGTTGAAATCATTGTATATATTGTTTCTATATAGTCTACGACACATATATGCAAAGCATCCAAACAGTACCATTCGCCAATTTTTTGTTCTTCAAGTTTAAGTGAACAACGAGCCCCATTGATAATCATGAAACGGAAATTATTTGTAACTTTCTACAAGTAGAACAATGAATAGAACAGGTAGACGGTTGAAATCTTTGTATATGTTGCTTCTATATAGTCTAAGAAACCTATATGAAAAGCATCTAAACAGTAACAATCGCCAATTTTTTGATCTTCAAGTTTAAGTGAACAGCGAGCCCCATTGATAATCATGAAATGGAAATTATTTGTAACTTTCTACAAGTAGAACAATAAATAGTACAGGTAGACGGGTGAAATCTTTCTATATGTTGCTTCTAAATAGTCTAAGAAACATATATGCAAAGAATCCAAACAGTACCATTCGCCAATTTTTTGTCCTTCAAGTTTAAGTGAACAATGAGCCCCATTGTTAATCCTTTATCGGGAATTATTTGTAACTTTCGACAAGTAGAACAATGAATGTATCATGTAGACAGTTGAAATCATTGTATATATTGCTTCTATATAGTCTAAGAAACATATATGCAAAGCATCCAAACAGTACAATTCGCCAATTTTTTGTTCTTCAAGTTTAAGTGAACAATGAGCCCCATTGTTAATCCTTTAAAGGAAATTATTTGTAAATTTCGACAAGTAGAACAATGAATGGAACAGGTAGACGGTTGAAATATTTGTATATATTGCTTCCATATAGTCTAAGAAACATATATGCAAAGCATCCAAACAGTACCATTCGCCAATTTTTTGTTCTTCAAGTTTAAGTGAACTACGAGCCCCATTGTTAATCCTTCCAAGGTAATTATTTATAAATTTCGACAAGTAGAACAATGAATGGAACAGGTAGACGGTTGATATCATTGTATATATTGCTTCTATATAGTCTATGAAACATATCTGCAAAGCATCCAAACAGTACAATTCGCCAATTTTTTGATCTTCAAGTTTAAGTGAACAGCGAGCCCCATTGATAATCATGAAATGGAAATTATTTGTAACTTTCTACAAGTAGAACAATAAATAGTACAGGTAGACGGGTGAAATCTTTCTATATGTTGCTTCTAAATAGTCTAAGAAACATATATGCAAAGAATCCAAACAGTACCATTCGCCAATTTTTTGTTCTTCAAGTTTAAGTGAACAATGAGCCCCATTGTTAATCCTTTATCGGGAATTATTTGTAACTTTCGACAAGTAGAACAATGAATAGAACTAGTAGACGGATGAAATCTTTGTATATGTTGCTTCTATATAGTCTAAGAAACATATATGCAAAGCATCCAAACAGTACATATCGGCAATTTATTGTTCTTCAAGTTTAAGTGAACAACGAGCCCCATTGTTAATCCTTTAAAGGAAATTATTTGTAAATTTCGACATTTAGAACAATGATTGGAACACGTAGACGATTGAAATCTTTGTATATATTGCTTCCATATAGTCTAAGAAACATGTACGCAAAGCATCCAAACAGTACCATTCGCCAATTTTTTGTTCTTCAAGTTTAAGTGAACAATGAGCCCCAATGGTTAATCCTTTATCGGAAATTATTTTTAATTTTCGACAAGTAGAACAATGAATGCAACAGGTAGACGGTTGAAATAATTGTATATATTGCTTCTATATAGTCTAAGAAACATATATGCAAAGCATCCAAACAGTACAATTCGACAATTTTTTGTTCTTCAAGTTTAGTGAACAATGAGCCCCAATGGTTAATCCTTTATCGGAAATTATTTGTAATTTTCGACAAGTAGAACAATGAATGGAACAGGTAGACGGTTGAAATCTTTGTATATATTGCTTCTATATAGTCTAAGAAACATATATACAAAGCATCCAAAGAGTACCATTCGCCAATTTTTTGTTCTTCAAGGTTAAGTAAACAATGAGCCACATTGTTAATCCTTTATCGGAAATTATTTGTAACTTTCTACAAGTAGAACAATGATTGGAACACGTAGACGGTTGAAATCTTTGTATATATTGCTTCCATATAGTATAAGAAACATATATGCAAAGCATCCAAACAGTACCATTCGCCAATTTTTTGTTCTTCAAGTTTAAGTAAACTACGATCCCCATTGTTAATCCTTTATCGGAAATTATTTGTAACTTTCGACAAGTAGAACAGTGAATGGAACAGGTAGACGGTTGAAATCTTTGTATATATTGCTTCTATATAGTATAAGAAACATATATGCAAAGCATCCAAACAGTACAATTCGCCAATTTTTTGTTCTTCAAGTTTAAGTGAACAATGAGCCCCAATGGTTAATCCGTTATCGGAAATTATTTGTAACTTTCGACAAGTAGAACAATGAATGGAACAGGTAGACGGTTGAAATCTTTGTATATATTGCTTCTGTATAGTCTAAGAAACATATATACAAAGCATCCAAACAGTACCATTCGCCAATTTTTTGTTCTTCAAGTTTAAGTGAACTACGAGCCCCATTGTTAATCCTGCAAAGGAAATTATTTGTAAATTTCGACAAGTAGAACAATGAATGCAACAGGTAGACGGTTGAAATCATTGTATATATTGTTTCTATTTAGTCTACGAAACATCTATGCAAAGCATCCAAACAGTACCATTCGCCAATTTTTTGTTCTTCAAGTTTAAGTGAACAACGAGCCCCATTGATAATCATGAAACGGAAATTATTTGTAACTTTCTACAATTAGAACAATGAATAGAACAGGTAGACGGTTGAAATCTTTGTATATGTTGCTTCTATATAGTCTAAGAAACCTATATGAAAAGCATCTAAACAGTAACAATCGCCAATTTTTTGATCTTCAAGTTTAAGTAAACAGCGAGCCCCATTGATAATCATGAAATGGAAATTATTTGTAACTTTCTACAAGTAGAACAATGAATAGTACCGGAAGACGGGTGAAATCTTTCTATATATTGCTTCTAAATAGACTAAGAAACATATATGCAAAGCATCCAAACAGTACAATTCGCCAATTTTTTGTTCTTCAAGTTTAAGTGAACTACGAGCCCCATTGTTAATCCTTTAAAGGAAATTATTTGTAAATTTCGACAAGTAGAACAATGAATGTATCATGTAGACGGTTGAAATCGTTGTATATATTGCTTCTATATAGTCTAAGAAACATATATGCAAAGCATCCAAACAGTACAATTCGCCAATTTTTTGTTCTTCAAGTTTAAGTGAACAATGAGCCCCATTGTTAATCCTTTAAAGGAAATTATTTGTAAATTTCGACAAGTAGAACAATGAATGGAACAGGTAGACGGTTGAAATATTTGTATATATTGCTTCCATATAGTCTAAGAAACATATATGCAAAGCATCCAAACAGTACCATTCGCCAATTTTTTGTTCTTCAAGTTTAAGTGAACTACGAGCCCCATTGTTAATCGTTCCAAGGTAATTATTTGTAAATTTCGACAAGTAGAACAATGAATGGAACAGGTAGACGGTTGATATCATTGTATATATTGCTTCTATATAGTCTATGAAACATATCTGCAAAGCATCCAAACAGTACAATTCGCCAATTTTTTGATCTTCAAGTTTAAGTGAACAGCGAGCCCCATTGATAATCATGAAATGGAAATTATTTGTAACTTTCTACAAGTAGAACAATAAATAGTACAGGTAGACAGTATAATTCGCCAATTTTTTGTTCTGCAAGTTTAAGTGAACTACGAGCCCCATTGTTAATCCTTTAACGGAAATTAATTGTAACTTTCTACAAGTAGGACAATGATTGGAACACGCAGACGGTTGAAATCTTTGTATATATTGCTTCCATATAGTCTAAGAAACATATATGCAAAGCATCCAAACAGTACCATTCGCCAATTTTTTGTTCTTCAATTTTAAGTGAACAATGAGCACAATTGTTAATCCTTTATCGGAAATTATTTGTAACTTTCGACAAGTAGAACAGTGAATTGAACAGGTAGAAGGTTGAAATCTTTGTATATATTGCTTCTATATAGTATAAGAAACATATATGCAAAGCATCCAAACAGTACAATTCGCCAATTTTTTGTTCTTCAAGTTTAAGTGAACAATGAGCCCCAATGGTTAATCCGTTATCGGAAATTATTTGTAAATTTCGACAAGTAGAACAATGAATGGAACAGGTAGACGGTTGAAATCTTTGTATATATTGCTTCTATATAGTCTAAGAAACATATATACAAAGCATCCAAACAGTACCATTCGCCAATTTTTTGTTCTTCAAGATTAAGTGAACTACGAGCCCCATTGTTAATCCTGCAAAGGAAATTATTAGTAAATTTCGACAAGTAGAACAATGAATGCAACAGGTAGACGGTTGAAATCATTGTATATATTGTTTCTATATAGTCTACGAAACATATATGCAAAGCATCCAAACAGTACCATTCGCCAATTTTTTGTTCTTCAAGTTTAAGTGAACAACGAGCCCCATTGATAATCATGAAACGGAAATTATTTGTAACTTTCTACAAGTAGAACAATGAATAGAACAGGTAGACGGTTGAAATCTTTGTATATGTTGCTTCTATATAGTCTAAGAAACCTATATGAAAAGCATCTAAACAGTAACAATCGCCAATTTTTTGATCTTCAAGTTTAAGTGAACAGCGAGCCCCATTGATAATCATGAAATGGAAATTATTTGTAACTTTCTACAAGTAGAACAATAAATAGTACAGGTAGACGGGTGAAATCTTTCTATATGTTGCTTCTAAATAGTCTAAGAAACATATATGCAAAGAATCCAAACAGTACCATTCGCCAATTTTTTGTTCTTCAAGTTTAAGTGAACAATGAGCCCCATTGTTAATCCTTTATCGGGAATTATTTGTAACTTTCGACAAGTAGAACAATGAATGTATCATGTAGACAGTTGAAATCATTGTATATATTGCTTCTATATAGTCTAAGAAACATATATGCAAAGCATCCAAACAGTACAATTCGCCAATTTTTTGTTCTTCAAGTTTAAGTGAACAATGAGCCCCATTGTTAATCCTTTAAAGGAAATTATTTGTAAATTTCGACAAGTAGAACAATGAATGGAACAGGTAGACGGTTGAAATATTTGTATATATTGCTTCCATATAGTCTAAGAAACATATATGCAAAGCATCCAAACAGTACCATTCGCCAATTTTTTGTTCTTCAAGTTTAAGTGAACTACGAGCCCCATTGTTAATCCTTCCAAGGTAATTATTTGTAAATTTCGACAAGTAGAACAATGAATGGAACAGGTAGACGGTTGATATCATTGTATATATTGCTTCTATATAGTCTATGAAACATATCTGCAAAGCATCCAAACAGTACAATTCGCCAATTTTTTGATCTTCAAGTTTAAGTGAACAGCGAGCCCCATTGATAATCATGAAATGGAAATTATTTGTAACTTTCTACAAGTAGAACAATAAATAGTACAGGTAGACGGGTGAAATCTTTCTATATGTTGCTTCTAAATAGTCTAAGAAACATATATGCAAAGAATCCAAACAGTACCATTCGCCAATTTTTTGTTCTTCAAGTTTAAGTGAACAATGAGCCCCATTGTTAATCCTTTATCGGGAATTATTTGTAACTTTCGACAAGTAGAACAATGAATAGAACTAGTAGACGGATGAAATCTTTGTATATGTTGCTTCTATATAGTCTAAGAAACATATATGCAAAGCATCCAAACAGTACATATCGCCAATTTATTGTTCTTCAAGTTTAAGTGAACAACGAGCCCCATTGTTAATCCTTTAAAGGAAATTATTTGTAAATTTCGACATTTAGAACAATGATTGGAACACGTAGACGATTGAAATCTTTGTATATATTGCTTCCATATAGTCTAAGAAACATGTACGCAAAGCATCCAAACAGTACCATTCGCCAATTTTTTGTTCTTCAAGTTTAAGTGAACAATGAGCCCCAATGGTTAATCCTTTATCGGAAATTATTTTTAATTTTCGACAAGTAGAACAATGAATGCAACAGGTAGACGGTTGAAATAATTGTATATATTGCTTCTATATAGTCTAAGAAACATATATGCAAAGCATCCAAACAGTACAATTCGACAATTTTTTGTTCTTCAAGTTTAGTGAACAATGAGCCCCAATGGTTAATCCTTTATCGGAAATTATTTGTAATTTTCGACAAGTAGAACAATGAATGGAACAGGTAGACGGTTGAAATCTTTGTATATATTGCTTCTATATAGTCTAAGAAACATATATACAAAGCATCCAAAGAGTACCATTCGCCAATTTTTTGTTCTTCAAGGTTAAGTAAACAATGAGCCACATTGTTAATCCTTTATCGGAAATTATTTGTAACTTTCTACAAGTAGAACAATGATTGGAACACGTAGACGGTTGAAATCTTTGTATATATTGCTTCCATATAGTATAAGAAACATATATGCAAAGCATCCAAACAGTACCATTCGCCAATTTTTTGTTCTTCAAGTTTAAGTAAACTACGATCCCCATTGTTAATCCTTTATCGGAAATTATTTGTAACTTTCGACAAGTAGAACAGTGAATGGAACAGGTAGACGGTTGAAATCTTTGTATATATTGCTTCTATATAGTATAAGAAACATATATGCAAAGCATCCAAACAGTACAATTCGCCAATTTTTTGTTCTTCAAGTTTAAGTGAACAATGAGCCCCAATGGTTAATCCGTTATCGGAAATTATTTGTAAGTTTCGACAAGTAGAACAATGAATGGAACAGGTAGACGGTTGAAATCTTTGTATATATTGCTTCTATATAGTCTAAGAAACATATATACAAAGCATCCAAACAGTACCATTCGCCAATTTTTTGTTCTTCAAGTTTATGTGAACTACGAGCCCCATTGTTAATCCTGCAAAGGAAATTATTTGTAAATTTCGACAAGTAGAACAATGAATGCAACAGGTAGACGGTTGAAATCATTGTATATATTGTTTCTATTTAGTCTACGAAACATCTATGCAAAGCATCCAAACAGTACCATTCGCCAATTTTTTGTTCTTCAAGTTTAAGTGAACAACGAGCCCCATTGATAATCATGAAACGGAAATTATTTGTAACTTTCTACAATTAGAACAATGAATAGAACAGGTAGACGGTTGAAATCTTTGTATATGTTGCTTCTATATAGTCTAAGAAACCTATATGAAAAGCATCTAAACAGTAACAATCGCCAATTTTTTGATCTTCAAGTTTAAGTAAACAGCGAGCCCCATTGATAATCATGAAATGGAAATTATTTGTAACTTTCTACAAGTAGAACAATGAATAGTACCGGAAGACGGGTGAAATCTTTCTATATATTGCTTCTAAATAGTCTAAGAAACATATATGCAAAGCATCCAAACAGTACAATTCGCCAATTTTTTGTTCTTCAAGTTTAAGTGAACTACGAGCCCCATTGTTAATCCTTTAAAGGAAATTATTTGTAAATTTCGACAAGTAGAACAATGAATGTATCATGTAGACGGTTGAAATCTTTGTATATATTGCTTCTATATAGTCTAAGAAACATATATACAAAGCATCCAAACAGTACCATTCGCCAATTTTTTGTTCTTCAAGATTAAGTGAACTACGAGCCCCATTGTTAATCCTGCAAAGGAAATTATTAGTAAATTTCGACAAGTAGAACAATGAATGCAACAGGTAGACGGTTGAAATCATTGTATATATTGTTTCTATATAGTCTACGACACATATATGCAAAGCATCCAAACAGTACCATTCGCCAATTTTTTGTTCTTCAAGTTTAAGTGAACAACGAGCCCCATTGATAATCATGAAACGGAAATTATTTGTAACTTTCTACAAGTAGAACAATGAATAGAACAGGTAGACGGTTGAAATCTTTGTATATGTTGCTTCTATATAGTCTAAGAAACCTATATGAAAAGCATCTAAACAGTAACAATCGCCAATTTTTTGATCTTCAAGTTTAAGTGAACAGCGAGCCCCATTGATAATCATGAAATGGAAATTATTTGTAACTTTCTACAAGTAGAACAATAAATAGTACAGGTAGACGGGTGAAATCTTTCTATATGTTGCTTCTAAATAGTCTAAGAAACATATATGCAAAGAATCCAAACAGTACCATTCGCCAATTTTTTGTTCTTCAAGTTTAAGTGAACAATGAGCCCCATTGTTAATCCTTTATCGGGAATTATTTGTAACTTTCGACAAGTAGAACAATGAATGTATCATGTAGACAGTTGAAATCATTGTATATATTGCTTCTATATAGTCTAAGAAACATATATGCAAAGCATCCAAACAGTACAATTCGCCAATTTTTTGTTCTTCAAGTTTAAGTGAACAATGAGCCCCATTGTTAATCCTTTAAAGGAAATTATTTGTAAATTTCGACAAGTAGAACAATGAATGGAACAGGTAGACGGTTGAAATATTTGTATATATTGCTTCCATATAGTCTAAGAAACATATATGCAAAGCATCCAAACAGTACCATTCGCCAATTTTTTGTTCTTCAAGTTTAAGTGAACTACGAGCCCCATTGTTAATCCTTCCAAGGTAATTATTTGTAAATTTCGACAAGTAGAACAATGAATGGAACAGGTAGACGGTTGATATCATTGTATATATTGCTTCTATATAGTCTATGAAACATATCTGCAAAGCATCCAAACAGTACAATTCGCCAATTTTTTGATCTTCAAGTTTAAGTGAACAGCGAGCCCCATTGATAATCATGAAATGGAAATTATTTGTAACTTTCTACAAGTAGAACAATAAATAGTACAGGTAGACGGGTGAAATCTTTCTATATGTTGCTTCTAAATAGTCTAAGAAACATATATGCAAAGAATCCAAACAGTACCATTCGCCAATTTTTTGTTCTTCAAGTTTAAGTGAACAATGAGCCCCATTGTTAATCCTTTATCGGGAATTATTTGTAACTTTCGACAAGTAGAACAATGAATAGAACTAGTAGACGGATGAAATCTTTGTATATGTTGCTTCTATATAGTCTAAGAAACATATATGCAAAGCATCCAAACAGTACATATCGCCAATTTATTGTTCTTCAAGTTTAAGTGAACAACGAGCCCCATTGTTAATCCTTTAAAGGAAATTATTTGTAAATTTCGACATTTAGAACAATGATTGGAACACGTAGACGATTGAAATCTTTGTATATATTGCTTCCATATAGTCTAAGAAACATGTACGCAAAGCATCCAAACAGTACCATTCGCCAATTTTTTGTTCTTCAAGTTTAAGTGAACAATGAGCCCCAATGGTTAATCCTTTATCGGAAATTATTTTTAATTTTCGACAAGTAGAACAATGAATGCAACAGGTAGACGGTTGAAATAATTGTATATATTGCTTCTATATAGTCTAAGAAACATATATGCAAAGCATCCAAACAGTACAATTCGACAATTTTTTGTTCTTCAAGTTTAGTGAACAATGAGCCCCAATGGTTAATCCTTTATCGGAAATTATTTGTAATTTTCGACAAGTAGAACAATGAATGGAACCGGTAGACGGTTGAAATCTTTGTATATATTGCTTCTATATAGTCTAAGAAACATATATACAAAGCATCCAAAGAGTACCATTCGCCAATTTTTTGTTCTTCAAGGTTAAGTAAACAATGAGCCACATTGTTAATCCTTTATCGGAAATTATTTGTAACTTTCTACAAGTAGAACAATGATTGGAACACGTAGACGGTTGAAATCTTTGTATATATTGCTTCCATATAGAATAAGAAACATATATGCAAAGCATCCAAACAGTACCATTCGCCAATTTTTTGTTCTTCAAGTTTAAGTAAACTACGATCCCCATTGTTAATCCTTTATCGGAAATTATTTGTAACTTTCGACAAGTAGAACAGTGAATGGAACAGGTAGACGGTTGAAATCTTTGTATATATTGCTTCTATATAGTATAAGAAACATATATGCAAAGCATCCAAACAGTACAATTCGCCAATTTTTTGTTCTTCAAGTTTAAGTGAACAATGAGCCCCAATGGTTAATCCGTTATCGGAAATTATTTGTAACTTTCGACAAGTAGAACAATGAATGGAACAGGTAGACGGTTGAAATCTTTGTATATATTGCTTCTATATAGTCTAAGAAACATATATACAAAGCATCCAAACAGTACCATTCGCCAATTTTTTGTTCTTCAAGTTTAAGTGAACTACGAGCCCCATTGTTAATCCTGCAAAGGAAATTATTTGTAAATTTCGACAAGTAGAACAATGAATGCAACAGGTAGACGGTTGAAATCATTGTATATATTGTTTCTATTTAGTCTACGAAACATCTATGCAAAGCATCCAAACAGTACCATTCGCCAATTTTTTGTTCTTCAAGTTTAAGTGAACAACGAGCCCCATTGATAATCATGAAACGGAAATTATTTGTAACTTTCTACAATTAGAACAATGAATAGAACAGGTAGACGGTTGAAATCTTTGTATATGTTGCTTCTATATAGTCTAAGAAACCTATATGAAAAGCATCTAAACAGTAACAATCGCCAATTTTTTGATCTTCAAGTTTAAGTAAACAGCGAGCCCCATTGATAATCATGAAATGGAAATTATTTGTAACTTTCTACAAGTAGAACAATGAATAGTACCGGAAGACGGGTGAAATCTTTCTATATATTGCTTCTAAATAGTCTAAGAAACATATATGCAAAGCATCCAAACAGTACAATTCGCCAATTTTTTGTTCTTCAAGTTTAAGTGAACTACGAGCCCCATTGTTAATCCTTTAAAGGAAATTATTTGTAAATTTCGACAAGTAGAACAATGAATGTATCATGTAGACGGTTGAAATCTTTGTATATATTGCTTCTATATAGTCTAAGAAACATATATACAAAGCATCCAAACAGTACCATTCGCCAATTTTTTGTTCTTCAAGATTAAGTGAACTACGAGCCCCATTGTTAATCCTGCAAAGGAAATTATTAGTAAATTTCGACAAGTAGAACAATGAATGCAACAGGTAGACGGTTGAAATCATTGTATATATTGTTTCTATATAGTCTACGACACATATATGCAAAGCATCCAAACAGTACCATTCGCCAATTTTTTGTTCTTCAAGTTTAAGTGAACAACGAGCCCCATTGATAATCATGAAACGGAAATTATTTGTAACTTTCTACAAGTAGAACAATGAATAGAACAGGTAGACGGTTGAAATCTTTGTATATGTTGCTTCTATATAGTCTAAGAAACCTATATGAAAAGCATCTAAACAGTAACAATCGCCAATTTTTTGATCTTCAAGTTTAAGTGAACAGCGAGCCCCATTGATAATCATGAAATGGAAATTATTTGTAACTTTCTACAAGTAGAACAATAAATAGTACAGGTAGACGGGTGAAATCTTTCTATATGTTGCTTCTAAATAGTCTAAGAAACATATATGCAAAGAATCCAAACAGTACCATTCGCCAATTTTTTGTTCTTCAAGTTTAAGTGAACAATGAGCCCCATTGTTAATCCTTTATCGGGAATTATTTGTAACTTTCGACAAGTAGAACAATGAATGTATCATGTAGACAGTTGAAATCATTGTATATATTGCTTCTATATAGTCTAAGAAACATATATACAAAGCATCCAAACAGTACCATTCGCCAATTTTTTGTTCTTCAAGTTTAAGTGAACTACGAGCCCCATTGTTAATCCTTCAAAGGAAATTATTTGTAAATTTCGACAAGTAGAACAATGAATGCAACAGGTAGACGGTTGAAATCTTTGTATATATTGCTTCTATATAGTCTAAGAAACATATATGCAAAGCATCCAAACAGTACAATTCGCCAATTTATTGTTCTTCAAGTTTAAGTGAACAATGAGCCCCATTGTTAATCCTTTAAAGGAAATTATTTGTAAATTTCGACAAGTAGAACAATGAATGTATCATGTAGACGGTTGAAATCGTTGTATATATTGCTTCTATATAGTCTAAGAAACATATATGCAAAGCATCCAAACAGTACAATTCGCCAATTTTTTGTTCTTCAAGTTTAAGTGAACAATGAGCCCCATTGTTAATCCTTTAAAGGAAATTATTTGTAAATTTCGACAAGTAGAACAATGAATGGAACAGGTAGACGGTTGAAATATTTGTATATATTGCTTCCATATAGTCTAAGAAACATATATGCAAAGCATCCAAACAGTACCATTCGCCAATTTTTTGTTCTTCAAGTTTAAGTGAACTACGACCCCATTGTTAATCGTTCCAAGGTAATTATTTGTAAATTTCGACAAGTAGAACAATGAATGGAACAGGTAGACGGTTGATATCATTGTATATATTGCTTCTATATAGTCTATGAAACATATCTGCAAAGCATCCAAACAGTACAATTCGCCAATTTTTTGATCTTCAAGTTTAAGTGAACAGCGAGCCCCATTGATAATCATGAAATGGAAATTATTTGTAACTTTCTACAAGTAGAACAATAAATAGTACAGGTAGACAGTATAATTCGCCAATTTTTTGTTCTGCAAGTTTAAGTGAACTACGAGCCCCATTGTTAATCCTTTAACGGAAATTAATTGTAACTTTCTACAAGTAGGACAATGATTGGAACACGCAGACGGTTGAAATCTTTGTATATATTGCTTCCATATAGTCTAAGAAACATATATGCAAAGCATCCAAACAGTACCATTCGCCAATTTTTTGTTCTTCAATTTTAAGTGAACAATGAGCACAATTGTTAATCCTTTATCGGAAATTATTTGTAACTTTCGACAAGTAGAACAGTGAATTGAACAGGTAGAAGGTTGAAATCTTTGTATATATTGCTTCTATATAGTATAAGAAACATATATGCAAAGCATCCAAACAGTACAATTCGCCAATTTTTTGTTCTTCAAGTTTAAGTGAACAATGAGCCCCAATGGTTAATCCGTTATCGGAAATTATTTGTAAATTTCGACAAGTAGAACAATGAATGGAACAGGTAGACGGTTGAAATCTTTGTATATATTGCTTCTATATAGTCTAAGAAACATATATACAAAGCATCCAAACAGTACCATTCGCCAATTTTTTGTTCTTCAAGTTTAAGTGAACTACGAGCCCCATTGTTAATCCTTCAAAGGAAATTATTTGTAAATTTCGACAAGTAGAACAATGAATGCAACAGGTAGACGGTTGAAATAATTGTATATATTGCTTCTATATAGTCTAAGAAACATATAAGCAAAGCATCCAAACAGTACAATTCAACAATTTTTTGTTCTTCAAGTTTAGTGTACAATGAGCCCCAATGGTTAATCCTTTATCGGAAATTATTTCTAATTTTCGACAAGTAGAACAATGAATGGAACAGGTAGACGGTTGAAATCTTTGTATATATTGCTTCTATATAGTCTAAGAAACATATATACAAAGCATCCAAACAGTACCATTCGCCAATTTTTTGTTCTTCAAGTTTAAGTGAACTACGAGCCCCATTGTTAATCCTTCAAAGGAAATTATTTGTAAATTTCGACATGTAGAACAATGAATGGAACAGGTAGACGGTTGAAATATTTGTATATATTGCTTCCGTATAGTCTAAGATACATATATGCAAAGCATCCAAACAGTACCATTCGCCAATTTTTTGTTCTTCAATTTTAAGTGAACAATGAGCCCCATTGTTAATCCTTTATCGGAAATTATTTGTAAATTTCGACAAGTAGAACAATGAATGGAACAGGTAGACGGTTGAATTCTTTGTATATATTGCTTCTATATAGTCTAAGAAACATATATACAAAGCATCCAAACAGTACCATTCGCCAATTTTTTGTTCTTCAAGTTTAAGTGAACTACGAGCCCCATTGTTAATCCTTTAAAGGAAATTATCTGTAAATTTCGACAAGTAGAACAATGAATGGAAAAGGTAGACTGTTGAAATCATTGTATATATTGCTTCTATATAGTCTGAGAAACATATATGCAAAGCATCCAAACAGTACAATTCGCTTATTTTTTGTTCTTCAAGTTTAAGTAAACTACGATCCACATTGTTAATCCCTTAACGGAAATTATTTGTAACTTTCGACAAGCAGAACAATGAATGGAACAGGTAGACGGTTGAAATCATTGTATATATTGCTTCTATATAGTCTAAGAAACATATATGCAAAGCATCCAAACAGTACAATTCGACAATTTTTTGTTCTTCAAGTTTAAGTGAACAGCGAGCCCCATTGATAATCATGAATTGGAAATTATTTGTAACTTTCGACAAGTAGAACAATGATTAGAACAGGTAGACGGTTGAAATCTTTGTATATATTGCTTCTATATAGTCTAAGAAACATATATGCAAAGCATCCAAACAGTACAATTCGCCAATTTATTGTTCTTCAAGTTTAAGTGAACAATGAGCCCCAATGGTTAAACCTTTATCGGAAATTATTTGTAACTTTCGACAAGTAGAACAATGAATGGAAGAGGTAGACGGTTGAAATCTTTGTATATGTTGCTTCTATATAGTCTAAGAAACATATATGCAAAGCATCCAAACAGTACCATTCGCCAATATTTTGTTCTTCAAGTTTATGTGAACAACGAGCCCCATTGTTAATCCTTTAAAGGAAATTATTTGTAAATTTCGACAAGTAGAACAATGATTGGAACACGTAGACGGTTGAAATCTTTGTTTATATTGCTTCCATATAGTCTAAGAAACATGTACGCAAAGCATCCAAACAGTACCATTCTCCAATTTTTTGTTCTTCAAGTTTAAGTGAACAATGAGCCCCAATGGTTAATCCTATATCGGAAATTATTTGTAAATTTCGACAAGTAGAACAATGAATGGAACAGGTAGACGGTTGAAATCTTTGTATATATTGCTTCTATATAGTCTAAGAAACATATATGCAAAGCATCCGAACAGTACAATTCGCCAATTTGTTGTTCTTCAAGTTTAAGTGAACAACGAGCCCCATTGTTAATCCTTTAAAGGAAATTATGTGTAAATTTCGACAAGTAGAACAATGATTGGAACACGTAGACGGTTGAAATCTTTGTATATATTGCTTCCATATAGTCTAAGAAACATGTACGCAAAGCATCCAAACAGTACCATTCGCCAATTTTTTGGTCTTCAAGTTTATGTGAACAATGAGCCCCAATGGTTAATCCTTTATCGGAAATTATTTGTAATTTTCGACAAGTAGAACAATGAATGGAACAGGTAGACGGTTGAAATATTTGTATATATTGCTTCTATATAATATAAGAAACATATATTCAAAGCATCCAAACAGTACCATTCGCCAATTTTTTGTTCTTCAAGTTTAAGTGAACTACGAGCCCCATTGTTAATCCTTTAACGGAAATTAATTGTAACTTTCTACAAGTAGGACAATGATTGGAACACACAGACGGTTGAAATCTTTGTATATATTGCTTCCATATAGTCTAAGAAACATATATGCAAAGCATCCAAACAGTACCATTCGCCAATTTTTTGTTCTTCAAGTTTAAGTGAACAATGAGCCCCAATGGTTAATCCTTTATCGGAAATTACTTATAATTTTCGACAAGTAGAACAATGAATGGAACAGGTAGACGGTTGAAATCATTGTATATATTGCTTCTATAAAATCTACGAAACATATATGCAAAGCATCCAAACAGTACAATTCGCCAATTTTTTGTTCTTCAAGTTTAAGTGAACTACGAGCCCCATTGTTAATCCTTTAACGGAAATTAATTGTAACTTTCTACAAGTAAAACAATGATTGGAACACGTAGACGGTTGAAATCTTTGTATATATTTCTTCTAAATAGTCTAAGAAACACATATGCAAAGCATCCAAAAAGCACAATCCGCCAATTTTTTGTTCTTCAAGTTTAAGTGAACTACGAGCCCCATTGTTAATCCTTTAACGGAAATTAATTGTAACTTTCTACAAGTAAAACAATGATTGGAACACGTAGACGGTTGAAATCTTTGTATATATTGCTTCTAAATAGTCTAAGAAACACATATGCAAAGCATCCAAACAGCACAATCCGCCAATTTTTTGTTCTTCAAGTTTAAGTGAACTACGAGCCCCATTGTTAATCCTTTAAAGGAAATTATTTGTAAATTTCGACAAGTAGAACAATGATTGGAACACGTAGACGGTTGAAATCTTTGTATGTGTTGCTTCTATATAGTCTAAGAAACCTATATGCAAAGCATCCAAACAGTACAATTAGCCAATTTCTTGTTCTTCAAGTTTACTTAAACTACGATCCCTATTGTTAATCCCATAACGGAAATTATTTGTAACTTGCGACAAGTAGAACAATGAATGGAACAGGTAGACGGTTGAAATCAATGTATATATTGCTTCTATATAGTCTAAGAAACATATATGCAAAGCATCCAAACAGTACCATTCGCCAATTTTTTGTTCTTCAAGTTTAGGTGAACAACGAGACCCATTGATAATCATGAAACGGAAATTATTTGTAACTTTCTACAAGTAGAACAATGAATAGGACAGGTAGACGGTTGAAATCTTTGTATATATTGCTTCCATATAGTCTAAGAAACATGTACGCAAAGCATCCAAACAGTACCATTCGCCAATTTTATGTTCTTCAAGTTTAAGTGAACAATGAAACCCATTGTTAATCCTTTATCGGAAATTACTTATAATTTTCGACCAGTAGAACCATGAATGGAACAGGTAGACGCTTGAAATCATTGTATATATTGCTTCTATATAGTCTAAGAAACATATATGCATATCATCCAAACAGTACAATTCGCCAATTATTTGATCTTCAACTTTAAGTGAACTACGAGCCCCATTGTTAATACTTTAACGGAAATTATTTGTAACTTGCGACAAGTAGAACAATGATTGGAACACGTAGACGGTTGAAATCTTTGTTTGTGTTGCTTCTATATAGTCTAAGAAACCTATATGCAAAGCATCCAAACAGTACAATTAGCCAATTTCTTGTTCTTCAAGTTTACTTAAACTACGATCCCTATTGTTAATCCCATAACGGAAATTATTTGTAACTTGCGACAAGTAGAACAATGAATGGAACAGGTAGACGGTTGAAATCAATGTATATATTGCTTCTATATAGTCTAAGAAACATATATGCAAAGCATCCAAACAGTACCATTCGCCAATTTTTTGTTCTTCAAGTTTAGGTGAACAACGAGACCCATTGATAATCATGAAACGGAAATTATTTGTAACTTTCTACAAGTAGAACAATGAATAGGACAGGTAGACGGTTGAAATCTTTGTATATATTGCTTCCATATAGTCTAAGAAACATGTACGCAAAGCATCCAAACAGTACCATTCGCCAATTTTATGTTCTTCAAGTTTAAGTGAACAATGAAACCCATTGTTAATCCTTTATCGGAAATTACTTATAATTTTCGACCAGTAGAACCATGAATGGAACAGGTAGACGCTTGAAATCATTGTATATATTGCTTCTATATAGTCTAAGAAACATATATGCATATCATCCAAACAGTACAATTCGCCAATTATTTGATCTTCAACTTTAAGTGAACTACGAGCCCCATTGTTAATACTTTAACGGAAATTATTTGTAACTTGCGACAAGTAGAACAATGAATGGAACAGGTAGACGGTTGAAATCAATGTATATATTGCTTCTATATAGTCTAAGAAACATATATGCAAAGCATCCAAACAGTACCATTCGCCAATTTTTTGTTCTTCAAGTTTAGGTGAACAACGAGACCCATTGATAATCATGAAACGGAAATTATTTGTAACTTTCTACAAGTAGAACAATGAATAGGACAGGTAGACGGTTGAAATCTTTGTATATATTGCTTCCATATAGTCTAAGAAACATGTACGCAAAGCATCCAAACAGTACCATTCGCCAATTTTATGTTCTTCAAGTTTAAGTGAACAATGAAACCCATTGTTAATCCTTTATCGGAAATTATTTGTAACTTTCGACAAGTAGAACAATGAATGGAACAGGTAGACAGTTGAAATCTTTGTATATATTGCTTCCATATAGTCTAAGAAACATATATGCAACGCATCCAAACAGTACAATTCGCCAATTTTTTGCTCTTCAAGTTTAAGTGAACAATGAGCCCCATTGTTAATCCTTTATCGGAAATTATTTGTAACTTTCGACAAGTAGAACATTGAATGGAACAGGTAGACGGTTGAAATCTTTGTATATATTGCTTCTATATAATCTAAGAAACATATATGCAAAGTATTCAAACAGTACCATTCGCCAATTTTTTGTTCTTCAAGTTTAAGTGAACAACGAGCCCCATTAGTAATCATGAAACGGAAATTATTTCTAACTTTCGACAAGAAGAACAATGAATAGAACAGGTAGACGGTTGAAATCATTGTATATATTGTTTCTATATAGTCTAAGAAACATATGTGCAAAGCATCCAAACAGTACAATTCGCCAATTTTTTGTTCTTCAAGATTAAGTAAACTACGATCGCCATTGTTAATACCTTAACGGAAATTATTTGTAACTTTCGACAAGTAGAACAATGAATGGAACAGGTAGACGGTTGAAATCATTGTATATGTTGCTTCTATATAGTCTAAGAAACATATATGCAAAGCATCCAAATAGTACAATTCGACAATTTTTTGTTCTTCAAGTTTAAGTGAACAATGAGACCCAATGGTTAATCCTTTATCGGAAATTATTTGTAATTTTCGACAAGTAGAACAATGAATGGAACAGGTGGACTGTTGAAATCTTTGTATATATTGCTTCTATATAATCTAAGAAACATATATGCAAAGCATCCAAACAGTACAATTCGCCAATTTTTTGTTCTTCAAGTTGAAGTGAACTACGAGCCCCATTGTTAATCCTTTAACGGAAATTAATTGTAACTTTCTACAAGTAGAACATTGATTGGAACACGTAGACCGTTGAAATCTTTGTATATATTGCTTCCATATAGTCTAAGAAACATATATGCAAAGCATCCAAACAGTACCATTCGCCAATTTTTTGTCCTTCAAGTTTAAGTCAACAATGAGCCCCAATGGTTAATCCTTTATCGGAAATTATTTGTAACTTTCGACAAGTAGAACAATGAATGGACCAGGTAGACGGTTGAAATCTTTGTATATATTTCTTCTAAATAGTCTAAGAAACATATATGCAAAGCATCCAAACAGTACCATTCGCCAATTTTTTGTTCTTCAAGTTTAAGTGAACAATGAGCCCCAATGGTTAATCCTTTATCGGAAATTATTTGTAATTTTCGACAAGTAGAACAATGAATGGAACAGGTAGACTGTTGAAATCATTGTATATATTGCTTCTATATAGTCTAAGAAACATATATGCAAAGCATCCAAACAGTACCCTTCGCCAATTTTTTGTTCTTCAAGTTTAAGTGAACTACGAGCCCCATTGTTAATCCTTTAAAGGAAATTATTTGTAAATTTCGACAAGTAGAACATTGAATGCAACAGGTAGACGGTTGAAATCTTTGTATATATTGCTTCTATATAATCTAAGAAACATATATGCAAAGTATTCAAACAGTACCATTCGCCAATTTTTTGTTCTTCAAGTTTAAGTGAACAACGAGCCCCATTGATAATCATGAAACGGAAATTATTTGCAACTTTCTACAAGTAGAACAATGAATAGAACAGGTAGACGGTTGAAATCTTTGTATATGTTGCTTCTATATAGTCTAAGAAACCTATATGCAAATCATCCAAACAGTACCAGTCGCCAATTTTTTGTTCTTCAAGTTTAAGTGAACAACGAGGCCCATTAGTAATCATGAAACGGAAATTATTTCTAACTTTCGACAAGAAGAAATATGAATAGAACAGGTAGACGGTTGAAATCATTGTATATATTGCTTCTATATAGTCTAAGAAACATATATGCAAAGCATCCAAACAGTACAATTCGCCAATTTTTTGTTCTTCAAGATTAAGTAAACTACGATCGCCATTGTTAATACCTTAACGGAAATTATTTGTAACTTTCGACAAGTAGAACAATGAATGGAACAGGTAGACGGTTGAAATCATTGTATATGTTGCTTCTATATAGTCTAAGAAACATATATGCAAAGCATCCAAATAGTACAATTCGACAATTTTTTGTTCTTCAAGTTTAAGTGAACTACGAGCCCCATTGTTAATCCTTTAAAGGAAATTATTTGTAAATTTCGACAAGTAGAACAATGATTGGAACTCGTAGACGGTTGAAATCTTTGTATATATTGCTTCTATATAGTCTAAGAAACATATGTGCAAAGCATCCAAACAGTACCATTGGACAATTTTTTGTTCTTCAAGTTTAAGTGAACTACGAGCCCCATTGGTAATCATGAAACGGAAATTATTTGTAATTTTCTACAAGTAGAACAATGAATGGAACAGGTTGACGATGGATATCATAGTATATATTGCTTCTATATAGTCTAAGAAACATATATGCAAAGCATCCAAACAGTACCATTCGCCAATTTTTTGTTCTTCAAGTTTAAGTGAACTACGAGCCCCATTGGTAATCATGAAACGGAAATTATTCCTAACTTTCGACAAGTAAAACAATGAATGGAACAGGTAGACGTTTGAAATCTTTGTATATATATTGCTTCTATATAGTCTAAGAAACATATATGCAAAGCATCCAAATAGTACCATTCGCTAATTTTTTGTTCTTCAAGTTTAAGTGAACTACGAGCCCCATTGTTAATCCTTTAAAGGAAATTATTTGTAAATTTCGACAAGTAGAACAATGATTGGAACTCGTAGACGGTTGAAATCATTGTATATATTGCTTCCATATAGTCTAAGAAACATATATGCAAAGCATCCAAACAGTACAATTCGCCAATTTTTTGTTTTTCAAGTTTAAGTGAACAATGAGCCCCAATGGTTAATCCTTTATCGGTAATTATTTGTAACTTTCGACAAGTAGAACAATGAATGGAACATGTAGACGGTTGAAATCCTTGTATATATTGCGTCTAAATAGTCTAAGAAACATATATGCAAAGCATCCAAACAGTACAATTCGCCAATTTATTGTTCTTCAAGTTTAAGTGAACAACGAGCCCCATTGTTAATCCTTTAAAGGAAATTATTTGTAAATTTCGACAAGCAGAACAATGAATGGTACAGGTAGACGGTTGAAATCTTTGTATATATTGCTTCTATATAATCTAAGAAACATATATGCAAAGCATCCAAACAGTACAATTCGCCAATTTTTTGTTCTTCAAGTTTAAGTGAACTACGAGCCCCATTGTTAATCCTTTAACGGAAATTAATTGTAACTTTCTACAAGTAGAACAATGATTGGAACACGTAGACGGTTGAAATCTTTGTATATATTGCTTCCATATAGTCTAAGAAACATATATGCAAAGCATCCAAACAGTACAATTCGTCAATTATTTCATCTTCAAGTTTAAGTGAACTACGAGCCCCATTGTTAATACTTTAACGGAAATTATTTGTAACTTGCGACAAGTAGAACAATGAATGGAAAAGGTAGACGGTTGAAATGTTTGTATATATTGCTTCCATATAGTCTAAGAAACATGTACGCAAAGCATCTAAACAGTACCATTCGCCAATTTTTTGTTCTAAAAGTTTAAGTGAACAATGAGCCCCAAGGGTTAATCCTTTATCGGAAATTATTTGTAACTTTCGACAAGTAGAACAATGAATGGAACAGGTAGACGGTTGAAATGTTTGTATATATTGCTTCCATATCGTCTAAGAAACATGTACGCAAAGCATCCAAACAGTACCATTCGCCAATTTTTTGTTCTTCAAGTTTAAGTGAACAATGACCCCCAATGGTTAATCCTTTATCGGAAATTATTTGTAATTTTCGACAAGTAGAACAATGAATGGAACAGGTAGACGGTTGAAATCTTTGTATATATTGCTTCTACATAGTCTAAGAAACATATATGCAAAGCATCCAAACAGTACCATTCGCCAATTTTTTGTTCTTCAAGTTTAAGTGAACAACGAGCCCCATTGATAATCATGAAACGGAAATTATTTGTAACTTTCGACAAGTAAAACAATGAATGGAACAGGTAGACGGTTGAAATCATTGTATATATTGCTTCAGTATAGCCTAAGAAACATATATGCAAAGCATCCAAACAGTACCAGTCGCCAATTCATTGTTCTTCAAGTTTAAGTGAACAACGAGCCCCATTGTTAATCCTTTAAAGGAAATTATTTGTAACTTTCGACAAGTAGAACAATGATTGGAACACGTCGACGGTTGAAATCTTTGTATATATTGCTTAAATATAGTCTAAGAAACATGTACGCAAAGCATCCAAACAGTACAATTCGCCAATTTTTTGTTCTTCAAGTTTAAGTGAACTACGAGCCCCATTGTTAATCCTTTAAAGGAAATTATTTGTAAATTTCGACAAGTAGAACATTGAATGGAACAGGTAGACGGTTGAAATCTTTGTATATAATGCTTCTATATAGTATAAGAAACATATATGCAAAGCATCCAAACAGTACAATTCGCCAATTATTTGATCTACAAGTTTAAGTGAACTACGAGCCCCATAGTTAATCCTTTAACGGAAATTATTTGTAACTTTCGACAAGTAGAACAGTGACTGGAACAGGTAGACGGTTGAAATATTTGTATATATTGCTTCTATATAGTCTAAGAAACATATATGCAAAGCATCCAAACAGTACCAGTCGCCAATTTTTTGTTCTTCAAGTTTAAGTGAACAACGAGCCCCATTGTTAATCCTTTAAAGGAAATTATTTGTAAATTTCGAAAAGTAGAACAATGATTGGAACACGTAGACGTTTGAAATCTTTGTATATATTGCTTCCATATAGTCTAAGACAAATATATGCAAAGCATCCAAACAGTACAATTCGCCAATTTTTTGTTCATCAAGTTTAAGTGAACAACAAGCCCCATTGATAATCATGAAACGGAAATTATTTGTAACTTTCTACAAGTAGAACAATGAATAGAACAGGTAGACGGGTGAAATCTTTCTATATGTTGCTTCTATATAGTCTAAGAAACATATATGCAAAGCACCCAAACAGTACCATTCGCAAATTTTGTGTTCTTCAAGTTTAAGTGAACAATGAGCCCCATTTTAATCCTTTATCGGAAATTATTTGTAACTTTCGACAAGTAGAACAATGAATGGAACAGGTAGACGGTTGAAATCTTTGTAAATATTGCTTCTATATAATCTAAGAAACATATATGCAAAGCATCCAAACAGTACAATTCGCCAATTTTTTGTTCTTCAAGTTTAAGTGAACAATGAGCCCCAATGGTTAATCCTTTATCGGAAATTATTTGTAACTTTCGACAAGTAGAACAATGAATGGAACAGGTAGACGGATGAAATCTTTGTATATATTGCTTCTATATAGTCTAAGAAACTTATATGCAAAGCATCCAAACAGTACCATTCGCGAATTTTTTGTTCATCAAGTTTAAGTGAACAACGAGCCCCATTGATAATCATGAAACGGAAATTATTTGTAACTTTCGACATGTAGAACAATGAATGGAACAGGTAGACGGTTGAAATCATTATATATATTGCTTCTACATAGTCTAAGAAACATATATGCAAAGCATCCAAACAGTACCATTCGCCAATTTTTTGTTCTTCAAGTTTAAGTGAACAACGAGCCCCATTGATAATCATGAAACGGAAATTATTTGTAACTTTCGACAAGTAAAACAATGAATGGAACAGGTAGACGGTTGAAATCATTGTATATATTGCTTCAGTATAGCCTAAGAAACATATATGCAAAGCATCCAAACAGTACCAGTCGCCAATTCATTGTTCTTCAAGTTTAAGTGAACAACGAGCCCCATTGTTAATCCTTTAAAGGAAATTATTTGTAACTTTCGACAAGTAGAACAATGATTGGAACACGTCGACGGTTGAAATCTTTGTATATATTGCTTAAATATAGTCTAAGAAACATATATGCAAAGCATCCAAACAGTACCATTCGCCAATTTTTTGTTCTTCAAGTTTAAGTGAACAACGAGCCCCATTGATAATCATGAAACGGAAATTATTTGTAACTTTCGACAAGTAAAACAATGAATGGAACAGGTAGACGGTTGAAATCATTGTATATATTGCTTCAGTATAGCCTAAGAAACATATATGCAAAGCATCCAAACAGTACCAGTCGCCAATTCATTGTTCTTCAAGTTTAAGTGAACAACGAGCCCCATTGTTAATCCTTTAAAGGAAATTATTTGTAAATTTCGACAAGTAGAACAATGATTGGAACACGTCGACGGTTGAAATCTTTGTATATATTGCTTAAATATAGTCTAAGAAACATGTACGCAAAGCATCCAAACAGTACCATTCGCCAATTTTTTGTTCTTGAAGTTTAAGTGAACAATGAGCCCCATTGTTAATCCTTTAACGGAAATTAATTATAACTTTCTACAAGTAGAACAATGATTGGAACACGTAGACGGTTGAAATCTTTGTATATATTGCTTCTATATAGTCTAAGAAACATATATGCAAAGCATCCAAACAGTACCATTCGCCAATTTTTTGTTCTTCAAGTTTAAGTGAACAAGGAGCCCCATTGATAATCATGAAACGGAAATTATTTGTAATTTTCTACAAGTAGAACAATGAATGGAACAGGTTGACGATGGATATCATAGTATATATTGCTTCTATATAGTCTAAGAAACATATATGCAAAGCATCCAAACAGTACAATTCGCCAATTTATTGTTCTTCAAGTTTAAGTGAACTACGATCCCCATTGTAATTCCTTTAACGGAAATTATTTGTAACTTTCGACAAGTAAAACAATGAATGGAACAGGTAGACGGGTGAAATCTTTCTATATATTGCTGCTATATAGTCTAAGAAACATATATGCAAAGCATCCAAATAGTACCATTCGCTAATTTTTTGTTATTCAAGTTTAAGTGAACTACGAGCCCCATTGTTAATCCTTTAAAGGAAATTATTTGTAACTTTCGACAAGTAGAACAAGGAATGGAACAGGTAGACGGTTGAAATCATTATATATATTGCTTCTACATAGTCTAAGAAACATATATGCAAAGCATCCAAATAGTACCATTCGTTAGTTTTTTGTTCTTCAAGTTTAAGTGAACTACGAGCCCCATTGGTAATCAAGAAAAGAAAATTATTTGTAATTTTCTACAAGTAGAACAATGAATGGAACAGGTTGACGATGGATATCATAGTATATATTGCTTCTATATAGTCTAAGAAACATATATGCAAAGCATCCAAACAGTACAATTCGCCAATTTATTGTTCTTCAAGTTTAAGTGAACTACGATCCCCATTGTAATTCCTTTAACGGAAATTATTTGTAACTTTCGACAAGTAAAACAATGAATGGAACAGGTAGACGGGTGAAATCTTTCTATATATTGCTTCTATATAGTCTAAGAAACATATATGCAAAGCTTCCAAACAGTACCATTGGACAATTTTTTGTTCTTCAAGTTTAAGTTAACTACGAGCCCCATTGGTAATCATGAAACGGAAATTATTTGTAATTTTCTACAAGTAGAACAATGAATGGAACAGGTTGACGTTTGAAATCTTTGTATATATTGCTTCTATATAGTCTAGGAAACATATGTGCAAAGCATCCAAACAGTACAATTCGCCAATTTTTTGTTCTTCAAGTTTAAGTGAACTACGATCCCCATTGATAATCATGAAACGGAAATTATTTGTAACTTTCGACAAGTAGAACAAGGAATGGAACAGGTAGACGGTTGAAATCATTGTATATATTGCTTCTATATAGTCTAAGAAACATATATGCAAAGCATCCAAACAGTACCATTGGACAATTTTTTGTTCTTCAAGTTTAAGTGAACTACGAGCCCCATTGGTAATCATGAAACGGAAATTATTTGTAATTTTCTACAAGTAGAACAATGAATGGAACAGGTTGACGATGGATATCATAGTATATATTGCTTCTATATAGTCTAAGAAACATATATGCAAAGCATCCAAACAGTACCATTCGCCAATTTTTTGTTCTTCAAGTTTAAGTGAACTACGAGCCCCATTGGTAATCATGAAACGGAAATTATTTGTAACTTTCGACAAGTAGAACAAGGAATGGAACAGGTAGACGGTTGAAATCATTGTATATATTGCTTCTATATAGTCTAAGAAACATATATGCAAAGCATCCAAACAGTACCATTGGACAATTTTTTGTTCTTCAAGTTTAAGTGAACTACGAGCCCCATTGGTAATCATGAAACGGAAATTATTTGTAATTTTCTACAAGTAGAACAATGAATGGAACAGGTTGACGATGGATATCATAGTATATATTGCTTCTATATAGTCTAAGAAACATATATGCAAAGCATCCAAACAGTACCATTCGCCAATTTTTTGTTCTTCAAGTTTAAGTGAACTACGAGCCCCATTGGTAATCATGAAACGGAAATTATTCCTAACTTTCGACAAGTAAAACAATGAATGGAACAGGTAGACGTTTGAAATCTTTGTATATATATTGCTTCTATATAGTCTAAGAAACATATATGCAAAGCATCCAAATAGTACCATTCGCTAATTTTTTGTTCTTCAAGTTTAAGTGAACTACGAGCCCCATTGTTAATCCTTTAAAGGAAATTATTTGTAAATTTCGACAAGTAGAACAATGATTGGAACTCGTAGACGGTTGAAATCTTTGTATATATTGCTTCTATATAGTCTAAGAAACATATGTGCAAAGCATCCAAACAGTACAATTCGCCAATTTTTTGTTCTTCAAGTTTAAGTGAACTACGAGCCCCATTGTTAATCCTTTAAAGGAAATTAGTTGTAAATTTCGACAAGTAGAACAATGAATGGAACAGGTAGACTGTTGAAATCATTGTATATATTGCTTCTATATAGTCTAAGAAACATATGTGCAAAGCATCCAAACAGTACAATTCGCCAATTTTTTGTTCTTCAAGTTTAAGTGAACTACGAGCCCCATTGTTAATCCTTTAAAGGAAATTATTTGTATATTTCGACAAGTAGAACAGTGACTGGAACAGGTAGACGGTTGAAATCATTGTATATATTGCTTCTATATAGTCTAAGAAACATATATGCAAAGCATCCAAACAGTACCATTGGACAATTTTTTGTTCTTCAAGTTTAAGTGAACTACGAGCCCCATTGGTAATCATGAAACGGAAATTATTAGTAATTTTCTACAAGTAGAACAATGAATGGAACAGGTTGACGATGGATATCATAGTATATATTGCTTCTATATAGTCTAAGAAACATATGTGCAAAGCATCCAAACAGTACAATTCGCCAATTATTTGATCTACAAGTTTAAGTGAACTACGAGCCCCATAGTTAATCCTTTAACGGAAATTATTTGTAACTTTCGACAAGTAGAACAGTGACTGGAACAGGTAGACGGTTGAAATATTTGTATATATTGCTTCTATATAGTCTAAGAAACATATATGCAAAGCATCCAAACAGTACCAGTCGCCAATTTTTTGTTCTTCAAGTTTAAGTGAACAACGAGCCCCATTGTTAATCCTTTAAAGGAAATTATTTGTAAATTTCGAAAAGTAGAACAATGATTGGAACACGTAGACGTTTGAAATCTTTGTATATATTGCTTCCATATAGTCTAAGACAAATATATGCAAAGCATCCAAACAGTACAATTCGCCAATTTTTTGTTCATCAAGTTTAAGTGAACAACAAGCCCCATTGATAATCATGAAACGGAAATTATTTGTAACTTTCTACAAGTAGAACAATGAATAGAACAGGTAGACGGGTGAAATCTTTCTATATGTTGCTTCTATATAGTCTAAGAAACATATATGCAAAGCACCCAAACAGTACCATTCGCAAATTTTGTGTTCTTCAAGTTTAAGTGAACAATGAGCCCCATTTTAATCCTTTATCGGAAATTATTTGTAACTTTCGACAAGTAGAACAATGAATGGAACAGGTAGACGGTTGAAATCTTTGTAAATATTGCTTCTATATAATCTAAGAAACATATATGCAAAGCATCCAAACAGTACAATTCGCCAATTTTTTGTTCTTCAAGTTTAAGTGAACAATGAGCCCCAATGGTTAATCCTTTATCGGAAATTATTTGTAACTTTCGACAAGTAGAACAATGAATGGAACAGGTAGACGGATGAAATCTTTGTATATATTGCTTCTATATAGTCTAAGAAACTTATATGCAAAGCATCCAAACAGTACCATTCGCGAATTTTTTGTTCATCAAGTTTAAGTGAACAACGAGCCCCATTGATAATCATGAAACGGAAATTATTTGTAACTTTCGACATGTAGAACAATGAATGGAACAGGTAGACGGTTGAAATCATTATATATATTGCTTCTACATAGTCTAAGAAACATATATGCAAAGCATCCAAACAGTACCATTCGCCAATTTTTTGTTCTTCAAGTTTAAGTGAACAACGAGCCCCATTGATAATCATGAAACGGAAATTATTTGTAACTTTCGACAAGTAAAACAATGAATGGAACAGGTAGACGGTTGAAATCATTGTATATATTGCTTCAGTATAGCCTAAGAAACATATATGCAAAGCATCCAAACAGTACCAGTCGCCAATTCATTGTTCTTCAAGTTTAAGTGAACAACGAGCCCCATTGTTAATCCTTTAAAGGAAATTATTTGTAACTTTCGACAAGTAGAACAATGATTGGAACACGTCGACGGTTGAAATCTTTGTATATATTGCTTAAATATAGTCTAAGAAACATATATGCAAAGCATCCAAACAGTACCATTCGCCAATTTTTTGTTCTTCAAGTTTAAGTGAACAACGAGCCCCATTGATAATCATGAAACGGAAATTATTTGTAACTTTCGACAAGTAAAACAATGAATGGAACAGGTAGACGGTTGAAATCATTGTATATATTGCTTCAGTATAGCCTAAGAAACATATATGCAAAGCATCCAAACAGTACCAGTCGCCAATTCATTGTTCTTCAAGTTTAAGTGAACAACGAGCCCCATTGTTAATCCTTTAAAGGAAATTATTTGTAAATTTCGACAAGTAGAACAATGATTGGAACACGTCGACGGTTGAAATCTTTGTATATATTGCTTAAATATAGTCTAAGAAACATGTACGCAAAGCATCCAAACAGTACCATTCGCCAATTTTTTGTTCTTGAAGTTTAAGTGAACAATGAGCCCCATTGTTAATCCTTTAACGGAAATTAATTATAACTTTCTACAAGTAGAACAATGATTGGAACACGTAGACGGTTGAAATCTTTGTATATATTGCTTCTATATAGTCTAAGAAACATATATGCAAAGCATCCAAACAGTACCATTCGCCAATTTTTTGTTCTTCAAGTTTAAGTGAACAAGGAGCCCCATTGATAATCATGAAACGGAAATTATTTGTAATTTTCTACAAGTAGAACAATGAATGGAACAGGTTGACGATGGATATCATAGTATATATTGCTTCTATATAGTCTAAGAAACATATATGCAAAGCATCCAAACAGTACAATTCGCCAATTTATTGTTCTTCAAGTTTAAGTGAACTACGATCCCCATTGTAATTCCTTTAACGGAAATTATTTGTAACTTTCGACAAGTAAAACAATGAATGGAACAGGTAGACGGGTGAAATCTTTCTATATATTGCTGCTATATAGTCTAAGAAACATATATGCAAAGCATCCAAATAGTACCATTCGCTAATTTTTTGTTATTCAAGTTTAAGTGAACTACGAGCCCCATTGTTAATCCTTTAAAGGAAATTATTTGTAACTTTCGACAAGTAGAACAAGGAATGGAACAGGTAGACGGTTGAAATCATTATATATATTGCTTCTACATAGTCTAAGAAACATATATGCAAAGCATCCAAATAGTACCATTCGTTAGTTTTTTGTTCTTCAAGTTTAAGTGAACTACGAGCCCCATTGGTAATCAAGAAAAGAAAATTATTTGTAATTTTCTACAAGTAGAACAATGAATGGAACAGGTTGACGATGGATATCATAGTATATATTGCTTCTATATAGTCTAAGAAACATATATGCAAAGCATCCAAACAGTACAATTCGCCAATTTATTGTTCTTCAAGTTTAAGTGAACTACGATCCCCATTGTAATTCCTTTAACGGAAATTATTTGTAACTTTCGACAAGTAAAACAATGAATGGAACAGGTAGACGGGTGAAATCTTTCTATATATTGCTTCTATATAGTCTAAGAAACATATATGCAAAGCTTCCAAACAGTACCATTGGACAATTTTTTGTTCTTCAAGTTTAAGTTAACTACGAGCCCCATTGGTAATCATGAAACGGAAATTATTTGTAATTTTCTACAAGTAGAACAATGAATGGAACAGGTTGACGTTTGAAATCTTTGTATATATTGCTTCTATATAGTCTAGGAAACATATGTGCAAAGCATCCAAACAGTACAATTCGCCAATTTTTTGTTCTTCAAGTTTAAGTGAACTACGATCCCCATTGATAATCATGAAACGGAAATTATTTGTAACTTTCGACAAGTAGAACAAGGAATGGAACAGGTAGACGGTTGAAATCATTGTATATATTGCTTCTATATAGTCTAAGAAACATATATGCAAAGCATCCAAACAGTACCATTGGACAATTTTTTGTTCTTCAAGTTTAAGTGAACTACGAGCCCCATTGGTAATCATGAAACGGAAATTATTTGTAATTTTCTACAAGTAGAACAATGAATGGAACAGGTTGACGATGGATATCATAGTATATATTGCTTCTATATAGTCTAAGAAACATATATGCAAAGCATCCAAACAGTACCATTCGCCAATTTTTTGTTCTTCAAGTTTAAGTGAACTACGAGCCCCATTGGTAATCATGAAACGGAAATTATTTGTAACTTTCGACAAGTAGAACAAGGAATGGAACAGGTAGACGGTTGAAATCATTGTATATATTGCTTCTATATAGTCTAAGAAACATATATGCAAAGCATCCAAACAGTACCATTGGACAATTTTTTGTTCTTCAAGTTTAAGTGAACTACGAGCCCCATTGGTAATCATGAAACGGAAATTATTTGTAATTTTCTACAAGTAGAACAATGAATGGAACAGGTTGACGATGGATATCATAGTATATATTGCTTCTATATAGTCTAAGAAACATATATGCAAAGCATCCAAACAGTACCATTCGCCAATTTTTTGTTCTTCAAGTTTAAGTGAACTACGAGCCCCATTGGTAATCATGAAACGGAAATTATTCCTAACATTCGACAAGTAAAACAATGAATGGAACAGGTAGACGTTTGAAATCTTTGTATATATATTGCTTCTATATAGTCTAAGAAACATATATGCAAAGCATCCAAATAGTACCATTCGCTAATTTTTTGTTCTTCAAGTTTAAGTGAACTACGAGCCCCATTGTTAATCCTTTAAAGGAAATTATTTGTAAATTTCGACAAGTAGAACAATGATTGGAACTCGTAGACGGTTGAAATCTTTGTATATATTGCTTCTATATAGTCTAAGAAACATATGTGCAAAGCATCCAAACAGTACAATTCGCCAATTTTTTGTTCTTCAAGTTTAAGTGAACTACGAGCCCCATTGTTAATCCTTTAAAGGAAATTAGTTGTAAATTTCGACAAGTAGAACAATGAATGGAACAGGTAGACTGTTGAAATCATTGTATATATTGCTTCTATATAGTCTAAGAAACATATGTGCAAAGCATCCAAACAGTACAATTCGCCAATTTTTTGTTCTTCAAGTTTAAGTGAACTACGAGCCCCATTGTTAATCCTTTAAAGGAAATTATTTGTATATTTCGACAAGTAGAACAGTGACTGGAACAGGTAGACGGTTGAAATCATTGTATATATTGCTTCTATATAGTCTAAGAAACATATATGCAAAGCATCCAAACAGTACCATTGGACAATTTTTTGTTCTTCAAGTTTAAGTGAACTACGAGCCCCATTGGTAATCATGAAACGGAAATTATTAGTAATTTTCTACAAGTAGAACAATGAATGGAACAGGTTGACGATGGATATCATAGTATATATTGCTTCTATATAGTCTAAGAAACATATGTGCAAAGCATCCAAACAGTACAATTCGCCAATTTTTTGTTCTTCAAGTTTAAGTGAACTACGAGCCCCATTGTTAATCCTTTAAAGGAAATTATTTGTAAATTTCGACAAGCAGAACAATGAATGGTACAGGTAGACGGTTGAAATCTTTGTATATATTGCTTCTATATAATCTAAGAAACATATATGCAAAGCATCCAAACAGTACAATTCGCCAATTTTTTGTTCTTCAAGTTTAAGTGAACTACGAGCCCCATTGTTAATCCTTTAACGGAAATTAATTGTAACTTTCTACAAGTAGAACAATGATTGGAACACGTAGACGGTTGAAATCTTTGTATATATTGCTTCCATATAGTCTAAGAAACATATATGCAAAGCATCCAAACAGTACAATTCGTCAATTATTTCATCTTCAAGTTTAAGTGAACTACGAGCCCCATTGTTAATACTTTAACGGAAATTATTTGTAACTTGCGACAAGTAGAACAATGAATGGAAAAGGTAGACGGTTGAAATGTTTGTATATATTGCTTCCATATAGTCTAAGAAACATGTACGCAAAGCATCTAAACAGTACCATTCGCCAATTTTTTGTTCTACAAGTTTAAGTGAGCAATGAGCCCCAATGGTTAATCCTTTATCGGAAATTATTTGTAACTTTCGACAAGTAGAACAATGAATGGAACAGGTAGACGGTTGAAATGTTTGTATATATTGCTTCCATATAGTCTAAGAAACATGTACGCAAAGCATCCAAACAGTACCATTCGCCAATTTTTTGTTCTTCAAGTTTAAGTGAACAATGACCCCCAATGGTTAATCCTTTATCGGAAATTATTTGTAATTTTCGACAAGTAGAACAATGAATGGAACAGGTAGACGGTTGAAATCTTTGTATATATTGCTTCTATATAATCTAAGAAACATATATGCAAAGCATCCAAACAGTACCAGTTTCCAATTTTTTGTTCTTCAAGTTTAAGTGAACAACGAGGCCCATTGATAATCATGAAACGGAAATTATTTGTAACTTTCGACAAGAAGAACAATGAATAGAACAGGTAGACGGTTGAAATCTTTGTATATGTTGCTTCTATATAGTCTAAGAAACATATATTCAAAGCATCTAAACAGTAACATTCGCCAATTTTTTGATCTTCAAGTTTAAGTGAACAGCGAGCCCCATTGATAATCATGAAATGGAAATTATTTGTAACTTTCTACAAGTAGAACAATGAATAGTACAGGTAGACGTGTGAAATCTTTCTATATATTGCTTCTAAATAGTCTAAGAAACACATATGCAAAGCATCCAAACAGTACAATTCGCCAATTTTTTGTTCTTCAAGTTTAAGTGAACTACGAGCCCCATTGTTAATCCTTTAAAGGAAATTATTTGTAAATTTCGACAAGTAGAACATTGAATGGAACAGGTAGACGGTTGAAATCTTTGTATATAATGCTTCTATATAGTATAAGAAACATATATGCAAAGCATCCAAACAGTACAATTTGCCAATTTATTGTTCTTCAAGTTTAAGTGAACAACGAGCTCCAATTTTAATCCTTTAAAGGAAATTATTTGTAAATTTCGACATGTAGAACAATGAATGGAACAGATAGACGGTTGAAATCTTTGTATATATTGCTTCTACATAGTCTAAGAAACATATATGCAAAGCATCCAAACAGTACCATTCGCCAATTTTTTGTTCTTCAAGTTTAAGTGAACAACGAGCCCCATTGATAATCATGAAACGGAAATTATTTGTAACTTTCGACAAGTAAAACAATGAATGGAACAGGTAGACGGTTGAAATCATTGTATATATTGCTTCAGTATAGCCTAAGAAACATATATGCAAAGCATCCAAACAGTACCAGTCGCCAATTCATTGTTCTTCAAGTTTAAGTGAACAACGAGCCCCATTGTTAATCCTTTAAAGGAAATTATTTGTAACTTTCGACAAGTAGAACAATGATTGGAACACGTCGACGGTTGAAATCTTTGTATATATTGCTTAAATATAGTCTAAGAAACATGTACGCAAAGCATCCAAACAGTACCATTCGCCAATTTTTTGTTCTTGAAGTTTAAGTGAACAATGAGCCCCATTGTTAATCCTTTAACGGAAATTAATTATAACTTTCTACAAGTAGAACAATGATTGGAACACGTAGACGGTTGAAATCTTTGTATATATTGCTTCTATATAGTCTAAGAAACATATATGCAAAGCATCCAAACAGTACAAGTCGCCAATTCATTGTTCTTCAAGTTTAAGTGAACAACGAGCCCCATTGTTAATCCTTTAAAGGAAATTATTTGTAACTTTCGACAAGTAGAACAAGGAATGGAACAGGTAGACGGTTGAAATCATTGTGTATATTGCTTCTATATAGTCTAAGAAACATATGTGCAAAGCATCCAAACAGTCCAAGTCGCCAATTCATTGTTCTTCAAGTTTAAGTGAACAACGAGCCCCATTGTTAATCCTTTAAAGGAAATTATTTGTATATTTCGACAAGTACAACAGTGACTGGAACAGGTAGACGGTTGAAATCATTGTATATATTGCTTCTATATGGTCTAAGAAACATATATGCAAAGCATCCAAACAGTACAATTTGCCAATTTATTGTTCTTCAAGTTTAAGTGAACAACGAGCTCCAATTTTAATCCTTTAAAGGAAATTATTTGTAAATTTCGACATGTAGAACAATGAATGGAACAGATAGACGGTTGAAATCATTATATATATATTGCTCCTATATAGTCTAAGAAACATATATGCAAAGCATCTAAACAGTACAATTCGCCAATTTTTTGTTCTTCAAGTTTAAGTGAACTACGAGCCCCATTGTTAATCCTTTAAAGGAAATCAGTTGTAAATTTCGACAAGTAGAACAATGAATGGAACAGGTAGACGGTTGAAATCTTTGTAAATATTGCTTCTATATAATCTAAGAAACATATATGCAAAGCATCCAAACAGTACAATTCGCCAATTTTTTGTTCTTCAAGTTTAAGTGAACAATGAGCCCCAATGGTTAATCCTTTATCGGAAATTATTTGTAACTTTCGACATTTAGAACAATGAATGGAACAGGTAGACGGATGAAATCTTTGTATATATTGCTTCTATATAGTCTAAGAAACTTATATGCAAAGCATCCAAACAGTACCATTCGCGAATTTTTTGTTCATCAAGTTTAAGTGAACAACGAGCCCCATTGATAATCATGAAACGGAAATTATTTGTAACTTTCGACATGTAGAACAATGAATGGAACAGGTAGACGGTTGAAATCATTATATATATTGCTTCTACATAGTCTAAGAAACTTATATGCAAAGCATCCAAACAGTACCATTCGCGAATTTTTTGTTCATCAAGTTTAAGTGAACAACGAGCCCCATTGATAATCATGAAACGGAAATTATTTGTAACTTTCGACAAGTAAAACAATGAATGGAACAGGTAGACGGTTGAAATCATTGTATATATTGCTTCAGTATAGCCTAAGAAACATATATGCAAAGCATCCAAACAGTACCAGTCGCCAATTCATTGTTCTTCAAGTTTAAGTGAACAACGAGCCCCATTGTTAATCCTTTAAAGGAAATTATTTGCAACTTTCGACAAGTAGAACAATTATTGGAACACGTCGACGGTTGAAATCTTTGTATATATTGCTTAAATATAGTCTAAGAAACATGTACGCAAAGCATCCAAACAGTACCATTCGCCAATTTTTTGTTCTTGAAGTTTAAGTGAACAATGAGCCCCATTGTTAATCCTTTAACGGAAATTAATTATAACTTTCTACAAGTAGAACAATGATTGGAACACGTAGACGGTTGAAATCTTTGTATATATTGCTTCTATATAGTCTAAGAAACATATATGCAAAGCATCCAAACAGTACCATTCGCCAATTTTTTGTTCTTCAAGTTTAAGTGAACAAGGAGCCCCATTGATAATCATGAAACGGAAATTATTTGTAATTTTCTACAAGTAGAACAATGAATGGAACAGGTTGACGATGGATATCATAGTATATATTGCTTCTATATAGTCTAAGAAACATATATGCTAAGCATCCAAACAGTACAATTCGCCAATTTATTGTTCTTCAAGTTTAAGTGAACTACGATCCCCATTGTAATTCCTTTAACGGAAATTATTTGTAACTTTCGACAAGTAAAACAATGAATGGAACAGGTAGACGGGTGAAATCTTTCTATATATTGCTGCTATATAGTCTAAGAAACATATATGCAAAGCATCCAAATAGTACAATTCGACAATTTTTTGTTCTTCAAGTTTAAGTGAACTACGAGCCCCATTGTTAATCCTTTAAAGGAAATTATTTGTAAATTTCGACAAGTAGAACAATGATTGGAACTCGTAGACGGTTGAAATCTTTGTATATATTGCTTCTATATAGTCTAAGAAACATATGTGCAAAGCATCCAAACAGTACAAGTCGCCAATTCATTGTTCTTCAAGTTTAAGTGAACAACGAGCCCCATTGTTAATCCTTTAAAGGAAATTATTTGTAACTTTCGACAAGTAGAACAAGGAATGGAACAGGTAGACGGTTGAAATCATTATATATATTGCTTCTACATAGTCTAAGAAACATATATGCAAAGCATCCAAATAGTACCATTCGTTAGTTTTTTGTTCTTCAAGTTTAAGTGAACTACGAGCCCCATTGGTAATCATGAAACGGAAATTATTTGTAATTTTCTACAAGTAGAACAATGAATGGAACAGGTTGACGATGGATATCATAGTATATATTGCTTCTATATAGTCTAAGAAACATATATGCAAAGCATCCAAACAGTACAATTCGCCAATTTATTGTTCTTCAAGTTTAAGTGAACTACGATCCCCATTGTAATTCCTTTAACGGAAATTATTTGTAACTTTCGACAAGTAAAACAATGAATGGAACAGGTAGACGGGTGAAATCTTTCTATATATTGCTTCTATATAGTCTAAGAAACATATATGCAAAGCTTCCAAACAGTACCATTGGACAATTTTTTGTTCTTCAAGTTTAAGTTAACTACGAGCCCCATTGGTAATCATGAAACGGAAATTATTTGTAATTTTCTACAAGTAGAACAATGAATGGAACAGGTTGACGTTTGAAATCTTTGTATATATTGCTTCTATATAGTCTAGGAAACATATGTGCAAAGCATCCAAACAGTACAATTCGCCAATTTTTTGTTCTTCAAGTTTAAGTGAACTACGATCCCCATTGATAATCATGAAACGGAAATTATTTGTAACTTTCGACAAGTAGAACAAGGAATGGAACAGGTAGACGGTTGAAATCATTGTATATATTGCTTCTATATAGTCTAAGAAACATATATGCAAAGCATCCAAACAGTACCATTGGACAATTTTTTGTTCTTCAAGTTTAAGTGAACTACGAGCCCCATTGGTAATCATGAAACGGAAATTATTTGTAATTTTCTACAAGTAGAACAATGAATGGAACAGGTTGACGATGGATATCATAGTATATATTGCTTCTATATAGTCTAAGAAACATATATGCAAAGCATCCAAACAGTACCAGTCGCCAATTCATTGTTCTTCAAGTTTAAGTGAACAACGAGCCCCATTGTTAATCCTTTAAAGGAAATTATTTGCAACTTTCGACAAGTAGAACAATTATTGGAACACGTCGACGGTTGAAATCTTTGTATATATTGCTTAAATATAGTCTAAGAAACATGTACGCAAAGCATCCAAACAGTACCATTCGCCAATTTTTTGTTCTTGAAGTTTAAGTGAACAATGAGCCCCATTGTTAATCCTTTAACGGAAATTAATTATAACTTTCTACAAGTAGAACAATGATTGGAACACGTAGACGGTTGAAATCTTTGTATATATTGCTTCTATATAGTCTAAGAAACATATATGCAAAGCATCCAAACAGTACCATTCGCCAATTTTTTGTTCTTCAAGTTTAAGTGAACAAGGAGCCCCATTGATAATCATGAAACGGAAATTATTTGTAATTTTCTACAAGTAGAACAATGAATGGAACAGGTTGACGATGGATATCATAGTATATATTGCTTCTATATAGTCTAAGAAACATATATGCTAAGCATCCAAACAGTACAATTCGCCAATTTATTGTTCTTCAAGTTTAAGTGAACTACGATCCCCATTGTAATTCCTTTAACGGAAATTATTTGTAACTTTCGACAAGTAAAACAATGAATGGAACAGGTAGACGGGTGAAATCTTTCTATATATTGCTGCTATATAGTCTAAGAAACATATATGCAAAGCATCCAAATAGTACAATTCGACAATTTTTTGTTCTTCAAGTTTAAGTGAACTACGAGCCCCATTGTTAATCCTTTAAAGGAAATTATTTGTAAATTTCGACAAGTAGAACAATGATTGGAACTCGTAGACGGTTGAAATCTTTGTATATATTGCTTCTATATAGTCTAAGAAACATATGTGCAAAGCATCCAAACAGTACAAGTCGCCAATTCATTGTTCTTCAAGTTTAAGTGAACAACGAGCCCCATTGTTAATCCTTTAAAGGAAATTATTTGTAACTTTCGACAAGTAGAACAAGGAATGGAACAGGTAGACGGTTGAAATCATTATATATATTGCTTCTACATAGTCTAAGAAACATATATGCAAAGCATCCAAATAGTACCATTCGTTAGTTTTTTGTTCTTCAAGTTTAAGTGAACTACGAGCCCCATTGGTAATCATGAAACGGAAATTATTTGTAATTTTCTACAAGTAGAACAATGAATGGAACAGGTTGACGATGGATATCATAGTATATATTGCTTCTATATAGTCTAAGAAACATATATGCAAAGCATCCAAACAGTACAATTCGCCAATTTATTGTTCTTCAAGTTTAAGTGAACTACGATCCCCATTGTAATTCCTTTAACGGAAATTATTTGTAACTTTCGACAAGTAAAACAATGAATGGAACAGGTAGACGGGTGAAATCTTTCTATATATTGCTTCTATATAGTCTAAGAAACATATATGCAAAGCTTCCAAACAGTACCATTGGACAATTTTTTGTTCTTCAAGTTTAAGTTAACTACGAGCCCCATTGGTAATCATGAAACGGAAATTATTTGTAATTTTCTACAAGTAGAACAATGAATGGAACAGGTTGACGTTTGAAATCTTTGTATATATTGCTTCTATATAGTCTAGGAAACATATGTGCAAAGCATCCAAACAGTACAATTCGCCAATTTTTTGTTCTTCAAGTTTAAGTGAACTACGATCCCCATTGATAATCATGAAACGGAAATTATTTGTAACTTTCGACAAGTAGAACAAGGAATGGAACAGGTAGACGGTTGAAATCATTGTATATATTGCTTCTATATAGTCTAAGAAACATATATGCAAAGCATCCAAACAGTACCATTGGACAATTTTTTGTTCTTCAAGTTTAAGTGAACTACGAGCCCCATTGGTAATCATGAAACGGAAATTATTTGTAATTTTCTACAAGTAGAACAATGAATGGAACAGGTTGACGATGGATATCATAGTATATATTGCTTCTATATAGTCTAAGAAACATATATGCAAAGCATCCAAACAGTACCATTCGCCAATTTTTTGTTCTTCAAGTTTAAGTGAACTACGAGCCCCATTGGTAATCATGAAACGGAAATTATTCCTAACTTTCGACAAGTAAAACAATGAATGGAACAGGTAGACGTTTGAAATCTTTGTATATATATTGCTTCTATATAGTCTAAGAAACATATATGCAAAGCATCCAAATAGTACCATTCGCTAATTTTTTGTTCTTCAAGTTTAAGTGAACTACGAGCCCCATTGTTAATCCTTTAAAGGAAATTATTTGTAAATTTCGACAAGTAGAACAATGATTGGAACTCGTAGACGGTTGAAATCTTTGTATATATTGCTTCTATATAGTCTAAGAAACATATGTGCAAAGCATCCAAACAGTACAATTCGCCAATTTTTTGTTCTTCAAGTTTAAGTGAACTACGAGCCCCATTGTTAATCCTTTAAAGGAAATTAGTTGTAAATTTCGACAAGTAGAACAATGAATGGAACAGGTAGACTGTTGAAATCATTGTATATATTGCTTCTATATAGTCTAAGAAACATATGTGCAAAGCATCCAAACAGTACAATTCGCCAATTTTTTGTTCTTCAAGTTTAAGTGAACTACGAGCCCCATTGTTAATCCTTTAAAGGAAATTATTTGTATATTTCGACAAGTAGAACAGTGACTGGAACAGGTAGACGGTTGAAATCATTGTATATATTGCTTCTATATAGTCTAAGAAACATATATGCAAAGCATCCAAACAGTACCATTGGACAATTTTTTGTTCTTCAAGTTTAAGTGAACTACGAGCCCCATTGGTAATCATGAAACGGAAATTATTTGTAATTTTCTACAAGTAGAACAATGAATGGAACAGGTTGACGATGGATATCATAGTATATATTGCTTCTATATAGTCTAAGAAACATATATGCAAAGCATCCAAACAGTACAATTCGCCAATTTATTGTTCTTCAAGTTTAAGTGAACTACGATCCCCGTTGTAATTCCTTTAACGGAAATTATTTGTAACTTTCGACAAGTCAAACAATGAATGGAACAGGTAGACGGGTGAAATCTTTCTATATATTGCTTCTATATAGTCTAAGAAACATATATGCAAAGCATCCAAACAGTACCATTGGAAAATTTTTTGTTCTTCAAGTTTAAGTGAACTACGAGCCCCATTGGTAATCATGAAACGGAAATTATTTGTAATTTTCTACAAGTAGAACAATGAATGGAACAGGTAGAGGGATGAAATCTTTGTATATATTGCATCTATATAGTCTAAGAAACATATATGCAAAGCATCCAAACAGTACAAGTCGCCAATTCATTGTTCTTCAAGTTTAAGTGAACAACGAGCCCCATTGTTAATCCTTTAAAGGAAATTATTTGTAACTTTCGACAAGTAGAACAAGGAATGGAACAGGTAGACGGTTGAAATCGTTGTATATATTGCTTCTATATAGTCTAAGAAAAATATGTGCAAAGCATCCAAACAGTACAAGTCGCCAATTCATTGTTCTTCAAGTTTAAGTGAACTACGAGCCCCATTGTTAATCCTTTAAAGGAAATTAGTTGTAAATTTCGACAAGTAGAACAATGAATGGAACAGGTTGACGATGGATATCATTGTATATATTGCTTCTATATAGTCTAAGAAACATATATGCAAAGCATCCAAATAGTACCATTCGCTAATTTTTTGTTCTTCAACTTTAAGTGAACAACGAGCCCCATTTTTAATCCTTTAAAGGAAATTATTTGTAAATTTAGACATGTAGAACAATGAATGGAACAGGTAGACGGTTGAAATCATTATATATATTGCTCCTATAAAGTCTAAGAAACATATATGCAAAGCATCCAAACAGTACAATTCGCCAATTTTTTGATCTACAAGTTTAAGTGAACTACGAGCCCCATTGCTAATCCTTTAACGGAAATTATTTGTAACTTTCGACAAGTAGAACAGTGAATGGAACAGGTAGACGGTTGAAATATTTGTATATATTGCTTCCATATAGTCTAAGAAACATATATGCAAAGCATCCAAACAGTACCATTCGCCAATTTTTTGTTCTTTAAGGTTAAGTGAACAATGAGCCCCATTGTTAATCCTTTATCGGAAATTATTTGTAACTTTCGACAAGTAGAACGATGAATGGAACAGGTAGACTGTTGAAATCATTGTATATATTGCTTCTATATAGTCTAAGTAACATATGTGCAAAGCATCCAAACAGTACCATTCGCTAATTTTTTGTTCTTCAAGTTTAAGTGAACTACGAGCCCCATTGGTAATCATGAAACGGAAATTATTTGTAATTTTCTACAAGTAGAACAATGAATGGAACAGGTTGACGATGGATATCATAGTATATATTGCTTCTATATAGTCTAAGAAACATATATGCAAAGCATCCAAACAGTACAATTCGCCAATTTATTGTTCTTCAAGTTTAAGTGAACTACGATCCCCATTGTAATTCCTTTAACGGAAATTATTTGTAACTGTCGACAAGTAAAACAATGAATGGAACAGGTAGACGGGTGAAATCTTTCTATATATTGCTTCTATATAGTCTAAGAAACATATATGCAAAGCTTCCAAACAGTACCATTGGACAATTTTTTGTTCTTCAAGTTTAAGTTAACTACGAGCCCCATTGGTAATCATGAAACGGAAATTATTTGTAATTTTCTACAAGTAGAACAATGAATGGAACAGGTTGACGTTTGAAATCTTTGTATATATTGCTTCTATATAGTCTAGGAAACATATGTGCAAAGCATCCAAACAGTACAATTCGCCAATTTTTTGTTCTTCAAGTTTAAGTGAACTACGATCCCCATTGATAATCATGAAACGGAAATTATTTGTAACTTTCGACAAGTAGAACAAGGAATGGAACAGGTAGACGGTTGAAATCATTGTATATATTGCTTCTATATAGTCTAAGAAACATATATGCAAAGCATCCAAACAGTACCATTGGACAATTTTTTGTTCTTCAAGTTTAAGTGAACTACGAGCCCCATTGGTAATCATGAAACGGAAATTATTTGTAATTTTCTACAAGTAGAACAATGAATGGAACAGGTTGACGATGGATATCATAGTATATATTGCTTCTATATAGTCTAAGAAACATATATGCAAAGCATCCAAATAGTACCATTCGCTAATTTTTTGTTCTTCAACTTTAAGTGAACAACGAGCCCCATTTTTAATCCTTTAAAGGAAATTATTTGTAAATTTAGACATGTAGAACAATGAATGGAACAGGTAGACGGTTGAAATCATTATATATATTGCTCCTATAAAGTCTAAGAAACATATATGCAAAGCATCCAAACAGTACAATTCGCCAATTTTTTGATCTACAAGTTTAAGTGAACTACGAGCCCCATTGCTAATCCTTTAACGGAAATTATTTGTAACTTTCGACAAGTAGAACAGTGAATGGAACAGGTAGACGGTTGAAATATTTGTATATATTGCTTCCATATAGTCTAAGAAACATATATGCAAAGCATCCAAACAGTACCATTCGCCAATTTTTTGTTCTTTAAGGTTAAGTGAACAATGAGCCCCATTGTTAATCCTTTATCGGAAATTATTTGTAACTTTCGACAAGTAGAACGATGAATGGAACAGGTAGACTGTTGAAATCATTGTATATATTGCTTCTATATAGTCTAAGTAACATATGTGCAAAGCATCCAAACAGTACCATTCGCTAATTTTTTGTTCTTCAAGTTTAAGTGAACTACGAGCCCCATTGGTAATCATGAAACGGAAATTATTTGTAATTTTCTACAAGTAGAACAATGAATGGAACAGGTTGACGATGGATATCATAGTATATATTGCTTCTATATAGTCTAAGAAACATATATGCAAAGCATCCAAACAGTACAATTCGCCAATTTATTGTTCTTCAAGTTTAAGTGAACTACGATCCCCATTGTAATTCCTTTAACGGAAATTATTTGTAACTTTCGACAAGTAAAACAATGAATGGAACAGGTAGACGGGTGAAATCTTTCTATATATTGCTTCTATATAGTCTAAGAAACATATATGCAAAGCTTCCAAACAGTACCATTGGACAATTTTTTGTTCTTCAAGTTTAAGTTAACTACGAGCCCCATTGGTAATCATGAAACGGAAATTATTTGTAATTTTCTACAAGTAGAACAATGAATGGAACAGGTTGACGTTTGAAATCTTTGTATATATTGCTTCTATATAGTCTAGGAAACATATGTGCAAAGCATCCAAACAGTACAATTCGCCAATTTTTTGTTCTTCAAGTTTAAGTGAACTACGATCCCCATTGATAATCATGAAACGGAAATTATTTGTAACTTTCGACAAGTAGAACAAGGAATGGAACAGGTAGACGGTTGAAATCATTGTATATATTGCTTCTATATAGTCTAAGAAACATATATGCAAAGCATCCAAACAGTACCATTGGACAATTTTTTGTTCTTCAAGTTTAAGTGAACTACGAGCCCCATTGGTAATCATGAAACGGAAATTATTTGTAATTTTCTACAAGTAGAACAATGAATGGAACAGGTTGACGATGGATATCATAGTATATATTGCTTCTATATAGTCTAAGAAACATATATGCAAAGCATCCAAACAGTACCATTCGCCAATTTTTTGTTCTTCAAGTTTAAGTGAACTACGAGCCCCATTGGTAATCATGAAACGGAAATTATTCCTAACTTTCGACAAGTAAAACAATGAATGGAACAGGTAGACGTTTGAAATCTTTGTATATATATTGCTTCTATATAGTCTAAGAAACATATATGCAAAGCATCCAAATAGTACCATTCGCTAATTTTTTGTTCTTCAAGTTTAAGTGAACTACGAGCCCCATTGTTAATCCTTTAAAGGAAATTATTTGTAAATTTCGACAAGTAGAACAATGATTGGAACTCGTAGACGGTTGAAATCTTTGTATATATTGCTTCTATATAGTCTAAGAAACATATGTGCAAAGCATCCAAACAGTACAATTCGCCAATTTTTTGTTCTTCAAGTTTAAGTGAACTACGAGCCCCATTGTTAATCCTTTAAAGGAAATTAGTTGTAAATTTCGACAAGTAGAACAATGAATGGAACAGGTAGACTGTTGAAATCATTGTATATATTGCTTCTATATAGTCTAAGAAACATATGTGCAAAGCATCCAAACAGTACAATTCGCCAATTTTTTGTTCTTCAAGTTTAAGTGAACTACGAGCCCCATTGTTAATCCTTTAAAGGAAATTATTTGTATATTTCGACAAGTAGAACAGTGACTGGAACAGGTAGACGGTTGAAATCATTGTATATATTGCTTCTATATAGTCTAAGAAACATATATGCAAAGCATCCAAACAGTACCATTGGACAATTTTTTGTTCTTCAAGTTTAAGTGAACTACGAGCCCCATTGGTAATCATGAAACGGAAATTATTAGTAATTTTCTACAAGTAGAACAATGAATGGAACAGGTTGACGATGGATATCATAGTATATATTGCTTCTATATAGTCTAAGAAACATATGTGCAAAGCATCCAAACAGTACAATTCGCCAATTTATTGTTCTTCAAGTTTAAGTGAACTACGATCCCCATTGTTATTCCTTTAACGGAAATTATTTCTAACTTTCGACAAGTAAAACAATGAATGGAACAGGTAGACGTTTGAAATCTTTGTATATATTGCTTCTATATAGTCTAGGAAACATATGTGCAAAGCATCCAAACAGTACAATTCGCCAATTTTTTGTTCTTCAAGTTTAAGTGATCTACGATCCCCATTGTTATTCCTTTAACGGAAATTATTTCTAACTTTCGACAAGTAAAACAATGAATGGAACAGGTAGCCGTTTGAAATCTTTGTATATATATTGCTTCTATATAGTCTAAGAAACATATATGCAAAGCATCCAAATAGTACCATTCGCTAATTTTTTGTTCTTCAAGTTTAAGTGAACTACGAGCCCCATTGTTAATCCTTTAAAGGAAATTATTTGTAAATTTCGACAAGTAGAACAATGATTGGAACTCGTAGACGGTTGAAATCTTTGTATATATTGCTTCTATATAGTCTAAGAAACATATGTGCAAAGCATCCAAACAGTACAAGTCGCCAATTTTTTGTTCTTCAAGTTTAAGTGAACTACGAGCCCCATTGTTAATCCTTTAAAGGAAATTAGTTGTAAATTTCGACAAGTAGAACAATGAATGGAACAGGTAGACTGTTCAAATCATTGTATATATTGCTTCTATATAGTCTAAGAAACATATGTGCAAAGCATCCAAACAGTACAATTCGCCAATTTTTTGTTCTTCAAGTTTAAGTGAACTACGAGCCCCATTGTTAATCCTTTAAAGGAAATTATTTGTATATTTCGACAAGTAGAACAGTGACTGGAACAGGTAGACGGTTGAAATCATTGTATATATTGCTTCTATATAGTCTAAGAAACATATATGCAAAGCATCCAAACAGTACCATTGGACAATTTTTTGTTCTTCAAGTTTAAGTGAACAATGAGCCCCAATTGTTAATCCTTTATCGGAAATTATTTGTAATTTTCGACAAGTAGAACAATGAATCGAACAGTTAGACGGTTGAAATCTTTGTATATATTGCTTCTATATAATCTAAGAAACATATATGCAAAGCATCCAAACAGTACCATTCGCCAATTTTTTGTTCTTCAAGTTTAAGTGAACAACGTGCCCCATTGATAATCATGAACCGGAAATTATTTGTAACTTTCTACAAGTAGAACAATGAATGGAACAGGTAGACGGTTGAAATCATTGTATATATTGCTTCCATATAGTCTAAGAAACATATATGCAAAGCATCCAAACAGTACAATTCGCCAATTTTTTGTTTTTCAAGTTTAAGTGAACAATGAGCCCCAATGGTTAATCCTTTATCGGTAATTATTTGTAACTTTCGACAAGTAGAACAATGAATGGAACATGTAGACGGTTGAAATCCTTGTATATATTGCGTCTAAATAGTCTAAGAAACATATATGCAAAGCATCCAAACAGTACAATTCGCCAATTTATTGTTCTTCAAGTTTAAGTGAACAACGAGCCCCATTGTTAATCCTTTAAAGGAAATTATTTGTAAATTTCGACAAGCAGAACAATGAATGGTACAGGTAGACGGTTGAAATCTTTGTATATATTGCTTCTATATAATCTAAGAAACATATATGCAAAGCATCCAAACAGTACAATTCGCCAATTTTTTGTTCTTCAAGTTTAAGTGAACTACGAGCTCCATTGTTAATCCTTTAACGGAAATTAATTGTAACTTTCTACAAGTAGAACAATGATTGGAACACGTAGACGGTTGAAATCTTTGTATATATTGCTTCCATATAGTCTATGAAACATATATGCAAAGCATCCAAACAGTACAATTCGTCAATTATTTCATCTTCAAGTTTAAGTGAACTACGAGCCCCATTGTTAATACTTTAACGGAAATTATTTGTAACTTGCGACAAGTAGAACAATGAATGGAAAAGGTAGACGGTTGAAATGTTTGTATATATTGCTTCCATATAGTCTAAGAAACATGTACGCAAAGCATCCAAACAGTACAATTCGCCAATTTTTTGTTCTTCAAGTTTAAGTGAACTACGAGCCCCATTGTTAATCCTTTAAAGGAAATTAGTTGTAAATTTCGACAAGTAGAACAATGAATGGAACAGGTAGACTGTTGAAATCATTGTATATATTGCTTCTATATAGTCTAAGAAACATATGTGCAAAGCATCCAAGCAGTACAATTCGCCAATTTTTTGTTCTTCAAGTTTAAGTGAACTACGAGCCCCATTGTTAATCCTTTAAAGGAAATTATTTGTATATTTCGACAAGTAGAACAGTGACTGGAACAGGTAGACGGTTGAAATCATTGTATATATTGCTTCTATATAGTCTAAGAAACATATATGCAAAGCATCCAAACAATACCATTGGACAATTTTTTGTTCTTCAAGTTTAAGTGAACTACGAGCCCCATTGGTAATCATGAAACGGAAATTATTTGTAATTTTCTACAAGTAGAACAATGAATGGAACAGGTAGAGGGATGAAATCTTTGTATATATTGCATCTATATAGTCTAAGAAACATATATGCAAAGCATCCAAACAGTACAAGTCGCCAATTCATTGTTCTTCAAGTTTAAGTGAACAACGAGCCCCATTGTTAATCCTTTAAAGGAAATTATTTGTAACTTTCGACAAGTAGAACAAGGAATGGAACAGGTAGACGGTTGAAATCGTTGTATATATTGCTTCTATATAGTCTAAGAAAAATATGTGCAAAGCATCCAAACAGTACAAGTCGCCAATTCATTGTTCTTCAAGTTTAAGTGAACTACGAGCCCCATTGTTAATCCTTTAAAGGAAATTAGTTGTAAATTTCGACAAGTAGAACAATGAATGGAACAGGTTGACGATGGATATCATTGTATATATTGCTTCTATATAGTCTAAGAAACATATATGCAAAGCATCCAAATAGTACCATTCGCTAATTTTTTGTTCTTCAACTTTAAGTGAACAACGAGCTCCATTTTTAATCCTTTAAAGGAAATTATTTGTAAATTTAGACATGTAGAACAATGAATGGAACAGGTAGACGGTTGAAATCATTATATATATTGCTCCTATAAAGTCTAAGAAACATATATGCAAAGCATCCAAACAGTACAATTCGCCAATTTTTTGATCTACAAGTTTAAGTGAACTACGAGCCCCATTGCTAATCCTTTAACGGAAATTATTTGTAACTTTCGACAAGTAGAACAGTGAATGGAACAGGTAGACGGTTGAAATATTTGTATATATTGCTTCCATATAGTCTAAGAAACATATATGCAAAGCATCCAAACAGTACCATTCGCCAATTTTTTGTTCTTTAAGGTTAAGTGAACAATGAGCCCCATTGTTAATCCTTTATCGGAAATTATTTGTAACTTTCGACAAGTAGAACGATGAATGGAACAGGTAGACTGTTGAAATCATTGTATATATTGCTTCTATATAGTCTAAGTAACATATGTGCAAAGCATCCAAACAGTACCATTCGCCAATTTTTTGTTCTTCAAGTTTAAGTGAACAACGAGCCCCATTGGTAATCATGAAACGGAAATTATTTGTAACTTTCGACAAAAAGAACAATGAATAGAACAGGTAGACGATTGAAATCTTTGTATATGTAGCTTCTATATAGTCTAAGAAACCTATATGCAAAGCATCTAAACAGAAACATTCGCCAATTTTTTGATCTTCAAGTTTAAGTGAACAACGAGCTCCATTGATAATCATGAAATGGAAATTATTTGTAACTTTCGACATGTAGAACAATGAATGGAACAGGTAGACGGTTGAAATCATTATATATATATATTGCTTCTATATAGACTAAGAAACATATATGCATAGCCTCCAAACAGTACAATTCGCCAATTTATTGTTCTTCAAGTTTAAGTGAACAACGAGCCCCATTGTTAATCCTTTAAAGGAAATTATTTGTAAATTTCGACAGGTAGAACAATGATTGGCACACGTAGACGGTTGAAATATTTGTATATATTGCTTCCATATAGTCTAAGAAACATATATGCAAAGCAACCAAACAGTACCATTCGCCAATTTTTTGTTCTTCAAGTTTAAGTGAACTACGATCCCCATTGTTAATCCTTTAACGGAAATTATTTGTAAATTGCGACAAGTAGAACAATGAATGGAACAGGTAAACGGTTGAAATCTTTGTATATATTGCTTCTATATAGTCTGAAAAACATATATGCAAAGCATCCAAACAGTACAATTCGCCAATTTTTTGTTCTTCAAGTTTAAGCGAACAACGAGCTCCATTGATAACACTGTCCAACAAATTTGAAGGTGATTTTTGTTTTCCTATAGCCACTATATAATTCTTATAGAGTTCGTCGTCCTGAACACGAATCCGGCAACCAAATTTCTGGATCACCCTCTGTTTTCGAAAAAAATCAGCATTTGTAAAAACGGTCGTTTTTGGTAAAGAAGCTGGTATTACGTGAAAACTAAGAAACATAGGTTGTTGTTCTTGGTCTCAAAAAATAGAGGAGTGTTGCCCGAGTATGTATGTATAAGCAGTTATAATATTCCGTATTAGTTAATAGCAGTAAATCACTGTCAAAGTTCAAAAACGAGCGGATTCGCGAATTTTTTACGCATTCACTTTCCATTTTCACGCAGAGGACTGTTGCTAGCACAAATTTACTGTACACCATTGGATTCTACGTACATTTTTGAATAAGAAACTATCAGCGAAAAATGTCATAACTGTTTTCGTTTCGGCTCAATTTAAGAAAATATCCATCGGGAGCGTGTTCCGACCGTTTTGCCGCTACGACGCCATCGCTGCCTTTGGGCGCCGTAGCTACGCGTAATACTTTCGCGGGCCCCGCGCATCGATACATTCCGTTGAGGTAGAATTCTCTACCCCTTTACTAAAGTGTAAGCTCATACTTATTTATATATTTTTTTTTTTTTTTTATAGAGGGGAAATGCTTTACGCACACTCGCAAATGTCTTAGTTTGCGGATAGTGTGGAAAAAAATAAAGAAAATTTCGCTATCCTATTCCTACCAAATATACTACAACATTCTCCCCTTTGATTTTTTCCTTTTGTTTAATATTTATGGAAATAATGATGATAAGATTTATCGCGCACATATAAAATAATTCTTATTCATTGAATAATAAGCGGTATTAATATATCATTGAATAATAACCCGTATAAAATAATTCTTATTCATTGTTTGAAGCGAGTATTGTTTGATTAGTTAAATTAAAGAGCAAAGCAGAGTAAAGTAGAGAGGGGTTTTAGTGGGTATACGAAAACAATATGCCTACGGAGTCCCACACTATCCGCAAACTAAGACATTTGCGGGTGTGCGTAAAACATTTCCCCTCTATAAAAAAAAAAAAAAAATATAAATAAGTATGAGCTTACACTTTAGTAAAGGGGTAGAGAATTCTACCTCAACGGAATGTATCGATGCGCGGGGCCCGCGAAAGTATTACGCGTAGCTACGGCGCCCAAAGGCAGCGATGGCGTCGTAGCGGCAAAACGGTCGGAACACGCTCCCGATGGATATTTTCTTAAATTGAGCCGCAACGAAAACAGTTATGACATTTTTCGCTGATAGTTTCTTATTCAAAAATGTACGTAGAATCCAATGGTGTATAGTAAATTTGTGCTAGCATCAGTCCTCTGCGTGAAAATGGAAAGTGAATGCGTAAAAAATTCGCGAATCCGCTCGTTTTTGAACTTTGACAGTGATTTACTGCTATTAACTAATACGGAATATTATAACTGCTTATACATACATACTCGGGAAACACTCCTCTATTTTTTGAGACCAAGAACAACAACCTACGTTTCTTAGTTTTCCCGTAATACCAGCTTCTTTACCGAAAACGACCGTTTTTACAAATGCTGATTTTTTTCGAAAACAGAGGGTGATCCAGAAATTTGGTTGTCGGATTCGTGTTCAGGACGACGAACTCTATAAGAATTATATAGTGGCTATAGGAAAACAGAAATCACCTTCAAATTTGTTGGACAGTGTAATCATGAAATGGAAATTATTTGTAACTTTCTACAAGTAGAACAATGAATAGTACAGGTAGACGGGTGAAATCTTTCTATATATTGCTTCTATATAGTCTAAGAAACATATGTGCAAAGCATCCAAACAGTACAATTCGCCAATTTTTTGTTCTTAAAGTTTAAGTGAACTACGAGCCCCATTGTTAATCCTTTAAAGGAAATTAGTTGTAAATTTCGACAAGTAGAACAATGAATGGAACAGGTAGACGGTTGAAATCATTGTATATATTGCTTCTATATAGTCTAAGAAACATATATGCATAGCAACCAAACAGTACAATTCGCCAATTTATTGTTCTTCAAGTTTAAGTGAACAACGAGCCCCATTGTTAATCCTTTAAAGGAAATTATTAGTAAATTTCGACGAGTAGAACAATGATTGGCACACGTAGACGGTTGAAATATTTGTATATATTGCTTTCATATAGTCTAAGAAACATATGTGCAAAGCATCCAAACAGTACAAGTCGCCAATTCATTGTTCTTCAAGTTTAAGTGAACAACGAGCCCCATTGTTAATCCTTTAAAGGAAATTATTTGTATATTTCGACAAGTAGAACAGTGCCTGGAACAGGTAGACGGTTGAAATCATTGTATATATTGCTTCTATATAGTCTAAGAAACATATATGCAAAGCATCCAAACAGTACAATTTGCCAATTTATTGTTCTTCAAGTTTAAGTGAACTACGATCCCCATTGTTAATCCTTTAACGGAAATTATTTGTAACTTTCGACAAGTAAAACAATGAATGGAACAGGTAGACGGTTGAAAACATTGTATATATTGCTTCTATATAGTCTAAGAAACATATGTGCAAAGCATCCAAACAGTACAATTCGCGAATTTATTGTTCTTCAAGTTTAAGTGAACTACGAGCCCCATTGTTAATCCTTTAAAGGAAATCAGTTGTAAAATTCGACAAGTAGAACAATGAATGGAACAGGTAGACTGTTGAAATCATTGTATATATTGCTTCTATATAGTCTAAGAAACATATGTGCAAAGCATCCAAACAGTACAATTCGCCAATTTTTTGTTCTTCAAGTTTAAGTGAACTACGAGCCCCATTGTTAATCCTTTAAAGGAAATTATTTGTATATTTCGACAAGTAGAACAGTGACTGGAACAGGTAGACGGTTGAAATCATTGTATATATTGCTTCTATATAGTCTAAGAAACATATATGCAAAGCATCCAAACAGTACCATTGGACAATTTTTTGTTCTTCAAGTTTAAGTGAACTACGAGCCCCAGTGTTAATCCTTTAAAGGAAATTAGTTGTAAATTTCGACAAGTAGAACAATGAATGAAACAGGTAGAGGGATGAAATCTTTGTATATATTGCATCTATATAGTCTAAGAAACATATATGCAAAGCATCCAAACAGTACAAGTCGCCAATTCATTGTTCTTCAAGTTTAAGTGAACAACGAGCCCCATTGTTAATCCTTTAAAGGAAATTATTTGTAACTTTCGACAAGTAGAACAATGAATGGAACAGGTAGACTGTTGAAATCATTGTATATATTGCTTCTATATAGTCTAAGAAACATATGTGCAAAGCATCCAAACAGTACAATTCGCCAATTTTTTGTTCTTCAAGTTTAAGTGAACTACGAGCCCCATTGTTAATCCTTTAAAGGAAATTATTTGTATATTTCGACAAGTAGAACAGTGACTGGAACAGGTAGACGGTTGAAATCATTGTATATATTGCTTCTATATAGTCTAAGAAACATATATGCAAAGCATCCAAACAGTACCATTGGACAATTTTTTGTTCTTCAAGTTTAAGTGAACTACGAGCCCCAGTGTTAATCCTTTAAAGGAAATTAGTTGTAAATTTCGACAAGTAGAACAATGAATGAAACAGGTAGAGGGATGATATCTTTGTATATATTGCATCTATATAGTCTAAGAAACATATATGCAAAGCATCCAAACAGTACAAGTCGCCAATTCATTGTTCTTCAAGTTTAAGTGAACAACGAGCCCCATTGTTAATCCTTTAAAGGAAATTATTTGTAACTTTCGACAAGTAGAACAATGAATGGAACAGGTAGACTGTTGAAATCATTGTATATATTGCTTCTATATAGTCTAAGAAACATATGTGCAAAGCATCCAAACAGTACAATTCGCCAATTTTTTGTTCTTCAAGTTTAAGTGAACTACGAGCCCCATTGTTAATCCTTTAAAGGAAATTAGTTGTAAATTTCGACAAGTAGAACAATGAATGGAACAGGTAGACTGTTGAAATCATTGTATATATTGCTTCTATATAGTCTAAGAAACATATGTGCAAAGCATCCAAACAGTACAATTCGCCAATTTTTTGTTCTTCAAGTTTAAGTGAACTACGAGCCCCATTGTTAATCCTTTAAAGGAAATTATTTGTAAATTTCGACAAGTAGAACAATGATTGGAACACGTCGACGGTTGAAATCTTTGTATATATTGCTTAAATATAGTCTAAGAAACATGTACGCAAAGCATCCAAACAGTACCATTCGCCAATTTTTTGTTCTTCAAGTTTAAGTGAACAATGAGCCCCATTGTTAATCCTTTAACGGAAATTAATTGTAACTTTCTACAAGTAGAACAATGATTGGAACACGTAGACGGTTGAAATCTTTGTATATATTGCTTCTATATAGCCTAAGAAACATATATGCAAAGCAACCAAACAGTACCATTCGCCAATTTTTTGTTCTTCAAGTTTAAGTGAACAAGGGCCCCATTGATAATCATGAAACGGAAATTATTTGTAACTTTCGACATGTAGAACAATGAACGGAAGAGGTAGACGGTTGAAATCATTGTATATATATATTGCTTCTATATAGTCTAAGAAACATATATGCATAGCATCCAAACAGTACAATTCGCCAATTTATTGTTCTTCAAGTTTAAGTGAACAACGAGCCACATTGTTAATCCTTTAAAGGAAATTATTTGTAAATTTCGACAGGTAGAACAATGATTGGCACACGTAGACGGTTGAAATCTTTGTATATATTGCTTCTATATAGTCTGAAAAACATATATGCAAAGCATCCAAACAGTAAAATTCGCCAATTTATTGTTCTTCAAGGTTAAGTGAACAATGAGCCCCATTGTTAATCCTTTATCGGAAATTATTTGTAACTTTCGACAAGTAGAACAATGAATGTAACAGGTAAACGGTTGAAATCTTTGTATATATTGCTTCTATATAGTCTAAGAAACATGTACGCAAAGCATCCAAACAGTACAATTCGCCAATTTAATGTTCTTCAAGTTTTAGTGAACTACGATCCCAATTGTTAATCCTTTAACGGAAATTATTTGTAACTTTCGACAAGTAAAACAATGAATGGAACAGGTAGACGGTTGAAATCATTGTACATATTGCTTCAGTATAGCCTAAGAAACATATATGCAAAGCATCCAAACAGTACCAGTCGCCAATTCATTGTTCTTCAAGTTTAAGTGAACAACGAGCCCCATTGTTAATCCTTTAACGGAAATTAATTGTAACTTTCTACAAGTAGAACAATGATTGGAACTCGTAGACGGTTGAAATCTTTGTATATATTGCTTGTATATAGTCTAAGAAACATATATGCAAAGCATCCAAACAGTACAATTCGCCAATTTTTTGTTCTTCAACTTTAAGTGAACTACGAGCCCCATTGTTAATCCTTTAAAGGAAATTATTTGTAAATTTCGACAAGTAGAACAATGAATGGAACAGGTAGAGGGATGAAATCTTTGTATATATTGCATCTATATAGTCTAAGAAACATATATGCAAAGCATCCAAACAGTAAAAGTCGCCAATTCATTGTTCTTCAAGTTTAAGTGAACAACGAGCCCCATTGTTAATCCTTTAAAGGAAATTATTTGTAACTTTCGACAAGTAGAACAAGGAATGGAACAGGTAGACGGTTGAAATAATTGTATATATTGCTTCTATATTGTCTAAGAAACATATATGCAAAGCATCCAACAGTACAAATCGCCAATTTTTTGTTCCTCAAGTTTAAGTGAACTATGAGCCCCATTTTCAATCCTTTAAAGGAAATTATTTGTATATTTCGACAAGTAGAACAGTGACTGGAACAGGTAGACGGTTGAAATCATTGTATATATTGCTTATATAGTCTAAGAAACATATATGCAAAGCATCCAAACAGTACAATTCGCCAATTTTTTGTTCTTCAAGTTTAAGTGAACTACGAGCCCCATTGTTAATCCTTTAAAGGAAATGAGTTGTAAATTTCGACAAGTAGAACAATGAATGGATCAGGTAGACGGTTGAAATCATTGTATATATTGCTTCTATATAATCTACGAAACATATATGCAAAGCATCCAAACAGTACAATTCGCCAATTTTTTGTTCTTCAAGTTTAAGTGAACTACGAGCCCCATTGTCAATCCTTTAACGGAAATTAATTGTAAATTTCGACAAGTAGAACAATGATTGGAACACGTAGACGGTTGAAATCTTTGCATATATTGCTTCCATATCGTCTAAGAAACATGTACGCAGAGCATCCAAACAGTACCATTCGCCAATTTTTTTTTCTTCAAGTTTAAGTGAACAATCAGCCCCAATGGTTAATCCTTTATCAGAAATTATTTGTAAATTTCGACAAGTAGAATAATGAATGGAACAGGTAGACGGTTGAAATCATTGTATATATTGCTTATATAGTCTAAGAAACATATATGCAAAGCATCCAAACAGTACAATTCGCCAATTTTTTGTTCTTCAAGTTTAAGTGAACAATGAGCCCCAATGGTTAATCCTTTATCGGAAATTATTTGTAACTTTCGACAAGTAGAACAATGAATGGAACAGGTAGACGGATGAAATCTTTGTATATATTGCTTCTATATAGTCTAAGAAACTTATATGCAAAGCATCCAAACAGTACCATTCGCGAATTTTTTGTTCATCAAGTTTAAGTGAACAACGAGCCCCATTGATAATCATGAAACGGAAATTATTTGTAACTTTCGACATGTAGAACAATGAATGGAACAGGTAGACGGTTGAAATCATTATATATATTGCTTCTACATAGTCTAAGAAACATATATGCAAAGCATCCAAACAGTACCATTCGCCAATTTTTTGTTCTTCAAGTTTAAGTGAACTACGAGCCCCATTGTTAAACCTTTAAAGGAAATTATTTGTAAATTTCGACAAGTAGAACAATGACTGGAACAGGTAGACGGTTGAAATCTTTGTATATATTGCTTCTATATAGTCTAAGAAACATATATGCAAAGCATCCAAAGAGTACCATTCGCCAATTTTTTGTTCTTCAAGTTTAAGTGAACTACGAGCCCCATTGTTAATCCTTTAAAGGAAATTAGTTGTAAATTTCGACAACTAGAACAATGAATGGAAAAGGTAGACGGTTGAAATCATTGTATATATTGCTTCTATATAGTCTAAGAAACATATATGCATAGCAACCAAACAGTACAATTCGCCAATTTATTGTTCTTCAAGTTTAAGTGAACAACGAGCCCCATTGTTAATCCTTTAAAGGAAATTATTAGTAAATTTCGACGAGTAGAACAATGATTGGCACACGTAGACGGTTGAAATATTTGTATATATTGCTTTCATATAGTCTAAGAAACATATTTGCAAAGCATCCAAACAGTACAAGTCGCCAATTCATTGTTCTTCAAGTTTAAGTGAACAACGAGCCCCATTGTTAATCCTTTATCGGAAATTATTTGTAACTTTCGACAAGTAGAACAATGAATGGAACAGGTAGACGGTTGAAATCTTTGTATATATTGCTTCTATATAGTCTAAGAAACATGTACGCAAAGCATCCAAACAGTACCATTCGCAAATTTTTTGTTCATCAAGTTTAAGTGAACAACAAGCCCCATTGATAATCATGAAACGGAAATTATTTGTAACTTTCTACAAGTAGAACAATGAATAGAACAGGTAGACGGGTGAAATCTTTCTATATGTTGCTTCTATATAGTCTAAGAAACATATATGCAAAGCACCCAAACAGTACCATTCGCAAATTTTTTGTTCTTCAAGTTTAAGTGAACAATGAGCCCCATTTTAATCCTTTATCGGAAATTATTTGTAACTTTCGACAAGTAGAACAATGAATGGAACAGGTAGACGGTTGAAATCTTTGTAAATATTGCTTCTATATAATCTAAGAAACATATATGCAAAGCATCCAAACAGTACAATTCGCCAATTTTTTGTTCTTCAAGTTTAAGTGAACAATGAGCCCCAATGGTTAATCCTTTATCGGAAATTATTTGTAACTTTCGACAAGTAGAACAATGAATGGAACAGGTAGACGGATGAAATCTTTGTATATATTGCTTCTATATAGTCTAAGAAACTTATATGCAAAGCATCCAAACAGTACCATTCGCGAATTTTTTGTTCATCAAGTTTAAGTGAACAACGAGCCCCATTGATAATCATGAAACGGAAATTATTTGTAACTTTCGACATGTAGAACAATGAATGGAACAGGTAGACGGTTGAAATCATTATATATATTGCTTCTACATAGTCTAAGAAACATATATGCAAAGCATCCAAACAGTACCATTCGCCAATTTTTTGTTCTTCAAGTTTAAGTGAACAACGAGCCCCATTGATAATCATGAAACGGAAATTATTTGTAACTTTCGACAAGTAAAACAATGAATGGAACAGGTAGACGGTTGAAATCATTGTATATATTGCTTCAGTATAGCCTAAGAAACATATATGCAAAGCATCCAAACAGTACCAGTCGCCAATTCATTGTTCTTCAAGTTTAAGTGAACAACGAGCCCCATTGTTAATCCTTTAAAGGAAATTATTTGTAACTTTCGACAAGTAGAACAATGATTGGAACACGTCGACGGTTGAAATCTTTGTATATATTGCTTAAATATAGTCTAAGAAACATGTACGCAAAGCATCCAAACAGTACCATTCGCCAATTTTTTGTTCTTGAAGTTTAAGTGAACAATGAGCCCCATTGTTAATCCTTTAACGGAAATTAATTATAACTTTCTACAAGTAGAACAATGATTGGAACACGTAGACGGTTGAAATCTTTGTATATATTGCTTCTATATAGTCTAAGAAACATATATGCAAAGCATCCAAACAGTACAAGTCGCCAATTCATTGTTCTTCAAGTTTAAGTGAACAACGAGCCCCATTGTTAATCCTTTAAAGGAAATTATTTGTAACTTTCGACAAGTAGAACAAGGAATGGAACAGGTAGACGGTTGAAATCATTGTGTATATTGCTTCTATATAGTCTAAGAAACATATGTGCAAAGCATCCAAACAGTCCAAGTCGCCAATTCATTGTTCTTCAAGTTTAAGTGAACAACGAGCCCCATTGTTAATCCTTTAAAGGAAATTATTTGTATATTTCGACAAGTACAACAGTGACTGGAACAGGTAGACGGTTGAAATCATTGTATATATTGCTTCTATATAGTCTAAGAAACATATATGCAAAGCATCCAAACAGTACAATTTGCCAATTTATTGTTCTTCAAGTTTAAGTGAACAACGAGCTCCAATTTTAATCCTTTAAAGGAAATTATTTGTAAATTTCGACATGTAGAACAATGAATGGAACAGATAGACGGTTGAAATCATTATATATATATTGCTCCTATATAGTCTAAGAAACATATATGCAAAGCATCTAAACAGTACAATTCGCCAATTTTTTGTTCTTCAAGTTTAAGTGAACTACGAGCCCCATTGTTAATCCTTTAAAGGAAATCAGTTGTAAATTTCGACAAGTAGATCAATGAATGGAACAGGTAGACGGTTGAAATCTTTGTAAATATTGCTTCTATATAATCTAAGAAACATATATGCAAAGCATCCAAACAGTACAATTCGCCAATTTTTTGTTCTTCAAGTTTAAGTGAACAATGAGCCCCAATGGTTAATCCTTTATCGGAAATTATTTGTAACTTTCGACATTTAGAACAATGAATGGAACAGGTAGACGGATGAAATCTTTGTATATATTGCATCTATATAGTCTAAGAAACTTATATGCAAAGCATCCAAACAGTACCATTCGCGAATTTTTTGTTCATCAAGTTTAAGTGAACAACGAGCCCCATTGATAATCATGAAACGGAAATTATTTGTAACTTTCGACATGTAGAACAATGAATGGAACAGGTAGACGGTTGAAATCATTATATATATTGCTTCTACATAGTCTAAGAAACATATATGCAAAGCATCCAAACAGTACCATTCGCCAATTTTTTGTTCTTCAAGTTTAAGTGAACAACGAGCCCCATTGATAATCATGAAACGGAAATTATTTGTAACTTTCGACAAGTAAAACAATGAATGGAACAGGTAGACGGTTGACATCATTGTATATATTGCTTCAGTATAGCCTAAGAAACATATATGCAAAGCATCCAAACAGTACCAGTCGCCAATTCATTGTTCTTCAAGTTTAAGTGAACAACGAGCCCCATTGTTAATCCTTTAAAGGAAATTATTTGTAACTTTCGACAAGTAGAACAATGATTGGAACACGTCGACGGTTGAAATCTTTGTATATATTGCTTAAATATAGTCTAAGAAACATGTACGCAAAGCATCCAAACAGTACCATTCGCCAATTTTTTGTTCTTGAAGTTTAAGTGAACAATGAGCCCCATTGTTAATCCTTTAACGGAAATTAATTATAACTTTCTACAAGTAGAACAATGATTGGAACACGTAGACGGTTGAAATCTTTGTATATATTGCTTCTATATAGTCTAAGAAACATATATGCAAAGCATCCAAACAGTACCATTCGCCAATTTTTTGTTCTTCAAGTTTAAGTGAACAAGGAGCCCCATTGATAATCATGAAACGGAAATTATTTGTAATTTTCTACAAGTAGAACAATGAATGGAACAGGTTGACGATGGATATCATAGTATATATTGCTTCTATATAGTCTAAGAAACATATATGCAAAGCATCCAAACAGTACAATTCGCCAATTTATTGTTCTTCAAGTTTAAGTGAACTACGATCCCCATTGTAATTCCTTTAACGGAAATTATTTGTAACTTTCGACAAGTAAAACAATGAATGGAACAGGTAGACGGGTGAAATCTTTCTATATATTGCTGCTATATAGTCTAAGAAACATATATGCAAAGCATCCAAATAGTACCATTCGCTAATTTTTTGTTCTTCAAGTTTAAGTGAACTACGAGCCCCATTGTTAATCCTTTAAAGGAAATTATTTGTAAATTTCGACAAGTAGAACAATGATTGGAACTCGTAGACGGTTGAAATCTTTGTATATATTGCTTCTATATAGTCTAAGAAACATATGTGCAAAGCATCCAAACAGTACAAGTCGCCAATTCATTGTTCTTCAAGTTTAAGTGAACAACGAGCCCCATTGTTAATCCTTTAAAGGAAATTATTTGTAACTTTCGACAAGTAGAACAAGGAATGGAACAGGTAGACGGTTGAAATCATTATATATATTGCTTCTACATAGTCTAAGAAACATATATGCAAAGCATCCAAATAGTACCATTCGTTAGTTTTTTGTTCTTCAAGTTTAAGTGAACTACGAGCCCCATTGGTAATCATGAAACGGAAATTATTTGTAATTTTCTACAAGTAGAACAATGAATGGAACAGGTTGACGATGGATATCATAGTATATATTGCTTCTATATAGTCTAAGAAACATATATGCAAAGCATCCAAACAGTACAATTCGCCAATTTATTGTTCTTCAAGTTTAAGTGAACTACGATCCCCATTGTAATTCCTTTAACGGAAATTATTTGTAACTTTCGACAAGTAAAACAATGAATGGAACAGGTAGACGGGTGAAATCTTTCTATATATTGCTTCTATATAGTCTAAGAAACATATATGCAAAGCTTCCAAACAGTACCATTGGACAATTTTTTGTTCTTCAAGTTTAAGTTAACTACGAGCCCCATTGGTAATCATGAAACGGAAATTATTTGTAATTTTCTACAAGTAGAACAATGAATGGAACAGGTTGACGTTTGAAATCTTTGTATATATTGCATCTATATAGTCTAAGAAACATATATGCAAAGCATCCAAACAGTACAAGTCGCCAATTCATTGTTCTTCAAGTTTAAGTGAACAACGAGCCCCATTGTTAATCCTTTAAAGGAAATTATTTGTAACTTTCGACAAGTAGAACAATGAATGGAACAGGTAGACTGTTGAAATCATTGTATATATTGCTTCTATATAGTCTAAGAAACATATGTGCAAAGCATCCAAACAGTACAATTCGCCAATTTTTTGTTCTTCAAGTTTAAGTGAACTACGAGCCCCATTGTTAATCCTTTAAAGGAAATTATTTGTATATTTCGACAAGTAGAACAGTGACTGGAACAGGTAGACGGTTGAAATCATTGTATATATTGCTTCTATATAGTCTAAGAAACATATATGCAAAGCATCCAAACAGTACCATTGGACAATTTTTTGTTCTTCAAGTTTAAGTGAACTACGAGCCCCAGTGTTAATCCTTTAAAGGAAATTAGTTGTAAATTTCGACAAGTAGAACAATGAATGAAACAGGTAGAGGGATGATATCTTTGTATATATTGCATCTATATAGTCTAAGAAACATATATGCAAAGCATCCAAACAGTACAAGTCGCCAATTCATTGTTCTTCAAGTTTAAGTGAACAACGAGCCCCATTGTTAATCCTTTAAAGGAAATTATTTGTAACTTTCGACAAGTAGAACAATGAATGGAACAGGTAGACTGTTGAAATCATTGTATATATTGCTTCTATATAGTCTAAGAAACATATGTGCAAAGCATCCAAACAGTACAATTCGCCAATTTTTTGTTCTTCAAGTTTAAGTGAACTACGAGCCCCATTGTTAATCCTTTAAAGGAAATTAGTTGTAAATTTCGACAAGTAGAACAATGAATGGAACAGGTAGACTGTTGAAATCATTGTATATATTGCTTCTATATAGTCTAAGAAACATATGTGCAAAGCATCCAAACAGTACAATTCGCCAATTTTTTGTTCTTCAAGTTTAAGTGAACTACGAGCCCCATTGTTAATCCTTTAAAGGAAATTATTTGTAAATTTCGACAAGTAGAACAATGATTGGAACACGTCGACGGTTGAAATCTTTGTATATATTGCTTAAATATAGTCTAAGAAACATGTACGCAAAGCATCCAAACAGTACCATTCGCCAATTTTTTGTTCTTCAAGTTTAAGTGAACAATGAGCCCCATTGTTAATCCTTTAACGGAAATTAATTGTAACTTTCTACAAGTAGAACAATGATTGGAACACGTAGACGGTTGAAATCTTTGTATATATTGCTTCTATATAGCCTAAGAAACATATATGCAAAGCAACCAAACAGTACCATTCGCCAATTTTTTGTTCTTCAAGTTTAAGTGAACAAGGAGCCCCATTGATAATCATGAAACGGAAATTATTTGTAACTTTCGACATGTAGAACAATGAACGGAAGAGGTAGACGGTTGAAATCATTGTATATATATATTGCTTCTATATAGTCTAAGAAACATATATGCATAGCATCCAAACAGTACAATTCGCCAATTTATTGTTCTTCAAGTTTAAGTGAACAACGAGCCACATTGTTAATCCTTTAAAGGAAATTATTTGTAAATTTCGACAGGTAGAACAATGATTGGCACACGTAGACGGTTGAAATCTTTGTATATATTGCTTCTATATAGTCTGAAAAACATATATGCAAAGCATCCAAACAGTACAATTCGCCAATTTATTGTTCTTCAAGGTTAAGTGAACAATGAGCCCCATTGTTAATCCTTTATCGGAAATTATTTGTAACTTTCGACAAGTAGAACAATGAATGTAACAGGTAAACGGTTGAAATCTTTGTATATATTGCTTCTATATAGTCTAAGAAACATGTACGCAAAGCATCCAAACAGTACAATTCGCCAATTTAATGTTCTTCAAGTTTTAGTGAACTACGATCCCAATTGTTAATCCTTTAACGGAAATTATTTGTAACTTTCGACAAGTAAAACAATGAATGGAACAGGTAGACGGTTGAAATCATTGTACATATTGCTTCAGTATAGCCTAAGAAACATATATGCAAAGCATCCAAACAGTACCAGTCGCCAATTCATTGTTCTTCAAGTTTAAGTGAACAACGAGCCCCATTGTTAATCCTTTAACGGAAATTAATTGTAACTTTCTACAAGTAGAACAATGATTGGAACTCGTAGACGGTTGAAATCTTTGTATATATTGCTTGTATATAGTCTAAGAAACATATATGCAAAGCATCCAAACAGTACAATTCGCCAATTTTTTGTTCTTCAACTTTAAGTGAACTACGAGCCCCATTGTTAATCCTTTAAAGGAAATTATTTGTAAATTTCGACAAGTAGAACAATGAATGGAACAGGTAGAGGGATGAAATCTTTGTATATATTGCATCTATATAGTCTAAGAAACATATATGCAAAGCATCCAAACAGTAAAAGTCGCCAATTCATTGTTCTTCAAGTTTAAGTGAACAACGAGCCCCATTGTTAATCCTTTAAAGGAAATTATTTGTAACTTTCGACAAGTAGAACAAGGAATGGAACAGGTAGACGGTTGAAATAATTGTATATATTGCTTCTATATTGTCTAAGAAACATATATGCAAAGCATCCAACAGTACAAATCGCCAATTTTTTGTTCCTCAAGTTTAAGTGAACTATGAGCCCCATTGTCAATCCTTTAAAGGAAATTATTTGTATATTTCGACAAGTAGAACAGTGACTGGAACAGGTAGACGGTTGAAATCATTGTATATATTGCTTATATAGTCTAAGAAACATATATGCAAAGCATCCAAACAGTACAATTCGCCAATTTTTTGTTCTTCAAGTTTAAGTGAACTACGAGCCCCATTGTTAATCCTTTAAAGGAAATGAGTTGTAAATTTCGACAAGTAGAACAATGAATGGATCAGGTAGACGGTTGAAATCATTGTATATATTGCTTCTATATAATCTACGAAACATATATGCAAAGCATCCAAACAGTACAATTCGCCAATTTTTTGTTCTTCAAGTTTAAGTGAACTACGAGCCCCATTGTCAATCCTTTAACGGAAATTAATTGTAAATTTCGACAAGTAGAACAATGATTGGAACACGTAGACGGTTGAAATCTTTGCATATATTGCTTCCATATCGTCTAAGAAACATGTACGCAGAGCATCCAAACAGTACCATTCGCCAATTTTTTTTTCTTCAAGTTTAAGTGAACAATCAGCCCCAATGGTTAATCCTTTATCAGAAATTATTTGTAAATTTCGACAAGTAGAATAATGAATGGAACAGGTAGACGGTTGAAATCATTGTATATATTGCTTATATAGTCTAAGAAACATATATGCAAAGCATCCAAACAGTACAATTCGCCAATTTTTTGTTCTTCAAGTTTAAGTGAACAATGAGCCCCAATGGTTAATCCTTTATCGGAAATTATTTGTAACTTTCGACAAGTAGAACAATGAATGGAACAGGTAGACGGATGAAATCTTTGTATATATTGCTTCTATATAGTCTAAGAAACTTATATGCAAAGCATCCAAACAGTACCATTCGCGAATTTTTTGTTCATCAAGTTTAAGTGAACAACGAGCCCCATTGATAATCATGAAACGGAAATTATTTGTAACTTTCGACATGTAGAACAATGAATGGAACAGGTAGACGGTTGAAATCATTATATATATTGCTTCTACATAGTCTAAGAAACATATATGCAAAGCATCCAAACAGTACCATTCGCCAATTTTTTGTTCTTCAAGTTTAAGTGAACTACGAGCCCCATTGTTAAACCTTTAAAGGAAATTATTTGTAAATTTCGACAAGTAGAACAATGACTGGAACAGGTAGACGGTTGAAATCTTTGTATATATTGCTTCTATATAGTCTAAGAAACATATATGCAAAGCATCCAAAGAGTACCATTCGCCAATTTTTTGTTCTTCAAGTTTAAGTGAACTACGAGCCCCATTGTTAATCCTTTAAAGGAAATTAGTTGTAAATTTCGACAACTAGAACAATGAATGGAAAAGGTAGACGGTTGAAATCATTGTATATATTGCTTCTATATAGTCTAAGAAACATATATGCATAGCAACCAAACAGTACAATTCGCCAATTTATTGTTCTTCAAGTTTAAGTGAACAACGAGCCCCATTGTTAATCCTTTAAAGGAAATTATTAGTAAATTTCGACGAGTAGAACAATGATTGGCACACGTAGACGGTTGAAATATTTGTATATATTGCTTTCATATAGTCTAAGAAACATATTTGCAAAGCATCCAAACAGTACAAGTCGCCAATTCATTGTTCTTCAAGTTTAAGTGAACAACGAGCCCCATTGTTAATCCTTTATCGGAAATTATTTGTAACTTTCGACAAGTAGAACAATGAATGGAACAGGTAGACGGTTGAAATCTTTGTATATATTGCTTCTATATAGTCTAAGAAACATGTACGCAAAGCATCCAAACAGTACCATTCGCAAATTTTTTGTTCATCAAGTTTAAGTGAACAACAAGCCCCATTGATAATCATGAAACGGAAATTATTTGTAACTTTCTACAAGTAGAACAATGAATAGAACAGGTAGCCGGGTGAAATCTTTCTATATGTTGCTTCTATATAGTCTAAGAAACATATATGCAAAGCACCCAAACAGTACCATTCGCAAATTTTTTGTTCTTCAAGTTTAAGTGAACAATGAGCCCCATTTTAATCCTTTATCGGAAATTATTTGTAACTTTCGACAAGTAGAACAATGAATGGAACAGGTAGACGGTTGAAATCTTTGTAAATATTGCTTCTATATAATCTAAGAAACATATATGCAAAGCATCCAAACAGTACAATTCGCCAATTTTTTGTTCTTCAAGTTTAAGTGAACAATGAGCCCCAATGGTTAATCCTTTATCGGAAATTATTTGTAACTTTCGACAAGTAGAACAATGAATGGAACAGGTAGACGGATGAAATCTTTGTATATATTGCTTCTATATAGTCTAAGAAACTTATATGCAAAGCATCCAAACAGTACCATTCGCGAATTTTTTGTTCATCAAGTTTAAGTGAACAACGAGCCCCATTGATAATCATGAAACGGAAATTATTTGTAACTTTCGACATGTAGAACAATGAATGGAACAGGTAGACGGTTGAAATCATTATATATATTGCTTCTACATAGTCTAAGAAACATATATGCAAAGCATCCAAACAGTACCATTCGCCAATTTTTTGTTCTTCAAGTTTAAGTGAACAACGAGCCCCATTGATAATCATGAAACGGAAATTATTTGTAACTTTCGACAAGTAAAACAATGAATGGAACAGGTAGACGGTTGAAATCATTGTATATATTGCTTCAGTATAGCCTAAGAAACATATATGCAAAGCATCCAAACAGTACCAGTCGCCAATTCATTGTTCTTCAAGTTTAAGTGAACAACGAGCCCCATTGTTAATCCTTTAAAGGAAATTATTTGTAACTTTCGACAAGTAGAACAATGATTGGAACACGTCGACGGTTGAAATCTTTGTATATATTGCTTAAATATAGTCTAAGAAACATGTACGCAAAGCATCCAAACAGTACCATTCGCCAATTTTTTGTTCTTGAAGTTTAAGTGAACAATGAGCCCCATTGTTAATCCTTTAACGGAAATTAATTATAACTTTCTACAAGTAGAACAATGATTGGAACACGTAGACGGTTGAAATCTTTGTATATATTGCTTCTATATAGTCTAAGAAACATATATGCAAAGCATCCAAACAGTACAAGTCGCCAATTCATTGTTCTTCAAGTTTAAGTGAACAACGAGCCCCATTGTTAATCCTTTAAAGGAAATTATTTGTAACTTTCGACAAGTAGAACAAGGAATGGAACAGGTAGACGGTTGAAATCATTGTGTATATTGCTTCTATATAGTCTAAGAAACATATGTGCAAAGCATCCAAACAGTCCAAGTCGCCAATTCATTGTTCTTCAAGTTTAAGTGAACAACGAGCCCCATTGTTAATCCTTTAAAGGAAATTATTTGTATATTTCGACAAGTACAACAGTGACTGGAACAGGTAGACGGTTGAAATCATTGTATATATTGCTTCTATATAGTCTAAGAAACATATATGCAAAGCATCCAAACAGTACAATTTGCCAATTTATTGTTCTTCAAGTTTAAGTGAACAACGAGCTCCAATTTTAATCCTTTAAAGGAAATTATTTGTAAATTTCGACATGTAGAACAATGAATGGAACAGATAGACGGTTGAAATCATTATATATATATTGCTCCTATATAGTCTAAGAAACATATATGCAAAGCATCTAAACAGTACAATTCGCCAATTTTTTGTTCTTCAAGTTTAAGTGAACTACGAGCCCCATTGTTAATCCTTTAAAGGAAATCAGTTGTAAATTTCGACAAGTAGATCAATGAATGGAACAGGTAGACGGTTGAAATCTTTGTAAATATTGCTTCTATATAATCTAAGAAACATATATGCAAAGCATCCAAACAGTACAATTCGCCAATTTTTTGTTCTTCAAGTTTAAGTGAACAATGAGCCCCAATGGTTAATCCTTTATCGGAAATTATTTGTAACTTTCGACATTTAGAACAATGAATGGAACAGGTAGACGGATGAAATCTTTGTATATATTGCATCTATATAGTCTAAGAAACTTATATGCAAAGCATCCAAACAGTACCATTCGCGAATTTTTTGTTCATCAAGTTTAAGTGAACAACGAGCCCCATTGATAATCATGAAACGGAAATTATTTGTAACTTTCGACATGTAGAACAATGAATGGAACAGGTAGACGGTTGAAATCATTATATATATTGCTTCTACATAGTCTAAGAAACATATATGCAAAGCATCCAAACAGTACCATTCGCCAATTTTTTGTTCTTCAAGTTTAAGTGAACAACGAGCCCCATTGATAATCATGAAACGGAAATTATTTGTAACTTTCGACAAGTAAAACAATGAATGGAACAGGTAGACGGTTGACATCATTGTATATATTGCTTCAGTATAGCCTAAGAAACATATATGCAAAGCATCCAAACAGTACCAGTCGCCAATTCATTGTTCTTCAAGTTTAAGTGAACAACGAGCCCCATTGTTAATCCTTTAAAGGAAATTATTTGTAACTTTCGACAAGTAGAACAATGATTGGAACACGTCGACGGTTGAAATCTTTGTATATATTGCTTAAATATAGTCTAAGAAACATGTACGCAAAGCATCCAAACAGTACCATTCGCCAATTTTTTGTTCTTGAAGTTTAAGTGAACAATGAGCCCCATTGTTAATCCTTTAACGGAAATTAATTATAACTTTCTACAAGTAGAACAATGATTGGAACACGTAGACGGTTGAAATCTTTGTATATATTGCTTCTATATAGTCTAAGAAACATATATGCAAAGCATCCAAACAGTACCATTCGCCAATTTTTTGTTCTTCAAGTTTAAGTGAACAAGGAGCCCCATTGATAATCATGAAACGGAAATTATTTGTAATTTTCTACAAGTAGAACAATGAATGGAACAGGTTGACGATGGATATCATAGTATATATTGCTTCTATATAGTCTAAGAAACATATATGCAAAGCATCCAAACAGTACAATTCGCCAATTTATTGTTCTTCAAGTTTAAGTGAACTACGATCCCCATTGTAATTCCTTTAACGGAAATTATTTGTAACTTTCGACAAGTAAAACAATGAATGGAACAGGTAGACGGGTGAAATCTTTCTATATATTGCTGCTATATAGTCTAAGAAACATATATGCAAAGCATCCAAATAGTACCATTCGCTAATTTTTTGTTCTTCAAGTTTAAGTGAACTACGAGCCCCATTGTTAATCCTTTAAAGGAAATTATTTGTAAATTTCGACAAGTAGAACAATGATTGGAACTCGTAGACGGTTGAAATCTTTGTATATATTGCTTCTATATAGTCTAAGAAACATATGTGCAAAGCATCCAAACAGTACAAGTCGCCAATTCATTGTTCTTCAAGTTTAAGTGAACAACGAGCCCCATTGTTAATCCTTTAAAGGAAATTATTTGTAACTTTCGACAAGTAGAACAAGGAATGGAACAGGTAGACGGTTGAAATCATTATATATATTGCTTCTACATAGTCTAAGAAACATATATGCAAAGCATCCAAATAGTACCATTCGTTAGTTTTTTGTTCTTCAAGTTTAAGTGAACTACGAGCCCCATTGGTAATCATGAAACGGAAATTATTTGTAATTTTCTACAAGTAGAACAATGAATGGAACAGGTTGACGATGGATATCATAGTATATATTGCTTCTATATAGTCTAAGAAACATATATGCAAAGCATCCAAACAGTACAATTCGCCAATTTATTGTTCTTCAAGTTTAAGTGAACTACGATCCCCATTGTAATTCCTTTAACGGAAATTATTTGTAACTTTCGACAAGTAAAACAATGAATGGAACAGGTAGACGGGTGAAATCTTTCTATATATTGCTTCTATATAGTCTAAGAAACATATATGCAAAGCTTCCAAACAGTACCATTGGACAATTTTTTGTTCTTCAAGTTTAAGTTAACTACGAGCCCCATTGGTAATCATGAAACGGAAATTATTTGTAATTTTCTACAAGTAGAACAATGAATGGAACAGGTTGACGTTTGAAATCTTTGTATATATTGCTTCTATATAGTCTAGGAAACATATGTGCAAAGCATCCAAACAGTACAATTCGCCAATTTTTTGTTCTTCAAGTTTAAGTGAACTACGATCCCCATTGATAATCATGAAACGGAAATTATTTGTAACTTTCGACAAGTAGAACAAGGAATGGAACAGGTAGACGGTTGAAATCATTGTATATATTGCTTCTATATAGTCTAAGAAACATATATGCAAAGCATCCAAACAGTACCATTGGACAATTTTTTGTTCTTCAAGTTTAAGTGAACTACGAGCCCCATTGGTAATCATGAAACGGAAATTATTTGTAATTTTCTACAAGTAGAACAATGAATGGAACAGGTTGACGATGGATATCATAGTATATATTGCTTCTATATAGTCTAAGAAACATATATGCAAAGCATCCAAACAGTACCATTCGCCAATTTTTTGTTCTTCAAGTTTAAGTGAACTACGAGCCCCATTGGTAATCATGAAACGGAAATTATTCCTAACTTTCGACAAGTAAAACAATGAATGGAACAGGTAGACGTTTGAAATCTTTGTATATATATTGCTTCTATATAGTCTAAGAAACATATATGCAAAGCATCCAAATAGTACCATTCGCTAATTTTTTGTTCTTCAAGTTTAAGTGAACTACGAGCCCCATTGTTAATCCTTTAAAGGAAATTATTTGTAAATTTCGACAAGTAGAACAATGATTGGAACTCGTAGCCGGTTGAAATCTTTGTATATATTGCTTCTATATAGTCTAAGAAACATATGTGCAAAGCATCCAAACAGTACAATTCGCCAATTTTTTGTTCTTCAAGTTTAAGTGAACTACGAGCCCCATTGTTAATCCTTTAAAGGAAATTAGTTGTAAATTTCGACAAGTAGAACAATGAATGGAACAGGTAGACTGTTGAAATCATTGTATATATTGCTTCTATATAGTCTAAGAAACATATGTGCAAAGCATCCAAACAGTACAATTCGCCAATTTTTTGTTCTTCAAGTTTAAGTGAACTACGAGCCCCATTGTTAATCCTTTAAAGGAAATTATTTGTATATTTCGACAAGTAGAACAGTGACTGGAACAGGTAGACGGTTGAAATCATTGTATATATTGCTTCTGTATAGTCTAAGAAACATATATGCAAAGCATCCAAACAGTACCATTGGACAATTTTTTGTTCTTCAAGTTTAAGTGAACTACGAGCCCCATTGGTAATCATGAAACGGAAATTATTTGTAATTTTCTACAAGTAGAACAATGAATGGAACAGGTAGAGGGATGAAATCTTTGTATATATTGCATCTATATAGTCTAAGAAACATATATGCAAAGCATCCAAACAGTACAAGTCGCCAATTCATTGTTCTTCAAGTTTAAGTGAACAACGAGCCCCATTGTTAATCCTTTAAAGGAAATTATTTGTAACTTTCGACAAGTAGAACAAGGAATGGAACAGGTAGACGGTTGAAATCGTTGTATATATTGCTTCTATATAGTCTAAGAAAAATATGTGCAAAGCATCCAAACAGTACAAGTCGCCAATTCATTGTTCTTCAAGTTTAAGTGAACTACGAGCCCCATTGTTAATCCTTTAAAGGAAATTAGTTGTAAATTTCGACAAGTAGAACAATGAATGGAACAGGTTGACGATGGATATCATTGTATATATTGCTTCTATATAGTCTAAGAAACATATATGCAAAGCATCCAAATAGTACCATTCGCTAATTTTTTGTTCTTCAACTTTAAGTGAACAACGAGCTCCATTTTTAATCCTTTAAAGGAAATTATTTGTAAATTTAGACATGTAGAACAATGAATGGAACAGGTAGACGGTTGAAATCATTATATATATTGCTCCTATAAAGTCTAAGAAACATATATGCAAAGCATCCAAACAGTACAATTCGCCAATTTTTTGATCTACAAGTTTAAGTGAACTACGAGCCCCATTGCTAATCCTTTAACGGAAATTATTTGTAACTTTCGACAAGTAGAACAGTGAATGGAACAGGTAGACGGTTGAAATATTTGTATATATTGCTTCCATATAGTCTAAGAAACATATATGCAAAGCATCCAAACAGTACCATTCGCCAATTTTTTGTTCTTTAATGTTAAGTGAACAATGAGCCCCATTGTTAATCCTTTATCGGAAATTATTTGTAACTTTCGACAAGTAGAACGATGAATGGAACAGGTAGACTGTTGAAATCATTGTATATATTGCTTCTATATAGTCTAAGTAACATATGTGCAAAGCATCCAAACAGTACCATTCGCCAATTTTTTGTTCTTCAAGTTTAAGTGAACAACGAGCCCCATTGGTAATCATGAAACGGAAATTATTTGTAACTTTCTACAAGTAGAACAATGAATAGTACAGGTAGACGGTTGAAATCTTTCTATATATTGCTTCTATATAGTCTAAGAAACATATATGCAAAGCATCCAAACAGTACCATTGGACAATTTTTTGTTCTTCAAGTTTAAGTGAACTACGAGCCCCATTGGTAATCATGAAACGGAAATTATTTGTAATTTTCTACAAGTAGAACAATGAATGGAACAGGTTGACGATGGATATCATTGTATATATTGCTTCTATATAGTCTAAGAAACATATATGCAAAGCATCCAAATAGTACCATTCGCTAATTTTTTGTTCTTCAAGTTTAAGTGAACAATGAGCCCCATTGTTAATCCTTTATCGGAAATTATTTGTAACTTTCGACAAGTAGAACAATGAATGGAACAGGTAAACGGTTGAAATCTTTGTATATATTGCTTCTATATAGTCTAAGAAACATGTACGCAAAGCATCCAAACAGTACAATTCGCCAATTTATTGTTCTCAAGTTTAAGTGAACTACGATCCCCATTGTTAATCCTTTAACGGAAATTATTTGTAACTTTCGACAAGTAAAACAATGAATGGAACAGGTAGACGGTTGAAATCATTGTATATATTGCTTCAGTATAGCCTAAGAAACATATATGCAAAGCATCCAAACAGTACCAGTCGCCAATTCATTGTTCTTCAAGTTTAAGTGAACAACGAGCCCCATTGTTAATCCTTTAACGGAAATTAATTGTAACTTTCTACAAGTAGAACAATGACTGGAACAGGTAGACGGTTGAAATCTTTGTATATATTGCTTCTATATAGTCTAAGAAACATATATGCAAAGCATCCAAAGAGTACCATTCGCCAATTTTTTGTTCTTCAAGTTTAAGTGAACTACGAGCCCCATTGTTAATCCTTTAAAGGAAATTAGTTGTAAATTTCGACAAGTAGAACAATGAATGGAACAGGTAGACGGTTGAAATCATTGTATATATTGCTTCTATATAGTCTAAGAAACATATATGCATAGCAACCAAACAGTACAATTCGCCAATTTATTGTTCTTCAAGTTTAAGTGAACAACGAGCCCCATTGTTAATACTTTAAAGGAAATTATTAGTAAATTTCGACGAGTAGAACAATGATTGGCACACGTAGACGGTTGAAATATTTGTATATATTGCTTTCATATAGTCTAAGAAACATATTTGCAAAGCATCCAAACAGTACAAGTCGCCAATTCATTGTTCTTCAAGTTTAAGTGAACAACGAGCCCCATTGTTAATCCTTTAAAGGAAATGAGTTGTAAATTTCGACAAGTAGAACAATGAATGGATCAGGTAGACGGTTGAAATCATTGTATATATTGCTTCTATATAATCTACGAAACATATATGCAAAGCATCCAAACAGTACAATTCGCCAATTTTTTGTTCTTCAAGTTTAAGTGAACTACGAGCCCCATTGTCAATCCTTTAACGGAAATTAATTGTAAATTTCGACAAGTAGAACAATGATTGGAACACGTAGACGGTTGAAATCTTTGCATATATTGCTTCCATATCGTCTAAGAAACATGTACGCAGAGCATCCAAACAGTACCATTCGCCAATTTTTTTTTCTTCAAGTTTAAGTGAACAATCAGCCCCAATGGTTAATCCTTTATCAGAAATTATTTGTAAATTTCGACAAGTAGAATAATGAATGGAACAGGTAGACGGTTGAAATCATTGTATATATTGCTTATATAGTCTAAGAAACATATATGCAAAGCATCCAAACAGTACAATTCGCCAATTTTTTGTTCTTCAAGTTTAAGTGAACAATGAGCCCCAATGGTTAATCCTTTATCGGAAATTATTTGTAACTTTCGACAAGTAGAACAATGAATGGAACAGGTAGACGGATGAAATCTTTGTATATATTGCTTCTATATAGTCTAAGAAACTTATATGCAAAGCATCCAAACAGTACCATTCGCGAATTTTTTGTTCTTCAAGTTTAAGTGAACAACGAGCCCCATTGATAATCATGAAACGGAAATTATTTGTAACTTTCGACATGTAGAACAATGAATGGAACAGGTAGACGGTTGAAATCATTATATATATTGCTTCTACATAGTCTAAGAAACATATATGCAAAGCATCCAAACAGTACCATTCGCCAATTTTTTGTTCTTCAAGTTTAAGTGAACTACGAGCCCCATTGTTAAACCTTTAAAGGAAATTATTTGTAAATTTCGACAAGTAGAACAATGACTGGAACAGGTAGACGGTTGAAATCTTTGTATATATTGCTTCAGTATAGCCTAAGAAACATATATGCAAAGCATCCAAACAGTACCAGTCGCCAATTCATTGTTCTTCAAGTTTAAGTGAACAACGAGCCCCATTGTTAATCCTTTAAAGGAAATTATTTGTAACTTTCGACAAGTAGAACAATGATTGGAACACGTCGACGGTTGAAATCTTTGTATATATTGCTTAAATATAGTCTAAGAAACATGTACGCAAAGCATCCAAACAGTACCATTCGCCAATTTTTTGTTCTTGAAGTTTAAGTGAACAATGAGCCCCATTGTTAATCCTTTAACGGAAATTAATTATAACTTTCTACAAGTAGAACAATGATTGGAACACGTAGACGGTTGAAATCTTTGTATATATTGCTTCTATATAGTCTAAGAAACATATATGCAAAGCATCCAAACAGTACCATTCGCCAATTTTTTGTTCTTCAAGTTTAAGTGAACAAGGAGCCCCATTGATAATCATGAAACGGAAATTATTTGTAATTTTCTACAAGTAGAACAATGAATGGAACAGGTTGACGATGGATATCATAGTATATATTGCTTCTATATAGTCTAAGAAACATATATGCAAAGCATCCAAACAGTACAATTCGCCAATTTATTGTTCTTCAAGTTTAAGTGAACTACGATCCCCATTGTAATTCCTTTAACGGAAATTATTTGTAACTTTCGACAAGTAAAACAATGAATGGAACAGGTAGACGGGTGAAATCTTTCTATATATTGCTGCTATATAGTCTAAGAAACATATATGCAAAGCATCCAAATAGTACCATTCGCTAATTTTTTGTTCTTCAAGTTTAAGTGAACTACGAGCCCCATTGTTAATCCTTTAAAGGAAATTATTTGTAAATTTCGACAAGTAGAACAATGATTGGAACTCGTAGACGGTTGAAATCTTTGTATATATTGCTTCTATATAGTCTAAGAAACATATGTGCAAAGCATCCAAACAGTACAAGTCGCCAATTCATTGTTCTTCAAGTTTAAGTGAACAACGAGCCCCATTGTTAATCCTTTAAAGGAAATTATTTGTAACTTTCGACAAGTAGAACAAGGAATGGAACAGGTAGACGGTTGAAATCATTATATATATTGCTTCTACATAGCCTAAGAAACATATATGCAAAGCATCCAAATAGTACCATTCGTTAGTTTTTTGTTCTTCAAGTTTAAGTGAACTACGAGCCCCATTGGTAATCATGAAACGGAAATTATTTGTAATTTTCTACAAGTAGAACAATGAATGGAACAGGTAGACTGTTGAAATCATTGTATATATTGCTTCTATATAGTCTAAGAAACATATGTGCAAAGCATCCAAACAGTACAATTCGCCAATTTTTTGTTCTTCAAGTTTAAGTGAACTACGAGCCCCATTGTTAATCCTTTAAAGGAAATTATTTGTATATTTCGACAAGTAGAACAGTGACTGGAACAGGTAGACGGTTGAAATCATTGTATATATTGCTTCTGTATAGTCTAAGAAACATATATGCAAAGCATCCAAACAGTACCATTGGACAATTTTTTGTTCTTCAAGTTTAAGTGAACTACGAGCCCCATTGGTAATCATGAAACGGAAATTATTTGTAATTTTCTACAAGTAGAACAATGAATGGAACAGGTAGAGGGATGAAATCTTTGTATATATTGCATCTATATAGTCTAAGAAACATATATGCAAAGCATCCAAACAGTACAAGTCGCCAATTCATTGTTCTTCAAGTTTAAGTGAACAACGAGCCCCATTGTTAATCCTTTAAAGGAAATTATTTGTAACTTTCGACAAGTAGAACAAGGAATGGAACAGGTAGACGGTTGAAATCGTTGTATATATTGCTTCTATATAGTCTAAGAAAAATATGTGCAAAGCATCCAAACAGTACAAGTCGCCAATTCATTGTTCTTCAAGTTTAAGTGAACTACGAGCCCCATTGTTAATCCTTTAAAGGAAATTAGTTGTAAATTTCGACAAGTAGAACAATGAATGGAACAGGTTGACGATGGATATCATTGTATATATTGCTTCTATATAGTCTAAGAAACATATATGCAAAGCATCCAAATAGTACCATTCGCTAATTTTTTGTTCTTCAACTTTAAGTGAACAACGAGCTCCATTTTTAATCCTTTAAAGGAAATTATTTGTAAATTTAGACATGTAGAACAATGAATGGAACAGGTAGACGGTTGAAATCATTATATATATTGCTCCTATAAAGTCTAAGAAACATATATGCAAAGCATCCAAACAGTACAATTCGCCAATTTTTTGATCTACAAGTTTAAGTGAACTACGAGCCCCATTGCTAATCCTTTAACGGAAATTATTTGTAACTTTCGACAAGTAGAACAGTGAATGGAACAGGTAGACGGTTGAAATATTTGTATATATTGCTTCCATATAGTCTAAGAAACATATATGCAAAGCATCCAAACAGTACCATTCGCCAATTTTTTGTTCTTTAAGGTTAAGTGAACAATGAGCCCCATTGGTAATCATGAAACGGAAATTATTTGTAACTTTCGACAAAAAGAACAATGAATAGAACAGGTAGACGATTGAAATCTTTGTATATGTAGCTTCTATATAGTCTAAGAAACATGTACGCAAAGCATCCAAACAGTACAATTCGCCAATTTATTGTTCTCAAGTTTAAGTGAACTACGATCCCCATTGTTAATCCTTTAACGGAAATTATTTGTAACTTTCGACAAGTAAAACAATGAATGGAACAGGTAGACGGTTGAAATCATTGTATATATTGCTTCAGTATAGCCTAAGAAACATATATGCAAAGCATCCAAACAGTACCAGTCGCCAATTCATTGTTCTTCAAGTTTAAGTGAACAACGAGCCCCATTGTTAATCCTTTAACGGAAATTAATTGTAACTTTCTACAAGTAGAACAATGATTGGAACTCGTAGACGGTTGAAACCTTTGTATATATTGCTTCTATATAGTCTAAGAAACATATATGCAAAGCATCCAAACAGTACCATTCGCCAATTTTTTGTTCTTCAAGTTTAAGTGAAAAAGGAGCCCCATTGATAATCATGAAACGGAAATTATTTGTAACTTTCGACATGTAGAACAATGAATGGAACAGGTAGACGGTTGAAATCATTATATATATATATTGCTTCTATATAGACTAAGAAACATATATGCATAGCCTCCAAACAGTACAATTCGCCAATTTATTGTTCTTCAAGTTTAAGTGAACAACGAGCCCCATTGTTAATCCTTTAAAGGAAATTATTTGTAAATTTCGACAGGTAGAACAATGATTGGCACACGTAGACGGTTGAAATATTTGTATATATTGCTTCCATATAGTCTAAGAAACATATATGCAAAGCAACCAAACAGTACCATTCGCCAATTTTTTGTTCTTCAAGTTTAAGTGAACTACGATCCCCATTGTTAATCCTTTAACGGAAATTATTTGTAAATTGCGACAAGTAGAACAATGAATGGAACAGGTAAACGGTTGAAATCTTTGTATATATTGCTTCTATATAGTCTGAAAAACATATATGCAAAGCATCCAAACAGTACAATTCGCCAATTTTTTGTTCTTCAAGTTTAAGCGAACAACGAGCTCCATTGATAATCATGAAATGGAAATTATTTGTAACTTTCTACAAGTAGAACAATGAATAGTACAGGTAGACGGGTGAAATCTTTCTATATATTGCTTCTATATAGTCTAAGAAACATATGTGCAAAGCATCCAAACAGTACAATTCGCCAATTTTTTGTTCTTAAAGTTTAAGTGAACTACGAGCCCCATTGTTAATCCTTTAAAGGAAATTAGTTGTAAATTTCGACAAGTAGAACAATGAATGGAACAGGTAGACGGTTGAAATCATTGTATATATTGCTTCTATATAGTCTAAGAAACATATATGCATAGCAACCAAACAGTACAATTCGCCAATTTATTGTTCTTCAAGTTTAAGTGAACAACGAGCCCCATTGTTAATCCTTTAAAGGAAATTATTAGTAAATTTCGACGAGTAGAACAATGATTGGCACACGTAGACGGTTGAAATATTTGTATATATTGCTTTCATATAGTCTAAGAAACATATGTGCAAAGCATCCAAACAGTACAAGTCGCCAATTCATTGTTCTTCAAGTTTAAGTGAACAACGAGCCCCATTGTTAATCCTTTAAAGGAAATTATTTGTATATTTCGACAAGTAGAACAGTGCCTGGAACAGGTAGACGGTTGAAATCATTGTATATATTGCTTCTATATAGTCTAAGAAACATATATGCAAAGCATCCAAACAGTACAATTTGCCAATTTATTGTTCTTCAAGTTTAAGTGAACTACGATCCCCATTGTTAATCCTTTAACGGAAATTATTTGTAACTTTCGACAAGTAAAACAATGAATGGAACAGGTAGACGGTTGAAAACATTGTATATATTGCTTCTATATAGTCTAAGAAACATATGTGCAAAGCATCCAAACAGTACAATTCGCGAATTTATTGTTCTTCAAGTTTAAGTGAACTACGAGCCCCATTGTTAATCCTTTAAAGGAAATCAGTTGTAAAATTCGACAAGTAGAACAATGAATGGAACAGGTAGACTGTTGAAATCATTGTATATATTGCTTCTATATAGTCTAAGAAACATATGTGCAAAGCATCCAAACAGTACAATTCGCCAATTTTTTGTTCTTCAAGTTTAAGTGAACTACGAGCCCCATTGTTAATCCTTTAAAGGAAATTATTTGTATATTTCGACAAGTAGAACAGTGACTGGAATAGGTAGACGGTTGAAATCATTGTATATATTGCTTCTATATAGTCTAAGAAACATATATGCAAAGCATCCAAACAGTACCATTGGACAATTTTTTGTTCTTCAAGTTTAAGTGAACTACGAGCCCCAGTGTTAATCCTTTAAAGGAAATTAGTTGTAAATTTCGACAAGTAGAACAATGAATGAAACAGGTAGAGGGATGAAATCTTTGTATATATTGCATCTATATAGTCTAAGAAACATATATGCAAAGCATCCAAACAGTACAAGTCGCCAATTCATTGTTCTTCAAGTTTAAGTGAACAACGAGCCCCATTGTTAATCCTTTAAAGGAAATTATTTGTAACTTTCGACATGTAGAACAATGAATGGAACAGGTAGACTGTTGAAATCATTGTATATATTGCTTCTATATAGTCTAAGAAACATATGTGCAAAGCATCCAAACAGTACAATTCGCCAATTTTTTGTTCTTCAAGTTTAAGTGAACTACGAGCCCCATTGTTAATCCTTTAAAGGAAATTATTTGTATATTTCGACAAGTAGAACAGTGACTGGAACAGGTAGACGGTTGAAATCATTGTATATTGAAGAACAAAAAATTGGCGAATTGTACTGTTTGGATGCTTTGCACATATGTTTCTTAGACTATATAGAAGCAATATATACAATGATTTCAACAGTCTACCTGTTCCATTCATTGTTCTACTTGTCGAAAGTTACAAATAATTTCCTTTAAAGGATTAACAATGGGGCTCGTTGTTCACTTAAACTTGAAGAACAATGAATTGGCGACTTGTACTGTTTGGATGCTTTGCATATATGTTTCGTAGACTATATAGATGCAATATATACAAAGATTTCATCCCTCTACCTGTTTCATTCATTGTTCTACTTGTCGAAATTTACAACTAATTTCCTTTAAAGGATTAACACTGGGGCTCGTAGTTCACTTAAACTTGAAGAACAAAAAATTGTCCAATGGTACTGTTTGGATGCTTTGCATATATGTTTCTTACAAGGAAGGTATTCGAACTGCAACTCACGGATTCGAATAAAATTTTGTGGGTTTGTAGAGTGATCCAAGACAAGAAAAATGGTATACTCCATTCGTGCCTAATCGCCCTTTAAGGGCATGAAATTTAACCTCAAAGTGAAATCGACACTTGCACTTCCTCGCTTATATCTCCTAAAGTACAAAAGATAGAAAAAAATGTTTTAGGTAAAAGTTTAACGGTAAAAGGAGCGCTATAAATTTGCATTAACAAATTTTTAAAAACATCTTTCCTTCTTGAAAAAAAAAATTTTTTTTGCGTTATTTCAAACAATTTTGAAATCTTTTTGCTAATGAAAAATGTGGCATTTTTTATTCTGAATTCAACCATAACAATATTTTTATTATACACCGCTAGGATTACAGAGATACACGACAAAACGTACTCCCTAGCGCGCGGTACCGCGCAATACCGCGCTAACAACATATAGAGTTACATATTAAGAATGCTCATTTTCGTTGCAGGACATAACTATGTGACGAAGATGGGTGTGGTAACATAAAAATCGCAAATTATGAAATATTACATAAAGATTAATGACTTATAATACAGATCGTACTATATCCCATATATACATACATAAATATTTTTTAGACGCTTATTTAACATTTTATTACATTGTAACCACACGCGATTACATGTACTTCACTCGACATAGTTTTCGCAAAGTGAAAAAAACGAAATACTATCTTCATTAAAAAAGTGATCTACACACAGATACTTTTTGCACCAAGCACATCTTATAATAGCAGGCTTATCACATAATTCACAACGTGGTAGTTTATCTGCTTCAGGAAATTTAAAACAGAAATCTGCCGGATTTTCAAACCGTTGTGGTAACCTTTCCTCTAGGTATCCACTTTTATACCAAGAGTATTTAAATAATTCTCTGAATCTCGGGGAAGACAATTGGTTGTGGGTGAGTGATTGCAATTTGATGATGTTATTTCGTAGATGTAAATTTATATTAATATCGTACAGCAAAACTCGATCGGAAAAGGTTCTAACAAAGTTTTTCCATATCCGGAAACCAAAAACGTCCAACGGTTGTATCAAACCTGTTGTCCCTTTCGGTATAGTTAACGTAATAAGTTGCTTGCCACTCGGAATACTTTGCTGAAACGTGGACGGACAATGACCACTCCACGAATCAATTAATAGTACACTTCGAGGCCCAGTCTTTGGTAAAAAGACTTCTGCGAGCCAAGTGTTGAAATGGTGTGATGTTAACTTCCCAGATTTGGAAGCAGTGACAAATACATTATCCGATCTGAATAAGTTTCCTTCTACCCTAGGTCCAAATTCTCCACTTGGTTCTTTTAATACTATGAACAAAGGTGACAGTAACTGACCGCTCGCGGAAATGGTAGGGAGAATCGTATAACTGTGAGTGGTTGAGGATATTGACTGCACGGCTGCTTCTACGGTCTTTGTACCACGATACGATAACGTACGGCCAGAATGAATTTCCAAATTAAATCCACTCTCATCGGCATTGTATACATTATTCGGTTCGTACGTTGCGATATACGGTTTCACCTGGTCTACGAATTCGGTGGCTGCCAATTGTACACTTTGCTTGTTTCGGCTTGCGGAACGACTTACGAATTTCGTAACCTTCCTCGAAACGATGTTGTGCGCTCTCTTGAAATTCACGACCCACTGGTGGCTAGCTTTAAATCCTGGCAGATTGACGTCCTCCTTTGCTTCTAGCGCCCAATGCTTTAAATCCGTATTGTGCACAAAGGAGCCTCGATCAGTAGCAGCTTCAAATTTGTCCAGCACAAATTTCGCGATTGACATAATTTTATCCCTGTGTGTACCGCCTCTTGCCAACGCTTCTTCCCATTGATATAACTGGTTAATCGATTTTACTTTTCGAAATTTGTGCTGCACGCTATCGAGAGTCCTACGCATTTTCTTGCCGCTTCTCCAGAACTCAACTGCGCGAGTTTTATAGCTGAGGTCTACATTACCACTTTCGCCTGGGATGCAACTGTCATCAAATTCGTTGTTACCATATTCTTCGTCTTCCTGAATGCCTTCATCAGGAACGAATTCACATTCTTGAGGTCTTGTTGGATCTTCATATTCCAGGGTCATAACGTAGTCGGCCGTAAATGAATCTTCAGTGATACTCTCACTTATCATTCTGTGTATGATCTCCGAGAGTTCGACCTCCCGATGATTAATTGGAGATGGTGGAATACTGGTTATGTGAAGCATTGCTATTAGTAGATTAATAACGTTTGTCGGATTTATGTACACCATTTTATCCAAAGCTAACGCCACGTGCAGTTGAACGAGTTCCAGTAACACTGACAATGAATTCCAGACCCGAAGACTGGGTATTTATAAGGAGACTGGATATTTATCAGTGCAAAGTTCATAAGATAACGAGATAATGATTAATTGAACATTTGCGAAAACAGACCATTTTATTACATTTAACGATATCATTTCTTTTTTATTAATTCTTCTTTCTCTCAACTACCATTGTTGGTCTGTTTTCGCATATATTCGATTAATCATTATCCCCTTATCTTATGAACTTTGCACTGAATTGTCCGATTCAGATCGGATAATGTGTTTGTCACTGCTTCCAAATCTGGGAAGTTAACATCACACCATTTCAACACTTGGCTCGCAGAAGTCTTTTTACCAAAGACTGGGCCTCGAAGTGTACTATTAATTGATTCGTGGAGTGGTCATTGTCCGTCCACGTTTCAGCAAAGTATTCCGAGTGGCAAGCAACTTATTACGTTAACTATACCGAAAGGGACAACAGGTTTGATACAACCGTTGGACGTTTTTGGTTTCCGGATATGGAAAAACTTTGTTAGAACCTTTTCCGATCGAGTTTTGCTGTACGATATTAATATAAATTTACATCTACGAAATAACATCATCAAATTGCAATCACTCACCCACAACCAATTGTCTTCCCCGAGATTCAGAGAATTATTTAAATACTCTTGGTATAAAAGTGGATACCTAGAGGAAAGGTTACCACAACGGTTTGAAAATCCGGCAGATTTCTGTTTTAAATTTCCTGAAGCAGATAAACTACCACGTTGTGAATTATGTGATAAGCCTGCTATTATAAGATGTGCTTGGTGCAAAAAGTATCTGTGTGTAGATCACTTTTTTAATGAAGATAGTATTTCGTTTTTTTCACTTTGCGAAAACTATGTCGAGTGAAGTACATGTAATCGCGTGTGGTTACAATGTAATAAAATGTTAAATAAGCGTCTAAAAAATATTTATGTATGTATATATGGGATATAGTACGATCTGTATTATAAGTCATTAATCTTTATGTAATATTTCATAATTTGCGATTTTTATGTTACCACACCCATCTTCGTCACATAGTTATGTCCTGCAACGAAAATGAGCATTCTTAATATGTAACTCTATATGTTGTTAGCGCGGTATTGCGCGGTACCGCGCGCTAGGGAGTACGTTTTGTCGTGTATCTCTGTAATCCTAGCGGTGTATAATAAAAATATTGTTATGGTTGAATTCAGAATAAAAAATGCCACATTTTTCATTAGCAAAAAGATTTCAAAATTGTTTGAAATAACGCAAAAAAAATTTTTTTTTTCAAGAAGGAAAGATGTTTTTAAAAATTTGTTAATGCAAATTTATAGCGCTCCTTTTACCGTTAAACTTTTACCTAAAACATTTTTTTCTATCTTTTGTACTTTAGGAGATATAAGCGAGGAAGTGCAAGTGTCGATTTCACTTTGAGGTTAAATTTCATGCCCTTAAAGGGCGATTAGGCACGAATGGAGTATACCATTTTTCTTGTCTTGGATCACTCTACAAACCCACAAAATTTTATTCGAATCCGTGAGTTGCAGTTCGAATACCTTCCTTGTAAGAAACATATATGCAAAGCATCCAAACAGTACCATTGGACAATTTTTTGTTCTTCAAGTTTAAGTGAACTACGAGCCCCAGTGTTAATCCTTTAAAGGAAATTAGTTGTAAATTTCGACAAGTAGAACAATGAATGAAACAGGTAGAGGGATGAAATCTTTGTATATATTGCATCTATATAGTCTAAGAAACATATATGCAAAGCATCCAAACAGTACAAGTCGCCAATTCATTGTTCTTCAAGTTTAAGTGAACAACGAGCCCCATTGTTAATCCTTTAAAGGAAATTATTTGTAACTTTCGACAAGTAGAACAATGAATGGAACAGGTAGACTGTTGAAATCATTGTATATATTGCTTCTATATAGTCTAAGAAACATATGTGCAAAGCATCCAAACAGTACAATTCGCCAATTTTTTGTTCTTCAAGTTTAAGTGAACAACGAGCCCCATTGTTAATCCTTTAAAGGAAATTAGTTGTAAATTTCGACAAGTAGAACAATGAATGGAACAGGTAGACTGTTGAAATCATTGTATATATTGCTTCTATATAGTCTAAGAAACATATGTGCAAAGCATCCAAACAGTACAATTCGCCAATTTTTTGTTCTTCGAGTTTAAGTGAACTACGAGCCCCATTGTTAATCCTTTAAAGGAAATTATTTGTAAATTTCGACAAGTAGAACAATGATTGGAACACGTCGACGGTTGAAATCTTTGTATATATTGCTTAAATATAGTCTAAGAAACATGTACGCAAAGCATCCAAACAGTACCATTCGCCAATTTTTTGTTCTTCAAGTTTAAGTGAACAATGAGCCCCATTGTTAATCCTTTAACGGAAATTAATTGTAACTTTCTACAAGTAGAACAATGATTGGAACACGTAGACGGTTGAAATCTTTGTATATATTGCTTCTATATAGCCTAAGAAACATATATGCAAAGCAACCAAACAGTACCATTCGCCAATTTTTTGTTCTTCAAGTTTAAGTGAACAAGGAGCCCCATTGATAATCATGAAACGGAAATTATTTGTAACTTTCGACATGTAGAACAATGAACGGAAGAGGTAGACGGTTGAAATCATTGTATATATATATTGCTTCTATATAGTCTAAGAAACATATATGCATAGCATCCAAACAGTACAATTCGCCAATTTATTGTTCTTCAAGTTTAAGTGAACAACGAGCCACATTGTTAATCCTTTAAAGGAAATTATTTGTAAATTTCGACAGGTAGAACAATGATTGGCACACGTAGACGGTTGAAATCTTTGTATATATTGCTTCTATATAGCCTAAGAAACATATATGCAAAGCAACCAAACAGTACCATTCGCCAATTTTTTGTTCTTCAAGTTTAAGTGAACAAGGAGCCCCATTGATAATCATGAAACGGAAATTATTTGTAACTTTCGACATGTAGAACAATGAACGGAAGAGGTAGACGGTTGAAATCATTGTATATATATATTGCTTCTATATAGTCTAAGAAACATATATGCATAGCATCCAAACAGTACAATTCGCCAATTTATTGTTCTTCAAGTTTAAGTGAACAACGAGCCACATTGTTAATCCTTTAAAGGAAATTATTTGTAAATTTCGACAGGTAGAACAATGATTGGCACACGTAGACGGTTGAAATCTTTGTATATATTGCTTCTATATAGTCTGAAAAACATATATGCAAAGCATCCAAACAGTACAATTCGCCAATTTATTGTTCTTCAAGGTTAAGTGAACAATGAGCCCCATTGTTAATCCTTTATCGGAAATTATTTGTAACTTTCGACAAGTAGAACAATGAATGGAACAGGTAAACGGTTGAAATCTTTGTATATATTGCTTCTATATAGTCTAAGAAACATGTACGCAAAGCATCCAAACAGTACAATTCGCCAATTTAATGTTCTTCAAGTTTTAGTGAACTACGATCCCAATTGTTAATCCTTTAACGGAAATTATTTGTAACTTTCGACAAGTAAAACAATGAATGGAACAGGTAGACGGTTGAAATCATTGTACATATTGCTTCAGTATAGCCTAAGAAACATATATGCAAAGCATCCAAACAGTACCAGTCGCCAATTCATTGTTCTTCAAGTTTAAGTGAACAACGAGCCCCATTGTTAATCCTTTAACGGAAATTAATTGTAACTTTCTACAAGTAGAACAATGATTGGAACTCGTAGACGGTTGAAATCTTTGTATATATTGCTTGTATATAGTCTAAGAAACATATATGCAAAGCATCCAAACAGTACAATTCGCCAATTTTTTGTTCTTCAACTTTAAGTGAACTACGAGCCCCATTGTTAATCCTTTAAAGGAAATTATTTGTAAATTTCGACAAGTAGAACAATGAATGGAACAGGTAGAGGGATGAAATCTTTGTATATATTGCATCTATATAGTCTAAGAAACATATATGCAAAGCATCCAAACAGTAAAAGTCGCCAATTCATTGTTCTCCAAGTTTAAGTGAACAACGAGCCCCATTGTTAATCCTTTAAAGGAAATTATTTGTAACTTTCGACAAGTAGAACAAGGAATGGAACAGGTAGACGGTTGAAATAATTGTATATATTGCTTCTATATTGTCTAAGAAACATATATGCAAAGCATCCAACAGTACAAATCGCCAATTTTTTGTTCCTCAAGTTTAAGTGAACTATGAGCCCCATTGTCAATCCTTTAAAGGAAATTATTTGTATATTTCGACAAGTAGAACAGTGACTGGAACAGGTAGACGGTTGAAATCATTGTATATATTGCTTATATACTCTAAGAAACATATATGCAAAGCATCCAAACAGTACAATTCGCCAATTTTTTGTTCTTCAAGTTTAAGTGAACTACGAGCCCCATTGTTAATCCTTTAAAGGAAATGAGTTGTAAATTTCGACAAGTAGAACAATGAATGGATCAGGTAGACGGTTGAAATCATTGTATATATTGCTTCTATATAATCTACGAAACATATATGCAAAGCATCCAAACAGTACAATTCGCCAATTTTTTGTTCTTCAAGTTTAAGTGAACTACGAGCCCCATTGTCAATCCGTTAACGGAAATTAATTGTAAATTTCGACAAGTAGAACAATGATTGGAACACGTAGACGGTTGAAATCTTTGCATATATTGCTTCCATATCGTCTAAGAAACATGTACGCAGAGCATCCAAACAGTACCATTCGCCAATTTTTTTTTCTTCAAGTTTAAGTGAACAATCAGCCCCAATGGTTAATCCTTTATCAGAAATTATTTGTAAATTTCGACAAGTAGAATAATGAATGGAACAGGTAGACGGTTGAAATCATTGTATATATTGCTTATATAGTCTAAGAAACATATATGCAAAGCATCCAAACAGTACAATTCGCCAATTTTTTGTTCTTCAAGTTTAAGTGAACAATGAGCCCCAATGGTTAATCCTTTATCGGAAATTATTTGTAACTTTCGACAAGTAGAACAATGAATGGAACAGGTAGACGGATGAAATCTTTGTATATATTGCTTCTATATAGTCTAAGAAACTTATATGCAAAGCATCCAAACAGTACCATTCGCGAATTTTTTGTTCATCAAGTTTAAGTGAACAACGAGCCCCATTGATAATCATGAAACGGAAATTATTTGTAACTTTCGACATGTAGAACAATGAATGGAACAGGTAGACGGTTGAAATCATTATATATATTGCTTCTACATAGTCTAAGAAACATATATGCAAAGCATCCAAACAGTACCATTCGCCAATTTTTTGTTCTTCAAGTTTAAGTGAACTACGAGCCCCATTGTTAAACCTTTAAAGGAAATTATTTGTAAATTTCGACAAGTAGAACAATGACTGGAACAGGTAGACGGTTGAAATCTTTGTATATATTGCTTCTATATAGTCTAAGAAACATATATGCAAAGCATCCAAAGAGTACCATTCGCCAATTTTTTGTTCTTCAAGTTTAAGTGAACTACGAGCCCCATTGTTAATCCTTTAAAGGAAATTAGTTGTAAATTTCGACAAGTAGAACAATGAATGGAAAAGGTAGACGGTTGAAATCATTGTATATATTGCTTCTATATAGTCTAAGAAACATATATGCATAGCAACCAAACAGTACAATTCGCCAATTTATTGTTCTTCAAGTTTAAGTGAACAACGAGCCCCATTGTTAATCCTTTAAAGGAAATTATTAGTAAATTTCGACGAGTAGAACAATGATTGGCACACGTAGACGGTTGAAATATTTGTATATATTGCTTTCATATAGTCTAAGAAACATATTTGCAAAGCATCCAAACAGTACAAGTCGCCAATTCATTGTTCTTCAAGTTTAAGTGAACAACGAGCCCCATTGTTAATCCTTTATCGGAAATTATTTGTAACTTTCGACAAGTAGAACAATGAATGGAACAGGTAGACGGTTGAAATCTTTGTATATATTGCTTCTATATAGTCTAAGAAACATGTACGCAAAGCATCCAAACAGTACCATTCGCAAATTTTTTGTTCATCAAGTTTAAGTGAACAACAAGCCCCATTGATAATCATGAAACGGAAATTATTTGTAACTTTCTACAAGTAGAACAATGAATAGAACAGGTAGACGGGTGAAATCTTTCTATATGTTGCTTCTATATAGTCTAAGAAACATATATGCAAAGCACCCAAACAGTACCATTCGCAAATTTTTTGTTCTTCAAGTTTAAGTGAACAATGAGCCCCATTTTAATCCTTTATCGGAAATTATTTGTAACTTTCGACAAGTAGAACAATGAATGGAACAGGTAGACGGTTGAAATCTTTGTAAATATTGCTTCTATATAATCTAAGAAACATATATGCAAAGCATCCAAACAGTACAATTCGCCAATTTTTTGTTCTTCAAGTTTAAGTGAACAATGAGCCCCAATGGTTAATCCTTTATCGGAAATTATTTGTAACTTTCGACAAGTAGAACAATGAATGGAACAGGTAGACGGATGAAATCTTTGTATATATTGCTTCTATATAGTCTAAGAAACTTATATGCAAAGCATCCAAACAGTACCATTCGCGAATTTTTTGTTCATCAAGTTTAAGTGAACAACGAGCCCCATTGATAATCATGAAACGGAAATTATTTGTAACTTTCGACATGTAGAACAATGAATGGAACAGGTAGACGGTTGAAATCATTATATATATTGCTTCTACATAGTCTAAGAAACATATATGCAAAGCATCCAAACAGTACCATTCGCCAATTTTTTGTTCTTCAAGTTTAAGTGAACAACGAGCCCCATTGATAATCATGAAACGGAAATTATTTGTAACTTTCGACAAGTAAAACAATGAATGGAACAGGTAGACGGTTGAAATCATTGTATATATTGCTTCAGTATAGCCTAAGAAACATATATGCAAAGCATCCAAACAGTACCAGTCGCCAATTCATTGTTCTTCAAGTTTAAGTGAACAACGAGCCCCATTGTTAATCCTTTAAAGGAAATTATTTGTAACTTTCGACAAGTAGAACAATGATTGGAACACGTCGACGGTTGAAATCTTTGTATATATTGCTTAAATATAGTCTAAGAAACATGTACGCAAAGCATCCAAACAGTACCATTCGCCAATTTTTTGTTCTTGAAGTTTAAGTGAACAATGAGCCCCATTGTTAATCCTTTAACGGAAATTAATTATAACTTTCTACAAGTAGAACAATGATTGGAACACGTAGACGGTTGAAATCTTTGTATATATTGCTTCTATATAGTCTAAGAAACATATATGCAAAGCATCCAAACAGTACAAGTCGCCAATTCATTGTTCTTCAAGTTTAAGTGAACAACGAGCCCCATTGTTAATCCTTTAAAGGAAATTATTTGTAACTTTCGACAAGTAGAACAAGGAATGGAACAGGTAGACGGTTGAAATCATTGTGTATATTGCTTCTATATAGTCTAAGAAACATATGTGCAAAGCATCCAAACAGTCCAAGTCGCCAATTCATTGTTCTTCAAGTTTAAGTGAACAACGAGCCCCATTGTTAATCCTTTAAAGGAAATTATTTGTATATTTCGACAAGTACAACAGTGACTGGAACAGGTAGACGGTTGAAATCATTGTATATATTGCTTCTATATAGTCTAAGAAACATATATGCAAAGCATCCAAACAGTACAATTTGCCAATTTATTGTTCTTCAAGTTTAAGTGAACAACGAGCTCCAATTTTAATCCTTTAAAGGAAATTATTTGTAAATTTCGACATGTAGAACAATGAATGGAACAGATAGACCGTTGAAATCATTATATATATATTGCTCCTATATAGTCTAAGAAACATATATGCAAAGCATCTAAACAGTACAATTCGCCAATTTTTTGTTCTTCAAGTTTAAGTGAACTACGAGCCCCATTGTTAATCCTTTAAAGGAAATCAGTTGTAAATTTCGACAAGTAGATCAATGAATGGAACAGGTAGACGGTTGAAATCTTTGTAAATATTGCTTCTATATAATCTAAGAAACATATATGCAAAGCATCCAAACAGTACAATTCGCCAATTTTTTGTTCTTCAAGTTTAAGTGAACAATGAGCCCCAATGGTTAATCCTTTATCGGAAATTATTTGTAACTTTCGACATTTAGAACAATGAATGGAACAGGTAGACGGATGAAATCTTTGTATATATTGCATCTATATAGTCTAAGAAACTTATATGCAAAGCATCCAAACAGTACCATTCGCGAATTTTTTGTTCATCAAGTTTAAGTGAACAACGAGCCCCATTGATAATCATGAAACGGAAATTATTTGTAACTTTCGACATGTAGAACAATGAATGGAACAGGTAGACGGTTGAAATCATTATATATATTGCTTCTACATAGTCTAAGAAACATATATGCAAAGCATCCAAACAGTACCATTCGCCAATTTTTTGTTCTTCAAGTTTAAGTGAACAACGAGCCCCATTGATAATCATGAAACGGAAATTATTTGTAACTTTCGACAAGTAAAACAATGAATGGAACAGGTAGACGGTTGAAATCATTGTATATATTGCTTCAGTATAGCCTAAGAAACATATATGCAAAGCATCCAAACAGTACCAGTCGCCAATTCATTGTTCTTCAAGTTTAAGTGAACAACGAGCCCCATTGTTAATCCTTTAAAGGAAATTATTTGTAACTTTCGACAAGTAGAACAATGATTGGAACACGTCGACGGTTGAAATCTTTGTATATATTGCTTAAATATAGTCTAAGAAACATGTACGCAAAGCATCCAAACAGTACCATTCGCCAATTTTTTGTTCTTGAAGTTTAAGTGAACAATGAGCCCCATTGTTAATCCTTTAACGGAAATTAATTATAACTTTCTACAAGTAGAACAATGATTGGAACACGTAGACGGTTGAAATCTTTGTATATATTGCTTCTATATAGTCTAAGAAACATATATGCAAAGCATCCAAACAGTACCATTCGCCAATTTTTTGTTCTTCAAGTTTAAGTGAACAAGGAGCCCCATTGATAATCATGAAACGGAAATTATTTGTAATTTTCTACAAGTAGAACAATGAATGGAACAGGTTGACGATGGATATCATAGTATATATTGCTTCTATATAGTCTAAGAAACATATATGCAAAGCATCCAAATAGTACCATTCGCTAATTTTTTGTTCTTCAAGTTTAAGTGAACTACGAGCCCCATTGTTAATCCTTTAAAGGAAATTATTTGTAAATTTCGACAAGTAGAACAATGATTGGAACTCGTAGACGGTTGAAATCTTTGTATATATTGCTTCTATATAGTCTAAGAAACATATGTGCAAAGCATCCAAACAGTACAAGTCGCCAATTCATTGTTCTTCAAGTTTAAGTGAACAACGAGCCCCATTGTTAATCCTTTAAAGGAAATTATTTGTAACTTTCGACAAGTAGAACAAGGAATGGAACAGGTAGACGGTTGAAATCATTATATATATTGCTTCTACATAGTCTAAGAAACATATATGCAAAGCATCCAAATAGTACCATTCGTTAGTTTTTTGTTCTTCAAGTTTAAGTGAACTACGAGCCCCATTGGTAATCATGAAACGGAAATTATTTGTAATTTTCTACAAGTAGAACAATGAATGGAACAGGTTGACGTTTGAAATCTTTGTATATATTGCTTCTATATAGTCTAGGAAACATATGTGCAAAGCATCCAAACAGTACAATTCGCCAATTTTTTGTTCTTCAAGTTTAAGTGAACTACGATCCCCATTGATAATCATGAAACGGAAATTATTTGTAACTTTCGACAAGTAGAACAAGGAATGGAACAGGTAGACGGTTGAAATCATTGTATATATTGCTTCTATATAGTCTAAGAAACATATATGCAAAGCATCCAAACAGTACCATTGGACAATTTTTTGTTCTTCAAGTTTAAGTGAACTACGAGCCCCATTGGTAATCATGAAACGGAAATTATTTGTAATTTTCTACAAGTAGAACAATGAATGGAACAGGTTGACGATGGAAATCATAGTATATATTGCTTCTATATAGTCTAAGAAACATATATGCAAAGCATCCAAACAGTACCATTCGCCAATTTTTTGTTCTTCAAGTTTAAGTGAACTACGAGCCCCATTGGTAATCATGAAACGGAAATTATTCCTAACTTTCGACAAGTAAAACAATGAATGGAACAGGTAGACGTTTGAAATCTTTGTATATATATTGCTTCTATATAGTCTAAGAAACATATATGCAAAGCATCCAAATAGTACCATTCGCTAATTTTTTGTTCTTCAAGTTTAAGTGAACTACGAGCCCCATTGTTAATCCTTTAAAGGAAATTATTTGTAAATTTCGACAAGTAGAACAATGATTGGAACTCGTAGCCGGTTGAAATCTTTGTATATATTGCTTCTATATAGTCTAAGAAACATATGTGCAAAGCATCCAAACAGTACAATTCGCCAATTTTTTGTTCTTCAAGTTTAAGTGAACTACGAGCCCCATTGTTAATCCTTTAAAGGAAATTAGTTGTAAATTTCGACAAGTAGAACAATGAATGGAACAGGTAGACTGTTGAAATCATTGTATATATTGCTTCTATATAGTCTAAGAAACATATGTGCAAAGCATCCAAACAGTACAATTCGCCAATTTTTTGTTCTTCAAGTTTAAGTGAACTACGAGCCCCATTGTTAATCCTTTAAAGGAAATTATTTGTATATTTCGACAAGTAGAACAGTGACTGGAACAGGTAGACGGTTGAAATCATTGTATATATTGCTTCTGTATAGTCTAAGAAACATATATGCAAAGCATCCAAACAGTACCATTGGACAATTTTTTGTTCTTCAAGTTTAAGTGAACTACGAGCCCCATTGGTAATCATGAAACGGAAATTATTTGTAATTTTCTACAAGTAGAACAATGAATGGAACAGGTAGAGGGATGAAATCTTTGTATATATTGCATCTATATAGTCTAAGAAACATATATGCAAAGCATCCAAACAGTACAAGTCGCCAATTCATTGTTCTTCAAGTTTAAGTGAACAACGAGCCCCATTGTTAATCCTTTAAAGGAAATTATTTGTAACTTTCGACAAGTAGAACGATGAATGGAACAGGTAGACTGTTGAAATCATTGTATATATTGCTTCTATATAGTCTAAGTAACATATGTGCAAAGCATCCAAACAGTACCATTCGCCAATTTTTTGTTCTTCAAGTTTAAGTGAACAACGAGCCCCATTGGTAATCATGAAACGGAAATTATTTGTAACTTTCTACAAGTAGAACAATGAATAGTACAGGTAGACGGTTGAAATCTTTCTATATATTGCTTCTATATAGTCTAAGAAACATATATGCAAAGCATCCAAACAGTACCATTGGACAATTTTTTGTTCTTCAAGTTTAAGTGAACTACGAGCCCCATTGGTAATCATGAAACGGAAATTATTTGTAATTTTCTACAAGTAGAACAATGAATGGAACAGGTTGACGATGGATATCATTGTATATATTGCTTCTATATAGTCTAAGAAACATATATGCAAAGCATCCAAATAGTACCATTCGCTAATTTTTTGTTCTTCAAGTTTAAGTGAACAATGAGCCCCATTGTTAATCCTTTATCGGAAATTATTTGTAACTTTCGACAAGTAGAACAATGAATGGAACAGGTAAACGGTTGAAATCTTTGTATATATTGCTTCTATATAGTCTAAGAAACATGTACGCAAAGCATCCAAACAGTACAATTCGCCAATTTATTGTTCTCAAGTTTAAGTGAACTACGATCCCCATTGTTAATCCTTTAACGGAAATTATTTGTAACTTTCGACAAGTAAAACAATGAATGGAACAGGTAGACGGTTGAAATCATTGTATATATTGCTTCAGTATAGCCTAAGAAACATATATGCAAAGCATCCAAACAGTACCAGTCGCCAATTCATTGTTCTTCAAGTTTAAGTGAACAACGAGCCCCATTGTTAATCCTTTAACGGAAATTAATTGTAACTTTCTACAAGTAGAACAATGATTGGAACTCGTAGACGGTTGAAACCTTTGTATATATTGCTTCTATATAGTCTAAGAAACATATATGCAAAGCATCCAAACAGTACCATTCGCCAATTTTTTGTTCTTCAAGTTTAAGTGAAAAAGGAGCCCCATTGATAATCATGAAACGGAAATTATTTGTAACTTTCGACATGTAGAACAATGAATGGAACAGGTAGACGGTTGAAATCATTGTATATATTGCTTCAGTATAGCCTAAGAAACATATATGCAAAGCATCCAAACAGTACCAGTCGCCAATTTTTTGTTCTTCAAGTTTAAGTGAACTACGAGCCCCATTGGTAATCATGAAACGGAAATTATTCCTAACTTTCGACAAGTAAAACAATGAATGGAACAGGTAGACGTTTGAAATCTTTGTATATATATTGCTTCTATATAGTCTAAGAAACATATATGCAAAGCATCCAAATAGTACCATTCGCTAATTTTTTGTTCTTCAAGTTTAAGTGAACTACGAGCCCCATTGTTAATCCTTTAAAGGAAATTATTTGTAAATTTCGACAAGTAGAACAATGATTGGAACTCGTAGCCGGTTGAAATCTTTGTATATATTGCTTCTATATAGTCTAAGAAACATATGTGCAAAGCATCCAAACAGTACAATTCGCCAATTTTTTGTTCTTCAAGTTTAAGTGAACAACGAGCCCCATTGTTAATCCTTTAACGGAAATTAATTGTAACTTTCTACAAGTAGAACAATGATTGGAACTCGTAGACGGTTGAAACCTTTGTATATATTGCTTCTATATAGTCTAAGAAACATATATGCAAAGCATCCAAACAGTACCATTCGCCAATTTTTTGTTCTTCAAGTTTAAGTGAAAAAGGAGCCCCATTGATAATCATGAAACGGAAATTATTTGTAACTTTCGACATGTAGAACAATGAATGGAACAGGTAGACGGTTGAAATCATTGTATATATTGCTTCAGTATAGCCTAAGAAACATATATGCAAAGCATCCAAACAGTACCAGTCGCCAATTCATTGTTCTTCAAGTTTAAGTGAACAACGAGCCCCATTGTTAATCCTTTAACGGAAATTAATTGTAACTTTCTACAAGTAGAACAATGATTGGAACTCGTAGACGGTTGAAACCTTTGTATATATTGCTTCTATATAGTCTAAGAAACATATATGCAAAGCATCCAAACAGTACAATTCGCCAATTTTTTGTTCTTAAAGTTTAAGTGAACTACGAGCCCCATTGTTAATCCTTTAAAGGAAATTAGTTGTAAATTTCGACAAGTAGAACAATGAATGGAACAGGTAGACGGTTGAAATCATTGTATATATTGCTTCTATATAGTCTAAGAAACATATATGCATAGCAACCAAACAGTACAATTCGCCAATTTATTGTTCTTCAAGTTTAAGTGCACAACGAGCCCCATTGTTAATCCTTTAAAGGAAATTATTTGTATATTTCGACAAGTAGAACAGTGCCTGGAACAGGTAGACGGTTGTAATCATTGTATATATTGCTTCTATATAGTCTAAGAAACATATATGCAAAGCATCCAAACAGTACAATTTGCCAATTTAATGTTCTTCAAGTTTAAGTGAACTACGATCCCCATTGTTAATCCTTTAACGGAAATTATTTGTAACTTTCGACAAGTAAAACAATGAATGGAACAGGTAGACGGTTGAAAACATTGTATATATTGCTTCTATATAGTCTAAGAAACATATGTGCAAAGCATCCAAACAGTACAATTCGCGAATTTATTGTTCTTCAAGTTTAAGTGAACTACGAGCCCCATTGTTAATCCTTTAAAGGAAATCAGTTGTAAAATTCGACAAGTAGAACAATGAATGGAACAGGTAGACTGTTGAAATCATTGTATATATTGCTTCTATATAGTCTAAGAAACATATGTGCAAAGCATCCAAACAGTACAATTCGCCAATTTTTTGTTCTTCAAGTTTAAGTGAACTACGAGCCCCATTGTTAATCCTTTAAAGGAAATTATTTGTATATTTCGACAAGTAGAACAGTGACTGGAACAGGTAGACGGTTGAAATCATTGTATATATTGCTTCTATATAGTCTAAGAAACATATATGCAAAGCATCCAAACAGTACCATTGGACAATTTTTTGTTCTTCAAGTTTAAGTGAACTACGAGCCCCAGTGTTAATCCTTTAAAGGAAATTAGTTGTAAATTTCGACAAGTAGAACAATGAATGAAACAGGTAGACGGTTGAAATCATTGTATATATTGCTTCAGTATAGCCTAAGAAACATATATGCAAAGCATCCAAACAGTACCAGTCGCCAATTCATTGTTCTTCAAGTTTAAGTGAACAACGAGCCCCATTGTTAATCCTTTAACGGAAATTAATTGTAACTTTCTACAAGTAGAACAATGATTGGAACTCGTAGACGGTTGAAACCTTTGTATATATTGCTTCTATATAGTCTAAGAAACATATATGCAAAGCATCCAAACAGTACCATTCGCCAATTTTTTGTTCTTCAAGTTTAAGTGAAAAAGGAGCCCCATTGATAATCATGAAACGGAAATTATTTGTAACTTTCGACATGTAGAACAATGAATGGAACAGGTAGACGGTTGAAATCATTGTATATATTGCTTCAGTATAGCCTAAGAAACATATATGCAAAGCATCCAAACAGTACCAGTCGCCAATTCATTGTTCTTCAAGTTTAAGTGAACAACGAGCCCCATTGTTAATCCTTTAACGGAAATTAATTGTAACTTTCTACAAGTAGAACAATGATTGGAACTCGTAGACGGTTGAAACCTTTGTATATATTGCTTCTATATAGTCTAAGAAACATATATGCAAAGCATCCAAACAGTACAATTCGCCAATTTTTTGTTCTTAAAGTTTAAGTGAACTACGAGCCCCATTGTTAATCCTTTAAAGGAAATTAGTTGTAAATTTCGACAAGTAGAACAATGAATGGAACAGGTAGACGGTTGAAATCATTGTATATATTGCTTCTATATAGTCTAAGAAACATATATGCATAGCAACCAAACAGTACAATTCGCCAATTTATTGTTCTTCAAGTTTAAGTGAACAACGAGCCCCATTGTTAATCCTTTAAAGGAAATTATTAGTAAATTTCGACGAGTAGAACAATGATTGGCACACGTAGACGGTTGAAATATTTGTATATATTGCTTTCATATAGTCTAAGAAACATATGTGCAAAGCATCCAAACAGTACAAGTCGCCAATTCATTGTTCTTCAAGTTTAAGTGAACAACGAGCCCCATTGTTAATCCTTTAAAGGAAATTATTTGTATATTTCGACAAGTAGAACAGTGCCTGGAACAGGTAGACGGTTGAAATCATTGTATATATTGCTTCTATATAGTCTAAGAAACATATATGCAAAGCATCCAAACAGTACAATTTGCCAATTTATTGTTCTTCAAGTTTAAGTGAACTACGATCCCCATTGTTAATCCTTTAACGGAAATTATTTGTAACTTTCGACAAGTAAAACAATGAATGGAACAGGTAGACGGTTGAAAACATTGTATATATTGCTTCTATATAGTCTAAGAAACATATGTGCAAAGCATCCAAACAGTACAATTCGCGAATTTATTGTTCTTCAAGTTTAAGTGAACTACGAGCCCCATTGTTAATCCTTTAAAGGAAATCAGTTGTAAAATTCGACAAGTAGAACAATGAATGGAACAGGTAGACTGTTGAAATCATTGTATATATTGCTTCTATATAGTCTAAGAAACATATGTGCAAAGCATCCAAACAGTACAATTCGCCAATTTTTTGTTCTTCAAGTTTAAGTGAACTACGAGCCCCATTGTTAATCCTTTAAAGGAAATTATTTGTATATTTCGACAAGTAGAACAGTGACTGGAACAGGTAGACGGTTGAAATCATTGTATATATTGCTTCTATATAGTCTAAGAAACATATATGCAAAGCATCCAAACAGTACCATTGGACAATTTTTTGTTCTTCAAGTTTAAGTGAACTACGAGCCCCAGTGTTAATCCTTTAAAGGAAATTAGTTGTAAATTTCGACAAGTAGAACAATGAATGAAACAGGTAGAGGGATGAAATCTTTGTATATATTGCATCTATATAGTCTAAGAAACATATATGCAAAGCATCCAAACAGTACAAGTCGCCAATTCATTGTTCTTCAAGTTTAAGTGAACAACGAGCCCCATTGTTAATCCTTTAAAGGAAATTATTTGTAACTTTCGACAAGTAGAACAATGAATGGAACAGGTAGACTGTTGAAATCATTGTATATATTGCTTCTATATAGTCTAAGAAACATATGTGCAAAGCATCCAAACAGTACAATTCGCCAATTTTTTGTTCTTCAAGTTTAAGTGAACTACGAGCCCCATTGTTAATCCTTTAAAGGAAATTATTTGTATATTTCGACAAGTAGAACAGTGACTGGAACAGGTAGACGGTTGAAATCATTGTATATATTGCTTCTATATAGTCTAAGAAACATATATGCAAAGCATCCAAACAGTACCATTGGACAATTTTTTGTTCTTCAAGTTTAAGTGAACTACGAGCCCCAGTGTTAATCCTTTAAAGGAAATTAGTTGTAAATTTCGACAAGTAGAACAATGAATGAAACAGGTAGAGGGATGAAATCTTTGTATATATTGCATCTATATAGTCTAAGAAACATATATGCAAAGCATCCAAACAGTACAAGTCGCCAATTCATTGTTCTTCAAGTTTAAGTGAACAACGAGCCCCATTGTTAATCCTTTAAAGGAAATTATTTGTAACTTTCGACAAGTAGAACAATGAATGGAACAGGTAGACTGTTGAAATCATTGTATATATTGCTTCTATATAGTCTAAGAAACATATGTGCAAAGCATCCAAACAGTACAATTCGCCAATTTTTTGTTCTTCAAGTTTAAGTGAACTACGAGCCCCATTGTTAATCCTTTAAAGGAAATTAGTTGTAAATTTCGACAAGTAGAACAATGAATGGAACAGGTAGACTGTTGAAATCATTGTATATATTGCTTCTATATAGTCTAAGAAACATATGTGCAAAGCATCCAAACAGTACAATTCGCCAATTTTTTGTTCTTCAAGTTTAAGTGAACTACGAGCCCCATTGTTAATCCTTTAAAGGAAATTATTTGTAAATTTCGACAAGTAGAACAATGATTGGAACACGTCGACGGTTGAAATCTTTGTATATATTGCTTAAATATAGTCTAAGAAACATGTACGCAAAGCATCCAAACAGTACCATTCGCCAATTTTTTGTTCTTCAAGTTTAAGTGAACAATGAGCCCCATTGTTAATCCTTTAACGGAAATTAATTGTAACTTTCTACAAGTAGAACAATGATTGGAACACGTAGACGGTTGAAATCTTTGTATATATTGCTTCTATATAGCCTAAGAAACATATATGCAAAGCAACCAAACAGTACCATTCGCCAATTTTTTGTTCTTCAAGTTTAAGTGAACAAGGAGCCCCATTGTTAATCCTTTAAAGGAAATTATTTGTAAATTTCGACAGGTAGAACAATGATTGGCACACGTAGACGGTTGAAATCTTTGTATATATTGCTTCTATATAGTCTGAAAAACATATATGCAAAGCATCCAAACAGTACAATTCGCCAATTTATTGTTCTTCAAGGTTAAGTGAACAATGAGCCCCATTGTTAATCCTTTATCGGAAATTATTTGTAACTTTCGACAAGTAGAACAATGAATGGAACAGGTAAACGGTTGAAATCTTTGTATATATTGCTTCTATATAGTCTAAGAAACATGTACGCAAAGCATCCAAACAGTACAATTCGCCAATTTAATGTTCTTCAAGTTTTAGTGAACTACGATCCCAATTGTTAATCCTTTAACGGAAATTATTTGTAACTTTCGACAAGTAAAACAATGAATGGAACAGGTAGACGGTTGAAATCATTGTACATATTGCTTCAGTATAGCCTAAGAAACATATATGCAAAGCATCCAAACAGTACCAGTCGCCAATTCATTGTTCTTCAAGTTTAAGTGAACAACGAGCCCCATTGTTAATCCTTTAACGGAAATTAATTGTAACTTTCTACAAGTAGAACAATGATTGGAACTCGTAGACGGTTGAAATCTTTGTATATATTGCTTGTATATAGTCTAAGAAACATATATGCAAAGCATCCAAACAGTACAATTCGCCAATTTTTTGTTCTTCAACTTTAAGTGAACTACGAGCCCCATTGTTAATCCTTTAAAGGAAATTAGTTGTAAATTTCGACAAGTAGAACAATGAATGGAACAGGTAGACTGTTGAAATCATTGTATATATTGCTTCTATATAGTCTAAGTAACATATGTGCAAAGCATCCAAACAGTACAATTCGCCAATTTTTTGTTCTTCAAGTTTAAGTGAACAAGGAGCCCCATTGATAATCTTGAAACGGAAATTATTTGTAACTTTCGAGATGTAGAACAATGAATGGAACAGGTAGACGGTTGAAATCATTATATATATATATTGCTTCTATATAGTCTAAGAAACATATATGCATAGCATCCAAACAGTACAATTCGCCAATTTATTGTTCTTCAAGTTTAAGTGAACTACGAGCCCCATTGTTAATCCTTTAAAGGAAATTATTTGTAAATTCCGACAAGTAGAACAATGAATGGAACAGGTAGAGGGATGAAATCTTTGTATATATTGCATCTATATAGTCTAAGAAACATATATGCAAAGCATCCAAACAGTAAAAGTCGCCAATTCATTGTTCTTCAAGTTTAAGTGAACAACGAGCCCCATTGTTAATCCTTTAAAGGAAATTATTTGTAACTTTCGACAAGTAGAACAAGGAATGGAACAGGTAGACGGTTGAAATAATTGTATATATTGCTTCTATATTGTCTAAGAAACATATATGCAAAGCATCCAACAGTACAAATCGCCAATTTTTTGTTCTTCAAGTTTAAGTGAACTATGAGCCCCATTGTCAATCCTTTAAAGGAAATTATTTGTATATTTCGACAAGTAGAACAGTGACTGGAACAGGTAGACGGTTGAAATCATTGTATATATTGCTTATATAGTCTAAGAAACATATATGCAAAGCATCCAAACAGTACAATTCGCCAATTTTTTGTTCTTCAAGTTTAAGTGAACTACGAGCCCCATTGTTAATCCTTTAAAGGAAATGAGTTGTAAATTTCGACAAGTAGAACAATGAATGGATCAGGTAGACGGTTGAAATCATTGTATATATTGCTTCTATATAATCTACGAAACATATATGCAAAGCATCCAAACAGTACAATTCGCCAATTTTTTGTTCTTCAAGTTTAAGTGAACTACGAGCCCCATTGTCAATCCTTTAACGGAAATTAATTGTAAATTTCGACAAGTAGAACAATGATTGGAACACGTAGACGGTTGAAATCTTTGCATATATTGCTTCCATATCGTCTAAGAAACATGTACGCAGAGCATCCAAACAGTACCATTCGCCAATTTTTTTTTCTTCAAGTTTAAGTGAACAATCAGCCCCAATGGTTAATCCTTTATCAGAAATTATTTGTAAATTTCGACAAGTAGAATAATGAATGGAACAGGTAGACGGTTGAAATCATTGTATATATTGCTTATATAGTCTAAGAAACATATATGCAAAGCATCCAAACAGTACAATTCGCCAATTTTTTGTTCTTCAAGTTTAAGTGAACAATGAGCCCCAATGGTTAATCCTTTATCGGAAATTATTTGTAACTTTCGACAAGTAGAACAATGAATGGAACAGGTAGACGGATGAAATCTTTGTATATATTGCTTCTATATAGTCTAAGAAACTTATATGCAAAGCATCCAAACAGTACCATTCGCGAATTTTTTGTTCTTCAAGTTTAAGTGAACAACGAGCCCCATTGATAATCATGAAACGGAAATTATTTGTAACTTTCGACATGTAGAACAATGAATGGAACAGGTAGACGGTTGAAATCATTATATATATTGCTTCTACATAGTCTAAGAAACATATATGCAAAGCATCCAAACAGTACCATTCGCCAATTTTTTGTTCTTCAAGTTTAAGTGAACTACGAGCCCCATTGTTAAACCTTTAAAGGAAATTATTTGTAAATTTCGACAAGTAGAACAATGACTGGAACAGGTAGACGGTTGAAATCTTTGTATATATTGCTTCTATATAGTCTAAGAAACATATATGCAAAGCATCCAAAGAGTACCATTCGCAAATTTTTTGTTCTTCAAGTTTAAGTGAACTACGAGCCCCATTGTTAATCCTTTAAAGGAAATTAGTTGTAAATTTCGACAAGTAGAACAATGAATGGAACAGGTAGACGGTTGAAATCATTGTATATATTGCTTCTATATAGTCTAAGAAACATATATGCATAGCAACCAAACAGTACAATTCGCCAATTTATTGTTCTTCAAGTTTAAGTGAACAACGAGCCCCATTGTTAATACTTTAAAGGAAATTATTAGTAAATTTCGACGAGTAGAACAATGATTGGCACACGTAGACGGTTGAAATATTTGTATATATTGCTTTCATATAGTCTAAGAAACATATTTGCAAAGCATCCAAACAGTACAAGTCGCCAATTCATTGTTCTTCAAGTTTAAGTGAACAACGAGCCCCATTGTTAATCCTTTAAAGGAAATGAGTTGTAAATTTCGACAAGTAGAACAATGAATGGATCAGGTAGACGGTTGAAATCATTGTATATATTGCTTCTATATAATCTACGAAACATATATGCAAAGCATCCAAACAGTACAATTCGCCAATTTTTTGTTCTTCAAGTTTAAGTGAACTACGAGCCCCATTGTCAATCCTTTAACGGAAATTAATTGTAAATTTCGACAAGTAGAACAATGATTGGAACACGTAGACGGTTGAAATCTTTGCATATATTGCTTCCATATCGTCTAAGAAACATGTACGCAGAGCATCCAAACAGTACCATTCGCCAATTTTTTTTTCTTCAAGTTTAAGTGAACAATCAGCCCCAATGGTTAATCCTTTATCAGAAATTATTTGTAAATTTCGACAAGTAGAATAATGAATGGAACAGGTAGACGGTTGAAATCATTGTATATATTGCTTATATAGTCTAAGAAACATATATGCAAAGCATCCAAACAGTACAATTCGCCAATTTTTTGTTCTTCAAGTTTAAGTGAACAATGAGCCCCAATGGTTAATCCTTTATCGGAAATTATTTGTAACTTTCGACAAGTAGAACAATGAATGGAACAGGTAGACGGATGAAATCTTTGTATATATTGCTTCTATATAGTCTAAGAAACTTATATGCAAAGCATCCAAACAGTACCATTCGCGAATTTTTTGTTCTTCAAGTTTCAGTGAACTACGAGCCCCATTGTTAATCCTTTAAAGGAAATTATTTGTAAATTTCGACAAGTAGAACAATGATTGGAACTCGTAGACGGTTGAAATCTTTGTATATATTGCTTCTATATAGTCTAAGAAACATATGTGCAAAGCATCCAAACAGTACAAGTCGCCAATTCATTGTTCTTCAAGTTTAAGTGAACAACGAGCCCCATTGTTAATCCTTTAAAGGAAATTATTTGTAACTTTCGACAAGTAGAACAAGGAATGGAACAGGTAGACGGTTGAAATCATTATATATATTGCTTCTACATAGCCTAAGAAACATATATGCAAAGCATCCAAATAGTACCATTCGTTAGTTTTTTGTTCTTCAAGTTTAAGTGAACTACGAGCCCCATTGGTAATCATGAAACGGAAATTATTTGTAATTTTCTACAAGTAGAACAATGAATGGAACAGGTAGACTGTTGAAATCATTGTATATATTGCTTCTATATAGTCTAAGAAACATATGTGCAAAGCATCCAAACAGTACAATTCGCCAATTTTTTGTTCTTCAAGTTTAAGTGAACTACGAGCCCCATTGTTAATCCTTTAAAGGAAATTATTTGTATATTTCGACAAGTAGAACAGTGACTGGAACAGGTAGACGGTTGAAATCATTGTATATATTGCTTCTGTATAGTCTAAGAAACATATATGCAAAGCATCCAAACAGTACCATTGGACAATTTTTTGTTCTTCAAGTTTAAGTGAACTACGAGCCCCATTGGTAATCATGAAACGGAAATTATTTGTAATTTTCTACAAGTAGAACAATGAATGGAACAGGTAGAGGGATGAAATCTTTGTATATATTGCATCTATATAGTCTAAGAAACATATATGCAAAGCATCCAAACAGTACAAGTCGCCAATTCATTGTTCTTCAAGTTTAAGTGAACAACGAGCCCCATTGTTAATCCTTTAAAGGAAATTATTTGTAACTTTCGACAAGTAGAACAAGGAATGGAACAGGTAGACGGTTGAAATCGTTGTATATATTGCTTCTATATAGTCTAAGAAAAATATGTGCAAAGCATCCAAACAGTACAAGTCGCCAATTCATTGTTCTTCAAGTTTAAGTGAACTACGAGCCCCATTGTTAATCCTTTAAAGGAAATTAGTTGTAAATTTCGACAAGTAGAACAATGAATGGAACAGGTTGACGATGGATATCATTGTATATATTGCTTCTATATAGTCTAAGAAACATATATGCAAAGCATCCAAATAGTACCATTCGCTAATTTTTTGTTCTTCAACTTTAAGTGAACAACGAGCTCCATTTTTAATCCTTTAAAGGAAATTATTTGTAAATTTAGACATGTAGAACAATGAATGGAACAGGTAGACGGTTGAAATCATTATATATATTGCTCCTATAAAGTCTAAGAAACATATATGCAAAGCATCCAAACAGTACAATTCGCCAATTTTTTGATCTACAAGTTTAAGTGAACTACGAGCCCCATTGCTAATCCTTTAACGGAAATTATTTGTAACTTTCGACAAGTAGAACAGTGAATGGAACAGGTAGACGGTTGAAATATTTGTATATATTGCTTCCATATAGTCTAAGAAACATATATGCAAAGCATCCAAACAGTACCATTCGCCAATTTTTTGTTCTTTAAGGTTAAGTGAACAATGAGCCCCATTGGTAATCATGAAACGGAAATTATTTGTAACTTTCGACAAAAAGAACAATGAATAGAACAGGTAGACGATTGAAATCTTTGTATATGTAGCTTCTATATAGTCTAAGAAACATGTACGCAAAGCATCCAAACAGTACAATTCGCCAATTTATTGTTCTCAAGTTTAAGTGAACTACGATCCCCATTGTTAATCCTTTAACGGAAATTATTTGTAACTTTCGACAAGTAAAACAATGAATGGAACAGGTAGACGGTTGAAATCATTGTATATATTGCTTCAGTATAGCCTAAGAAACATATATGCAAAGCATCCAAACAGTACCAGTCGCCAATTCATTGTTCTTCAAGTTTAAGTGAACAACGAGCCCCATTGTTAATCCTTTAACGGAAATTAATTGTAACTTTCTACAAGTAGAACAATGATTGGAACTCGTAGACGGTTGAAACCTTTGTATATATTGCTTCTATATAGTCTAAGAAACATATATGCAAAGCATCCAAACAGTACCATTCGCCAATTTTTTGTTCTTCAAGTTTAAGTGAAAAAGGAGCCCCATTGATAATCATGAAACGGAAATTATTTGTAACTTTCGACATGTAGAACAATGAATGGAACAGGTAGACGGTTGAAATCATTATATATATATATTGCTTCTATATAGACTAAGAAACATATATGCATAGCCTCCAAACAGTACAATTCGCCAATTTATTGTTCTTCAAGTTTAAGTGAACAACGAGCCCCATTGTTAATCCTTTAAAGGAAATTATTTGTAAATTTCGACAGGTAGAACAATGATTGGCACACGTAGACGGTTGAAATATTTGTATATATTGCTTCCATATAGTCTAAGAAACATATATGCAAAGCAACCAAACAGTACCATTCGCCAATTTTTTGTTCTTCAAGTTTAAGTGAACTACGATCCCAATTGTTAATCCTTTAACGGAAATTATTTGTAACTTTCGACAAGTAAAACAATGAATGGAACAGGTAGACGGTTGAAATCATTGTACATATTGCTTCAGTATAGCCTAAGAAACATATATGCAAAGCATCCAAACAGTACCAGTCGCCAATTCATTGTTCTTCAAGTTTAAGTGAACAACGAGCCCCATTGTTAATCCTTTAACGGAAATTAATTGTAACTTTCTACAAGTAGAACAATGATTGGAACTCGTAGACGGTTGAAATCTTTGTATATATTGCTTGTATATAGTCTAAGAAACATATATGCAAAGCATCCAAACAGTACAATTCGCCAATTTTTTGTTCTTCAACTTTAAGTGAACTACGAGCCCCATTGTTAATCCTTTAAAGGAAATTAGTTGTAAATTTCGACAAGTAGAACAATGAATGGAACAGGTAGACTGTTGAAATCATTGTATATATTGCTTCTATATAGTCTAAGTAACATATGTGCAAAGCATCCAAACAGTACAATTCGCCAATTTTTTGTTCTTCAAGTTTAAGTGAACAAGGAGCCCCATTGATAATCTTGAAACGGAAATTATTTGTAACTTTCGAGATGTAGAACAATGAATGGAACAGGTAGACGGTTGAAATCATTATATATATATATTGCTTCTATATAGTCTAAGAAACATATATGCATAGCATCCAAACAGTACAATTCGCCAATTTATTGTTCTTCAAGTTTAAGTGAACTACGAGCCCCATTGTTAATCCTTTAAAGGAAATTATTTGTAAATTCCGACAAGTAGAACAATGAATGGAACAGGTAGAGGGATGAAATCTTTGTATATATTGCATCTATATAGTCTAAGAAACATATATGCAAAGCATCCAAACAGTAAAAGTCGCCAATTCATTGTTCTTCAAGTTTAAGTGAACAACGAGCCCCATTGTTAATCCTTTAAAGGAAATTATTTGTAACTTTCGACAAGTAGAACAAGGAATGGAACAGGTAGACGGTTGAAATAATTGTATATATTGCTTCTATATTGTCTAAGAAACATATATGCAAAGCATCCAACAGTACAAATCGCCAATTTTTTGTTCTTCAAGTTTAAGTGAACTATGAGCCCCATTGTCAATCCTTTAAAGGAAATTATTTGTATATTTCGACAAGTAGAACAGTGACTGGAACAGGTAGACGGTTGAAATCATTGTATATATTGCTTATATAGTCTAAGAAACATATATGCAAAGCATCCAAACAGTACAATTCGCCAATTTTTTGTTCTTCAAGTTTAAGTGAACTACGAGCCCCATTGTTAATCCTTTAAAGGAAATGAGTTGTAAATTTCGACAAGTAGAACAATGAATGGATCAGGTAGACGGTTGAAATCATTGTATATATTGCTTCTATATAATCTACGAAACATATATGCAAAGCATCCAAACAGTACAATTCGCCAATTTTTTGTTCTTCAAGTTTAAGTGAACTACGAGCCCCATTGTCAATCCTTTAACGGAAATTAATTGTAAATTTCGACAAGTAGAACAATGATTGGAACACGTAGACGGTTGAAATCTTTGCATATATTGCTTCCATATCGTCTAAGAAACATGTACGCAGAGCATCCAAACAGTACCATTCGCCAATTTTTTTTTCTTCAAGTTTAAGTGAACAATCAGCCCCAATGGTTAATCCTTTATCAGAAATTATTTGTAAATTTCGACAAGTAGAATAATGAATGGAACAGGTAGACGGTTGAAATCATTGTATATATTGCTTATATAGTCTAAGAAACATATATGCAAAGCATCCAAACAGTACAATTCGCCAATTTTTTGTTCTTCAAGTTTAAGTGAACAATGAGCCCCAATGGTTAATCCTTTATCGGAAATTATTTGTAACTTTCGACAAGTAGAACAATGAATGGAACAGGTAGACGGATGAAATCTTTGTATATATTGCTTCTATATAGTCTAAGAAACTTATATGCAAAGCATCCAAACAGTACCATTCGCGAATTTTTTGTTCTTCAAGTTTAAGTGAACAACGAGCCCCATTGATAATCATGAAACGGAAATTATTTGTAACTTTCGACATGTAGAACAATGAATGGAACAGGTAGACGGTTGAAATCATTATATATATTGCTTCTACATAGTCTAAGAAACATATATGCAAAGCATCCAAACAGTACCATTCGCCAATTTTTTGTTCTTCAAGTTTAAGTGAACTACGAGCCCCATTGTTAAACCTTTAAAGGAAATTATTTGTAAATTTCGACAAGTAGAACAATGACTGGAACAGGTAGACGGTTGAAATCTTTGTATATATTGCTTCTATATAGTCTAAGAAACATATATGCAAAGCATCCAAAGAGTACCATTCGCAAATTTTTTGTTCTTCAAGTTTAAGTGAACTACGAGCCCCATTGTTAATCCTTTAAAGGAAATTAGTTGTAAATTTCGACAAGTAGAACAATGAATGGAACAGGTAGACGGTTGAAATCATTGTATATATTGCTTCTATATAGTCTAAGAAACATATATGCATAGCAACCAAACAGTACAATTCGCCAATTTATTGTTCTTCAAGTTTAAGTGAACAACGAGCCCCATTGTTAATACTTTAAAGGAAATTATTAGTAAATTTCGACGAGTAGAACAATGATTGGCACACGTAGACGGTTGAAATATTTGTATATATTGCTTTCATATAGTCTAAGAAACATATTTGCAAAGCATCCAAACAGTACAAGTCGCCAATTCATTGTTCTTCAAGTTTAAGTGAACAACGAGCCCCATTGTTAATCCTTTAAAGGAAATGAGTTGTAAATTTCGACAAGTAGAACAATGAATGGATCAGGTAGACGGTTGAAATCATTGTATATATTGCTTCTATATAATCTACGAAACATATATGCAAAGCATCCAAACAGTACAATTCGCCAATTTTTTGTTCTTCAAGTTTAAGTGAACTACGAGCCCCATTGTCAATCCTTTAACGGAAATTAATTGTAAATTTCGACAAGTAGAACAATGATTGGAACACGTAGACGGTTGAAATCTTTGCATATATTGCTTCCATATCGTCTAAGAAACATGTACGCAGAGCATCCAAACAGTACCATTCGCCAATTTTTTTTTCTTCAAGTTTAAGTGAACAATCAGCCCCAATGGTTAATCCTTTATCAGAAATTATTTGTAAATTTCGACAAGTAGAATAATGAATGGAACAGGTAGACGGTTGAAATCATTGTATATATTGCTTATATAGTCTAAGAAACATATATGCAAAGCATCCAAACAGTACAATTCGCCAATTTTTTGTTCTTCAAGTTTAAGTGAACAATGAGCCCCAATGGTTAATCCTTTATCGGAAATTATTTGTAACTTTCGACAAGTAGAACAATGAATGGAACAGGTAGACGGATGAAATCTTTGTATATATTGCTTCTATATAGTCTAAGAAACTTATATGCAAAGCATCCAAACAGTACCATTCGCGAATTTTTTGTTCTTCAAGTTTCAGTGAACTACGAGCCCCATTGTTAATCCTTTAAAGGAAATTATTTGTAAATTTCGACAAGTAGAACAATGATTGGAACTCGTAGACGGTTGAAATCTTTGTATATATTGCTTCTATATAGTCTAAGAAACATATGTGCAAAGCATCCAAACAGTACAAGTCGCCAATTCATTGTTCTTCAAGTTTAAGTGAACAACGAGCCCCATTGTTAATCCTTTAAAGGAAATTATTTGTAACTTTCGACAAGTAGAACAAGGAATGGAACAGGTAGACGGTTGAAATCATTATATATATTGCTTCTACATAGCCTAAGAAACATATATGCAAAGCATCCAAATAGTACCATTCGTTAGTTTTTTGTTCTTCAAGTTTAAGTGAACTACGAGCCCCATTGGTAATCATGAAACGGAAATTATTTGTAATTTTCTACAAGTAGAACAATGAATGGAACAGGTAGACTGTTGAAATCATTGTATATATTGCTTCTATATAGTCTAAGAAACATATGTGCAAAGCATCCAAACAGTACAATTCGCCAATTTTTTGTTCTTCAAGTTTAAGTGAACTACGAGCCCCATTGTTAATCCTTTAAAGGAAATTATTTGTATATTTCGACAAGTAGAACAGTGACTGGAACAGGTAGACGGTTGAAATCATTGTATATATTGCTTCTGTATAGTCTAAGAAACATATATGCAAAGCATCCAAACAGTACCATTGGACAATTTTTTGTTCTTCAAGTTTAAGTGAACTACGAGCCCCATTGGTAATCATGAAACGGAAATTATTTGTAATTTTCTACAAGTAGAACAATGAATGGAACAGGTAGAGGGATGAAATCTTTGTATATATTGCATCTATATAGTCTAAGAAACATATATGCAAAGCATCCAAACAGTACAAGTCGCCAATTCATTGTTCTTCAAGTTTAAGTGAACAACGAGCCCCATTGTTAATCCTTTAAAGGAAATTATTTGTAACTTTCGACAAGTAGAACAAGGAATGGAACAGGTAGACGGTTGAAATCGTTGTATATATTGCTTCTATATAGTCTAAGAAAAATATGTGCAAAGCATCCAAACAGTACAAGTCGCCAATTCATTGTTCTTCAAGTTTAAGTGAACTACGAGCCCCATTGTTAATCCTTTAAAGGAAATTAGTTGTAAATTTCGACAAGTAGAACAATGAATGGAACAGGTTGACGATGGATATCATTGTATATATTGCTTCTATATAGTCTAAGAAACATATATGCAAAGCATCCAAATAGTACCATTCGCTAATTTTTTGTTCTTCAACTTTAAGTGAACAACGAGCTCCATTTTTAATCCTTTAAAGGAAATTATTTGTAAATTTAGACATGTAGAACAATGAATGGAACAGGTAGACGGTTGAAATCATTATATATATTGCTCCTATAAAGTCTAAGAAACATATATGCAAAGCATCCAAACAGTACAATTCGCCAATTTTTTGATCTACAAGTTTAAGTGAACTACGAGCCCCATTGCTAATCCTTTAACGGAAATTATTTGTAACTTTCGACAAGTAGAACAGTGAATGGAACAGGTAGACGGTTGAAATATTTGTATATATTGCTTCCATATAGTCTAAGAAACATATATGCAAAGCATCCAAACAGTACCATTCGCCAATTTTTTGTTCTTTAAGGTTAAGTGAACAATGAGCCCCATTGGTAATCATGAAACGGAAATTATTTGTAACTTTCGACAAAAAGAACAATGAATAGAACAGGTAGACGATTGAAATCTTTGTATATGTAGCTTCTATATAGTCTAAGAAACATGTACGCAAAGCATCCAAACAGTACAATTCGCCAATTTATTGTTCTCAAGTTTAAGTGAACTACGATCCCCATTGTTAATCCTTTAACGGAAATTATTTGTAACTTTCGACAAGTAAAACAATGAATGGAACAGGTAGACGGTTGAAATCATTGTATATATTGCTTCAGTATAGCCTAAGAAACATATATGCAAAGCATCCAAACAGTACCAGTCGCCAATTCATTGTTCTTCAAGTTTAAGTGAACAACGAGCCCCATTGTTAATCCTTTAACGGAAATTAATTGTAACTTTCTACAAGTAGAACAATGATTGGAACTCGTAGACGGTTGAAACCTTTGTATATATTGCTTCTATATAGTCTAAGAAACATATATGCAAAGCATCCAAACAGTACCATTCGCCAATTTTTTGTTCTTCAAGTTTAAGTGAAAAAGGAGCCCCATTGATAATCATGAAACGGAAATTATTTGTAACTTTCGACATGTAGAACAATGAATGGAACAGGTAGACGGTTGAAATCATTATATATATATATTGCTTCTATATAGACTAAGAAACATATATGCATAGCCTCCAAACAGTACAATTCGCCAATTTATTGTTCTTCAAGTTTAAGTGAACAACGAGCCCCATTGTTAATCCTTTAAAGGAAATTATTTGTAAATTTCGACAGGTAGAACAATGATTGGCACACGTAGACGGTTGAAATATTTGTATATATTGCTTCCATATAGTCTAAGAAACATATATGCAAAGCAACCAAACAGTACCATTCGCCAATTTTTTGTTCTTCAAGTTTAAGTGAACTACGATCCCCATTGTTAATCCTTTAACGGAAATTATTTGTAAATTGCGACAAGTAGAACAATGAATGGAACAGGTAAACGGTTGAAATCTTTGTATATATTGCTTCTATATAGTCTGAAAAACATATATGCAAAGCATCCAAACAGTACAATTCGCCAATTTTTTGTTCTTCAAGTTTAAGCGAACAACGAGCTCCATTGATAATCATGAAATGGAAATTATTTGTAACTTTCTACAAGTAGAACAATGAATAGTACAGGTAGACGGGTGAAATCTTTCTATATATTGCTTCTATATAGTCTAAGAAACATATGTGCAAAGCATCCAAACAGTACAATTCGCCAATTTTTTGTTCTTAAAGTTTAAGTGAACTACGAGCCCCATTGTTAATCCTTTAAAGGAAATTAGTTGTAAATTTCGACAAGTAGAACAATGAATGGAACAGGTAGACGGTTGAAATCATTGTATATATTGCTTCTATATAGTCTAAGAAACATATATGCATAGCAACCAAACAGTACAATTCGCCAATTTATTGTTCTTCAAGTTTAAGTGAACAACGAGCCCCATTGTTAATCCTTTAAAGGAAATTATTAGTAAATTTCGACGAGTAGAACAATGATTGGCACACGTAGACGGTTGAAATATTTGTATATATTGCTTTCATATAGTCTAAGAAACATATGTGCAAAGCATCCAAACAGTACAAGTCGCCAATTCATTGTTCTTCAAGTTTAAGTGAACAACGAGCCCCATTGTTAATCCTTTAAAGGAAATTATTTGTATATTTCGACAAGTAGAACAGTGCCTGGAACAGGTAGACGGTTGAAATCATTGTATATATTGCTTCTATATAGTCTAAGAAACATATATGCAAAGCATCCAAACAGTACAATTTGCCAATTTATTGTTCTTCAAGTTTAAGTGAACTACGATCCCCATTGTTAATCCTTTAACGGAAATTATTTGTAACTTTCGACAAGTAAAACAATGAATGGAACAGGTAGACGGTTGAAAACATTGTATATATTGCTTCTATATAGTCTAAGAAACATATGTGCAAAGCATCCAAACAGTACAATTCGCGAATTTATTGTTCTTCAAGTTTAAGTGAACTACGAGCCCCATTGTTAATCCTTTAAAGGAAATCAGTTGTAAAATTCGACAAGTAGAACAATGAATGGAACAGGTAGACTGTTGAAATCATTGTATATATTGCTTCTATATAGTCTAAGAAACATATGTGCAAAGCATCCAAACAGTACAATTCGCCAATTTTTTGTTCTTCAAGTTTAAGTGAACTACGAGCCCCATTGTTAATCCTTTAAAGGAAATTATTTGTATATTTCGACAAGTAGAACAGTGACTGGAATAGGTAGACGGTTGAAATCATTGTATATATTGCTTCTATATAGTCTAAGAAACATATATGCAAAGCATCCAAACAGTACCATTGGACAATTTTTTGTTCTTCAAGTTTAAGTGAACTACGAGCCCCAGTGTTAATCCTTTAAAGGAAATTAGTTGTAAATTTCGACAAGTAGAACAATGAATGAAACAGGTAGAGGGATGAAATCTTTGTATATATTGCATCTATATAGTCTAAGAAACATATATGCAAAGCATCCAAACAGTACAAGTCGCCAATTCATTGTTCTTCAAGTTTAAGTGAACAACGAGCCCCATTGTTAATCCTTTAAAGGAAATTATTTGTAACTTTCGACAAGTAGAACAATGAATGGAACAGGTAGACTGTTGAAATCATTGTATATATTGCTTCTATATAGTCTAAGAAACATATGTGCAAAGCATCCAAACAGTACAATTCGCCAATTTTTTGTTCTTCAAGTTTAAGTGAACTACGAGCCCCATTGTTAATCCTTTAAAGGAAATTATTTGTATATTTCGACAAGTAGAACAGTGACTGGAACAGGTAGACGGTTGAAATCATTGTATATATTGCTTCTATATAGTCTAACAAGGAAGGTATTCGAACTGCAACTCACGGATTCGAATAAAATTTTGTGGGTTTGTAGAGTGATCCAAGACAAGAAAAATGGTATACTCCATTCGTGCCCAATCGCCCTTTAAGGGCATGAAATTTAACCTCAAATTGAAATCGACACTTGCAGTTCCTCGCTTATATCTCCTAAAGTACAAAAGATAGAAAAAAATGTTTTAGGTAAAAGTTTAACGGTAAAAGGAGCGCTATAAATTTGCATTAACAAATTTTTAAAAACATCTTTCCTTCTTGAAAAAAAAAATTTTTTTTGCGTTATTTCAAACAATTTTGAAATCTTTTTGCTAATGAAAAATGTGGCATTTTTTATTCTGAATTCAACCATAACAATATTTTTATTATACACCGCTAGGATTACAGAGATACACGACAAAACGTACTCCCTAGCGCGCGGTACCGCGCAATACCGCGCTAACAACATATAGAGTTACATATTAAGAATGCTCATTTTCGTTGCAGGACATAACTATGTGACGAAGATGGGTGTGGTAACATAAAAATCGCAAATTATGAAATATTACATAAAGATTAATGACTTATAATACAGATCGTACTATATCCCATATATACATACATAAATATTTTTTAGACGCTTATTTAACATTTTATTACATTGTAACCACACGCGATTACATGTACTTCACTCGACATAGTTTTCGCAAAGTGAAAAAAACGAAATACTATCTTCATTAAAAAAGTGATCTACACACAGATACTTTTTGCACCAAGCACATCTTATAATAGCAGGCTTATCACATAATTCACAACGTGGTAGTTTATCTGCTTCAGGAAATTTAAAACAGAAATCTGCCGGATTTTCAAACCGTTGTGGTAACCTTTCCTCTAGGTATCCACTTTTATACCAAGAGTATTTAAATAATTCTCTGAATCTCGGGGAAGACAATTGGTTGTGGGTGAGTGATTGCAATTTGATGATGTTATTTCGTAGATGTAAATTTATATTAATATCGTACAGCAAAACTCGATCGGAAAAGGTTCTAACAAAGTTTTTCCATATCCGGAAACCAAAAACGTCCAACGGTTGTATCAAACCTGTTGTCCCTTTCGGTATAGTTAACGTAATAAGTTGCTTGCCACTCGGAATACTTTGCTGAAACGTGGACGGACAATGACCACTCCACGAATCAATTAATAGTACACTTCGAGGCCCAGTCTTTGGTAAAAAGACTTCTGCGAGCCAAGTGTTGAAATGGTGTGATGTTAACTTCCCAGATTTGGAAGCAGTGACAAATACATTATCCGATCTGAATAAGTTTCCTTCTACCCTAGGTCCAAATTCTCCACTTGGTTCTTTTAATACTATGAACAAAGGTGACAGTAACTGACCGCTCGCGGAAATGGTAGGGAGAATCGTATAACTGTGAGTGGTTGAGGATATTGACTGCACGGCTGCTTCTACGGTCTTTGTACCACGATACGATAACGTACGGCCAGAATGAATTTCCAAATTAAATCCACTCTCATCGGCATTGTATACATTATTCGGTTCGTACGTTGCGATATACGGTTTCACCTGGTCTACGAATTCGGTGGCTGCCAATTGTACACTTTGCTTGTTTCGGCTTGCGGAACGACTTACGAATTTCGTAACCTTCCTCGAAACGATGTTGTGCGCTCTCTTGAAATTCACGACCCACTGGTGGCTAGCTTTAAATCCTGGCAGATTGACGTCCTCCTTTGCTTCTAGCGCCCAATGCTTTAAATCCGTATTGTGCACAAAGGAGCCTCGATCAGTAGCAGCTTCAAATTTGTCCAGCACAAATTTCGCGATTGACATAATTTTATCCCTGTGTGTACCGCCTCTTGCCAACGCTTCTTCCCATTGATATAACTGGTTAATCGATTTTACTTTTCGAAATTTGTGCTGCACGCTATCGAGAGTCCTACGCATTTTCTTGCCGCTTCTCCAGAACTCAACTGCGCGAGTTTTATAGCTGAGGTCTACATTACCACTTTCGCCTGGGATGCAACTGTCATCAAATTCGTTGTTACCATATTCTTCGTCTTCCTGAATGCCTTCATCAGGAACGAATTCACATTCTTGAGGTCTTGTTGGATCTTCATATTCCAGGGTCATAACGTAGTCGGCCGTAAATGAATCTTCAGTGATACTCTCACTTATCATTCTGTGTATGATCTCCGAGAGTTCGACCTCCCGATGATTAATTGGAGATGGTGGAATACTGGTTATGTGAAGCATTGCTATTAGTAGATTAATAACGTTTGTCGGATTTATGTACACCATTTTATCCAAAGCTAACGCCACGTGCAGTTGAACGAGTTCCAGTAACACTGACAATGAATTCCAGACCCGAAGACTGGGTATTTATAAGGAGACTGGATATTTATCAGTGCAAAGTTCATAAGATAACGAGATAATGATTAATTGAACATTTGCGAAAACAGACCATTTTATTACATTTAACGATATCATTTCTTTTTTATTAATTCTTCTTTCTCTCAACTACCATTGTTGGTCTGTTTTCGCATATATTCGATTAATCATTATCCCCTTATCTTATGAACTTTGCACTGAATTGTCCGATTCAGATCGGATAATGTGTTTGTCACTGCTTCCAAATCTGGGAAGTTAACATCACACCATTTCAACACTTGGCTCGCAGAAGTCTTTTTACCAAAGACTGGGCCTCGAAGTGTACTATTAATTGATTCGTGGAGTGGTCATTGTCCGTCCACGTTTCAGCAAAGTATTCCGAGTGGCAAGCAACTTATTACGTTAACTATACCGAAAGGGACAACAGGTTTGATACAACCGTTGGACGTTTTTGGTTTCCGGATATGGAAAAACTTTGTTAGAACCTTTTCCGATCGAGTTTTGCTGTACGATATTAATATAAATTTACATCTACGAAATAACATCATCAAATTGCAATCACTCACCCACAACCAATTGTCTTCCCCGAGATTCAGAGAATTATTTAAATACTCTTGGTATAAAAGTGGATACCTAGAGGAAAGGTTACCACAACGGTTTGAAAATCCGGCAGATTTCTGTTTTAAATTTCCTGAAGCAGATAAACTACCACGTTGTGAATTATGTGATAAGCCTGCTATTATAAGATGTGCTTGGTGCAAAAAGTATCTGTGTGTAGATCACTTTTTTAATGAAGATAGTATTTCGTTTTTTTCACTTTGCGAAAACTATGTCGAGTGAAGTACATGTAATCGCGTGTGGTTACAATGTAATAAAATGTTAAATAAGCGTCTAAAAAATATTTATGTATGTATATATGGGATATAGTACGATCTGTATTATAAGTCATTAATCTTTATGTAATATTTCATAATTTGCGATTTTTATGTTACCACACCCATCTTCGTCACATAGTTATGTCCTGCAACGAAAATGAGCATTCTTAATATGTAACTCTATATGTTGTTAGCGCGGTATTGCGCGGTACCGCGCGCTAGGGAGTACGTTTTGTCGTGTATCTCTGTAATCCTAGCGGTGTATAATAAAAATATTGTTATGGTTGAATTCAGAATAAAAAATGCCACATTTTTCATTAGCAAAAAGATTTCAAAATTGTTTGAAATAACGCAAAAAAAATTTTTTTTTTCAAGAAGGAAAGATGTTTTTAAAAATTTGTTAATGCAAATTTATAGCGCTCCTTTTACCGTTAAACTTTTACCTAAAACATTTTTTTCTATCTTTTGTACTTTAGGAGATATAAGCGAGGAAGTGCAAGTGTCGATTTCACTTTGAGGTTAAATTTCATGCCCTTAAAGGGCGATTGGGCACGAATGGAGTATACCATTTTTCTTGTCTTGGATCACTCTACAAACCCACAAAATTTTATTCGAATCCGTGAGTTGCAGTTCGAATACCTTCCTTGTAAGAAACATATATGCAAAGCATCCAAACAGTACCATTGGACAATTTTTTGTTCTTCAAGTTTAAGTGAACTACGAGCCCCAGTGTTAATCCTTTAAAGGAAATTAGTTGTAAATTTCGACAAGTAGAACAATGAATGAAACAGGTAGAGGGATGAAATCTTTGTATATATTGCATCTATATAGTCTAAGAAACATATATGCAAAGCATCCAAACAGTACAAGTCGCCAATTCATTGTTCTTCAAGTTTAAGTGAACAACGAGCCCCATTGTTAATCCTTTAAAGGAAATTATTTGTAACTTTCGACAAGTAGAACAATGAATGGAACAGGTAGACTGTTGAAATCATTGTATATATTGCTTCTATATAGTCTAAGAAACATATGTGCAAAGCATCCAAACAGTACAATTCGCCAATTTTTTGTTCTTCAAGTTTAAGTGAACAACGAGCCCCATTGTTAATCCTTTAAAGGAAATTAGTTGTAAATTTCGACAAGTAGAACAATGAATGGAACAGGTAGACTGTTGAAATCATTGTATATATTGCTTCTATATAGTCTAAGAAACATATGTGCAAAGCATCCAAACAGTACAATTCGCCAATTTTTTGTTCTTCAAGTTTAAGTGAACTACGAGCCCCATTGTTAATCCTTTAAAGGAAATTATTTGTAAATTTCGACAAGTAGAACAATGATTGGAACACGTCGACGGTTGAAATCTTTGTATATATTGCTTAAATATAGTCTAAGAAACATGTACGCAAAGCATCCAAACAGTACCATTCGCCAATTTTTTGTTCTTCAAGTTTAAGTGAACAATGAGCCCCATTGTTAATCCTTTAACGGAAATTAATTGTAACTTTCTACAAGTAGAACAATGATTGGAACACGTAGACGGTTGAAATCTTTGTATATATTGCTTCTATATAGCCTAAGAAACATATATGCAAAGCAACCAAACAGTACCATTCGCCAATTTTTTGTTCTTCAAGTTTAAGTGAACAAGGAGCCCCATTGATAATCATGAAACGGAAATTATTTGTAACTTTCGACATGTAGAACAATGAACGGAAGAGGTAGACGGTTGAAATCATTGTATATATATATTGCTTCTATATAGTCTAAGAAACATATATGCATAGCATCCAAACAGTACAATTCGCCAATTTATTGTTCTTCAAGTTTAAGTGAACAACGAGCCACATTGTTAATCCTTTAAAGGAAATTATTTGTAAATTTCGACAGGTAGAACAATGATTGGCACACGTAGACGGTTGAAATCTTTGTATATATTGCTTCTATATAGTCTGAAAAACATATATGCAAAGCATCCAAACAGTACAATTCGCCAATTTATTGTTCTTCAAGGTTAAGTGAACAATGAGCCCCATTGTTAATCCTTTATCGGAAATTATTTGTAACTTTCGACAAGTAGAACAATGAATGGAACAGGTAAACGGTTGAAATCTTTGTATATATTGCTTCTATATAGTCTAAGAAACATGTACGCAAAGCATCCAAACAGTACAATTCGCCAATTTAATGTTCTTCAAGTTTTAGTGAACTACGATCCCAATTGTTAATCCTTTAACGGAAATTATTTGTAACTTTCGACAAGTAAAACAATGAATGGAACAGGTAGACGGTTGAAATCATTGTACATATTGCTTCAGTATAGCCTAAGAAACATATATGCAAAGCATCCAAACAGTACCAGTCGCCAATTCATTGTTCTTCAAGTTTAAGTGAACAACGAGCCCCATTGTTAATCCTTTAACGGAAATTAATTGTAACTTTCTACAAGTAGAACAATGATTGGAACTCGTAGACGGTTGAAATCTTTGTATATATTGCTTGTATATAGTCTAAGAAACATATATGCAAAGCATCCAAACAGTACAATTCGCCAATTTTTTGTTCTTCAACTTTAAGTGAACTGCGAGCCCCATTGTTAATCCTTTAAAGGAAATTAGTTGTAAATTTCGACAAGTAGAACAATGAATGGAACAGGTAGACTGTTGAAATCATTGTATATATTGCTTCTATATAGTCTAAGAAACATATGTGCAAAGCATCCAAACAGTACAATTCGCCAATTTTTTGTTCTTCAAGTTTAAGTGAACTACGAGCCCCATTGTTAATCCTTTAAAGGAAATTATTTGTAAATTTCGACAAGTAGAACAATGATTGGAACACGTCGACGGTTGAAATCTTTGTATATATTGCTTAAATATAGTCTAAGAAACATGTACGCAAAGCATCCAAACAGTACCATTCGCCAATTTTTTGTTCTTCAAGTTTAAGTGAACAATGAGCCCCATTGTTAATCCTTTAACGGAAATTAATTGTAACTTTCTACAAGTAGAACAATGATTGGAACACGTAGACGGTTGAAATCTTTGTATATATTGCTTCTATATAGCCTAAGAAACATATATGCAAAGCAACCAAACAGTACCATTCGCCAATTTTTTGTTCTTCAAGTTTAAGTGAACAAGGAGCCCCATTGATAATCATGAAACGGAAATTATTTGTAACTTTCGACATGTAGAACAATGAACGGAAGAGGTAGACGGTTGAAATCATTGTATATACATATTGCTTCTATATAGTCTAAGAAACATATATGCATAGCATCCAAACAGTACAATTCGCCAATTTATTGTTCTTCAAGTTTAAGTGAACAACGAGCCACATTGTTAATCCTTTAAAGGAAATTATTTGTAAATTTCGACAGGTAGAACAATGATTGGCACACGTAGACGGTTGAAATCTTTGTATATATTGCTTCTATATAGTCTGAAAAACATATATGCAAAGCATCCAAACAGTACAATTCGCCAATTTATTGTTCTTCAAGGTTAAGTGAACAATGAGCCCCATTGTTAATCCTTTATCGGAAATTATTTGTAACTTTCGACAAGTAGAACAATGAATGGAACAGGTAAACGGTTGAAATCTTTGTATATATTGCTTCTATATAGTCTAAGAAACATGTACGCAAAGCATCCAAACAGTACAATTCGCCAATTTAATGTTCTTCAAGTTTTAGTGAACTACGATCCCAATTGTTAATCCTTTAACGGAAATTGTTTGTAACTTTCGACAAGTAAAACAATGAATGGAACAGGTAGACGGTTGAAATCATTGTACATATTGCTTCAGTATAGCCTAAGAAACATATATGCAAAGCATCCAAACAGTACCAGTCGCCAATTCATTGTTCTTCAAGTTTAAGTGAACAACGAGCCCCATTGTTAATCCTTTAACGGAAATTAATTGTAACTTTCTACAAGTAGAACAATGATTGGAACTCGTAGACGGTTGAAATCTTTGTATATATTGCTTGTATATAGTCTAAGAAACATATATGCAAAGCATCCAAACAGTACAATTCGCCAATTTTTTGTTCTTCAACTTTAAGTGAACTGCGAGCCCCATTGTTAATCCTTTAAAGGAAATTAGTTGTAAATTTCGACAAGTAGAACAATGAATGGAACAGGTAGACTGTTGAAATCATTGTATATATTGCTTCTATATAGTCTAAGTACCATATGTGCAAAGCATCCAAACAGTACAATTCGCCAATTTTTTGTTCTTCAAGTTTAAGTGAACAAGGAGCCCCATTGATAATCTTGAAACGGAAATTATTTGTAACTTTCGAGATGTAGAACAATGAATGGAACAGGTAGACGGTTGAAATCATTATATATATATATTGCTTCTATATAGTCTAAGAAACATATATGCATAGCATCCAAACAGTACAATTCACCAATTTATTGTTCTTCAAGTTTAAGTGAACTACGAGCCCCATTGTTAATCCTTTAAAGGAAATTATTTGTAAATTTCGACAAGTAGAACAATGAATGGAACAGGTAGAGGGATGAAATCTTTGTATATATTGCATCTATATAGTCTAAGAAACATATATGCAAAGCATCCAAACAGTAAAAGTCGCCAATTCATTGTTCTTCAAGTTTAAGTGAACAACGAGCCCCATTGTTAATCCTTTAAAGGAAATTATTTGTAACTTTCGACAAGTAGAACAAGGAATGGAACAGGTAGACGGTTGAAATAATTGTATATATTGCTTCTATATTGTCTAAGAAACATATATGCAAAGCATCCAACAGTACAAATCGCCAATTTTTTGTTCTTCAAGTTTAAGTGAACTATGAGCCCCATTGTCAATCCTTTAAAGGAAATTATTTGTATATTTCGACAAGTAGAACAGTGACTGGAACAGGTAGACGGTTGAAATCATTGTATATATTGCTTATATAGTCTAAGAAACATATATGCAAAGCATCCAAACAGTACAATTCGCCAATTTTTTGTTCTTCAAGTTTAAGTGAACTACGAGCCCCATTGTTAATCCTTTAAAGGAAATGAGTTGTAAATTTCGACAAGTAGAACAATGAATGGATCAGGTAGACGGTTGAAATCATTGTATATATTGCTTCTATATAATCTACGAAACATATATGCAAAGCATCCAAACAGTACAATTCGCCAATTTTTTGTTCTTCAAGTTTAAGTGAACAACGAGCCCAATTTTTAATCCTTTAAAGGAAATTATTTGTAACTTTCTACAAGTAGAACAATGATTGGAACACGTAGACGGTTGAAATCTTTGTATATATTGCTTCCATATAGTCTAAGAAACATATATGCAAAGCATCCAAACAGCACCATTCGCCAATTATTTGTTCTTCAAATTTAAGTGAACAACGAGCCCCATTGATAATCATGAAACGGAAATTAATTGTAATTTTCTACAATTAGAACAATGAATGGAACAGGTAGACGGTTGAAATCTTTGTATATATTGCTTCCATATAGTCTAAGAAACATATATGCAAAGCATCCAAACAGTACCATTCGCCAATTTTTTGTTCTTCAAGTTTAAGTGAACAATGAGACCCATTGTTAATCCTTTATCGGAAATTATTTGTAACTTTCGACAAGTAGAACTATGAATGGAACAGGTAGACGGTTGAAATCATTGTATATATTGCTTATATAGTCTAAGAAACATATATGCAAAGCATCCAAACAGTACAATTCGCCAATTTTTTGTTCTTCAAGTTTAAGTGAACTACGAGCCCCATTGTTAAACCTTTAAAGGAAATTATTTGTAAATTTCGACAAGTAGAACAATGAACGGAAGAGGTAGACGGTTGAAATCATTGTATATACATATTGCTTCTATATAGTCTAAGAAACATATATGCATAGCATCCAAACAGTACAATTCGCCAATTTATTGTTCTTCAAGTTTAAGTGAACAACGAGCCACATTGTTAATCCTTTAAAGGAAATTATTTGTAAATTTCGACAGGTAGAACAATGATTGGCACACGTAGACGGTTGAAATCTTTGTATATATTGCTTCTATATAGTCTGAAAAACATATATGCAAAGCATCCAAACAGTACAATTCGCCAATTTATTGTTCTTCAAGGTTAAGTGAACAATGAGCCCCATTGTTAATCCTTTATCGGAAATTATTTGTAACTTTCGACAAGTAGAACAATGAATGGAACAGGTAAACGGTTGAAATCTTTGTATATATTGCTTCTATATAGTCTAAGAAACATGTACGCAAAGCATCCAAACAGTACAATTCGCCAATTTAATGTTCTTCAAGTTTTAGTGAACTACGATCCCAATTGTTAATCCTTTAACGGAAATTGTTTGTAACTTTCGACAAGTAAAACAATGAATGGAACAGGTAGACGGTTGAAATCATTGTACATATTGCTTCAGTATAGCCTAAGAAACATATATGCAAAGCATCCAAACAGTACCAGTCGCCAATTCATTGTTCTTCAAGTTTAAGTGAACAACGAGCCCCATTGTTAATCCTTTAACGGAAATTAATTGTAACTTTCTACAAGTAGAACAATGATTGGAACTCGTAGACGGTTGAAATCTTTGTATATATTGCTTGTATATAGTCTAAGAAACATATATGCAAAGCATCCAAACAGTACAATTCGCCAATTTTTTGTTCTTCAACTTTAAGTGAACTGCGAGCCCCATTGTTAATCCTTTAAAGGAAATTAGTTGTAAATTTCGACAAGTAGAACAATGAATGGAACAGGTAGACTGTTGAAATCATTGTATATATTGCTTCTATATAGTCTAAGTAACATATGTGCAAAGCATCCAAACAGTACAATTCGCCAATTTTTTGTTCTTCAAGTTTAAGTGAACAAGGAGCCCCATTGATAATCTTGAAACGGAAATTATTTGTAACTTTCGAGATGTAGAACAATGAATGGAACAGGTAGACGGTTGAAATCATTATATATATATATTGCTTCTATATAGTCTAAGAAACATATATGCATAGCATCCAAACAGTACAATTCACCAATTTATTGTTCTTCAAGTTTAAGTGAACTACGAGCCCCATTGTTAATCCTTTAAAGGAAATTATTTGTAAATTTCGACAAGTAGAACAATGAATGGAACAGGTAGAGGGATGAAATCTTTGTATATATTGCATCTATATAGTCTAAGAAACATATATGCAAAGCATCCAAACAGTAAAAGTCGCCAATTCATTGTTCTTCAAGTTTAAGTGAACAACGAGCCCCATTGTTAATCCTTTAAAGGAAATTATTTGTAACTTTCGACAAGTAGAACAAGGAATGGAACAGGTAGACGGTTGAAATAATTGTATATATTGCTTCTATATTGTCTAAGAAACATATATGCAAAGCATCCAACAGTACAAATCGCCAATTTTTTGTTCTTCAAGTTTAAGTGAACTATGAGCCCCATTGTCAATCCTTTAAAGGAAATTATTTGTATATTTCGACAAGTAGAACAGTGACTGGAACAGGTAGACGGTTGAAATCATTGTATATATTGCTTATATAGTCTAAGAAACATATATGCAAAGCATCCAAACAGTACAATTCGCCAATTTTTTGTTCTTCAAGTTTAAGTGAACTACGAGCCCCATTGTTAATCCTTTAAAGGAAATGAGTTGTAAATTTCGACAAGTAGAACAATGAATGGATCAGGTAGACGGTTGAAATCATTGTATATATTGCTTCTATATAATCTACGAAACATATATGCAAAGCATCCAAACAGTACAATTCGCCAATTTTTTGTTCTTCAAGTTTAAGTGAACAACGAGCCCAATTTTTAATCCTTTAAAGGAAATTATTTGTAACTTTCTACAAGTAGAACAATGATTGGAACACGTAGACGGTTGAAATCTTTGTATATATTGCTTCCATATAGTCTAAGAAACATATATGCAAAGCATCCAAACAGTACCATTCGCCAATTATTTGTTCTTCAAATTTAAGTGAACAACGAGCCCCATTGATAATCATGAAACGGAAATTAATTGTAATTTTCTACAATTAGAACAATGAATGGAACAGGTAGACGGTTGAAATCTTTGTATATATTGCTTCCATATAGTCTAAGAAACATATATGCAAAGCATCCAAACAGTACCATTCGCCAATTTTTTGTTCTTCAAGTTTAAGTGAACAATGAGACCCATTGTTAATCCTTTATCGGAAATTATTTGTAACTTTCGACAAGTAGAACTATGAATGGAACAGGTAGACGGTTGAAATCATTGTATATATTGCTTATATAGTCTAAGAAACATATATGCAAAGCATCCAAACAGTACAATTCGCCAATTTTTTGTTCTTCAAGTTTAAGTGAACTACGAGCCCCATTGTTAAACCTTTAAAGGAAATTATTTGTAAATTTCGACAAGTAGAACAATGAATGGAACAGGTAGACGGTTGAAATCATTGTATATATTGCTTCTATATAGTCTAAGAAACATATATGCATAGCAACCAAACAGTACAATTCGCCAATTTATTGTTCTTCAAGTTTAAGTGAACAACGAGCCCCATTGTTAATCCTTTATCGGAAATTATTTGTAACTTTCGACAAGTAGAACAATGAATGGAACAGGTAGACGGTTGAAATCTTTGTATATATTGCTTCTATATAGTCTAAGAAACATGTACGCAAAGCATCCAAACAGTACAATTTGCCAATTTATTGTTCTTCAAGTTTAAGTGAACAACGAGCCCCATTGATAATCATGAAACGGAAATTATTTGTAACTTTCGACATGTAGAACAATGAATGGAACAGGTAGACGGTTGAAATCGTTATATATATTGCTTCTACATAGTCTAAGAAACATATATGCAAAGCATCCAAACAGTACCATTCGCCAATTTTTTGTTCTTCAAGATTATGTGAACTACGAGCCCCATTGTAAATACTTTAACGGAAATTAATTGTTATTTTCTACAAGTAGAACAATGAATGGAACAGGTAGACGGAGGAAATCCTTCTATATATTGCTTCTATATAGTCTAAGAAACATATCTGCATATCATCCAAACAGTATAATTCGCCAATTATTTGATCTTCAAGTTTAAGTGAACTACGAGCCCCATTGTTAATACTTTAACGGAAATTATTTGTAACTTGCGACAAGTAAAACAATGAATGGAACAGGTAGACGGTTGAAATCAATGTATATATTGCTTCTATATAGTTTATGAAACATATATGCAAAGCATCCAAACAGTACAATTCGCCAATTTTTTGTTCTTCAAGTTTAAGTGAACTACGAGCCCCATTGTCAATCCTTTAACGGAAATTAATTGTAAATTTCGACAAGTAGAACAATGATTGGAACACGTAGACGGTTGAAATCTTTGCATATATTGCTTCCATATCGTCTAAGAAACATGTACGCAGAGCATCCAAACAGTACCATTCGCCAATTTTTTTTTCTTCAAGTTTAAGTGAACAATCAGCCCCAATGGTTAATCCTTTATCAGAAATTATTTGTAAATTTCGACAAGTAGAATAATGAATGGAACAGGTAGACGGTTGAAATCATTGTATATATTGCTTATATAGTCTAAGAAACATATATGCAAAGCATCCAAACAGTACAATTCGCCAATTTTTTGTTCTTCAAGTTTAAGTGAACTACGAGCCCCATTGTTAATCCTTTAAAGGAAATGAGTTGTAAATTTCGACAAGTAGAACAATGAATGAAACAGGTAGAGGGATAAAATCTTTGTATATATTGCATCTATATAGTCTAAGAAACATATATGCAAAGCATCCAAACAGTACAAGTCGCCAATTCATTGTTCTTCAAGTTTAAGTGAACAACGAGCCCCATTGTTAATCCTTTAAAGGAAATTATTTGTAACTTTCGACAAGTAGAACAATGAATGGAACAGGTAGACTGTTGAAATCATTGTATATATTGCTTCTATATAGTCTAAGAAACATATGTGCAAAGTATCCAAACAGTACAATTCGCCAATTTTTTGTTCTTCAAGTTTAAGTGAACAACGAGCCCCATTGTTAATCCTTTATCGGAAATTATTTGTAACTTTCGACAAGTAGAACAATGAATGGAACAGGTAAACGGTTGAAATCTTTGTATATATTGCTTCTATATAGTCTAAGAAACATGTACGCAAAGCATCCAAACAGTACAATTCGCCAATTTAATGTTCTTCAAGTTTTAGTGAACTACGATCCCAATTGTTAATCCTTTAACGGAAATTGTTTGTAACTTTCGACAAGTAAAACAATGAATGGAACAGGTAGACGGTTGAAATCATTGTACATATTGCTTCAGTATAGCCTAAGAAACATATATGCAAAGCATCCAAACAGTACCAGTCGCCAATTCATTGTTCTTCAAGTTTAAGTGAACAACGAGCCCCATTGTTAATCCTTTAACGGAAATTAATTGTAACTTTCTACAAGTAGAACAATGATTGGAACTCGTAGACGGTTGAAATCTTTGTATATATTGCTTGTATATAGTCTAAGAAACATATATGCAAAGCATCCAAACAGTACAATTCGCCAATTTTTTGTTCTTCAACTTTAAGTGAACTGCGAGCCCCATTGTTAATCCTTTAAAGGAAATTAGTTGTAAATTTCGACAAGTAGAACAATGAATGGAACAGGTAGACTGTTGAAATCATTGTATATATTGCTTCTATATAGTCTAAGTACCATATGTGCAAAGCATCCAAACAGTACAATTCGCCAATTTTTTGTTCTTCAAGTTTAAGTGAACAAGGAGCCCCATTGATAATCTTGAAACGGAAATTATTTGTAACTTTCGAGATGTAGAACAATGAATGGAACAGGTAGACGGTTGAAATCATTATATATATATATTGCTTCTATATAGTCTAAGAAACATATATGCATAGCATCCAAACAGTACAATTCACCAATTTATTGTTCTTCAAGTTTAAGTGAACTACGAGCCCCATTGTTAATCCTTTAAAGGAAATTATTTGTAAATTTCGACAAGTAGAACAATGAATGGAACAGGTAGAGGGATGAAATCTTTGTATATATTGCATCTATATAGTCTAAGAAACATATATGCAAAGCATCCAAACAGTAAAAGTCGCCAATTCATTGTTCTTCAAGTTTAAGTGAACAACGAGCCCCATTGTTAATCCTTTAAAGGAAATTATTTGTAACTTTCGACAAGTAGAACAAGGAATGGAACAGGTAGACGGTTGAAATAATTGTATATATTGCTTCTATATTGTCTAAGAAACATATATGCAAAGCATCCAACAGTACAAATCGCCAATTTTTTGTTCTTCAAGTTTAAGTGAACTATGAGCCCCATTGTCAATCCTTTAAAGGAAATTATTTGTATATTTCGACAAGTAGAACAGTGACTGGAACAGGTAGACGGTTGAAATCATTGTATATATTGCTTATATAGTCTAAGAAACATATATGCAAAGCATCCAAACAGTACAATTCGCCAATTTTTTGTTCTTCAAGTTTAAGTGAACTACGAGCCCCATTGTTAATCCTTTAAAGGAAATGAGTTGTAAATTTCGACAAGTAGAACAATGAATGGATCAGGTAGACGGTTGAAATCATTGTATATATTGCTTCTATATAGTCTAAGAAACATGTACGCAAAGCATCCAAACAGTACAATTCGCCAATTTAATGTTCTTCAAGTTTTAGTGAACTACGATCCCAATTGTTAATCCTTTAACGGAAATTGTTTGTAACTTTCGACAAGTAAAACAATGAATGGAACAGGTAGACGGTTGAAATCATTGTACATATTGCTTCAGTATAGCCTAAGAAACATATATGCAAAGCATCCAAACAGTACCAGTCGCCAATTCATTGTTCTTCAAGTTTAAGTGAACAACGAGCCCCATTGTTAATCCTTTAACGGAAATTAATTGTAACTTTCTACAAGTAGAACAATGATTGGAACTCGTAGACGGTTGAAATCTTTGTATATATTGCTTGTATATAGTCTAAGAAACATATATGCAAAGCATCCAAACAGTACAATTCGCCAATTTTTTGTTCTTCAACTTTAAGTGAACTGCGAGCCCCATTGTTAATCCTTTAAAGGAAATTAGTTGTAAATTTCGACAAGTAGAACAATGAATGGAACAGGTAGACTGTTGAAATCATTGTATATATTGCTTCTATATAGTCTAAGTAACATATGTGCAAAGCATCCAAACAGTACAATTCGCCAATTTTTTGTTCTTCAAGTTTAAGTGAACAAGGAGCCCCATTGATAATCTTGAAACGGAAATTATTTGTAACTTTCGAGATGTAGAACAATGAATGGAACAGGTAGACGGTTGAAATCATTATATATATATATTGCTTCTATATAGTCTAAGAAACATATATGCATAGCATCCAAACAGTACAATTCACCAATTTATTGTTCTTCAAGTTTAAGTGAACTACGAGCCCCATTGTTAATCCTTTAAAGGAAATTATTTGTAAATTTCGACAAGTAGAACAATGAATGGAACAGGTAGAGGGATGAAATCTTTGTATATATTGCATCTATATAGTCTAAGAAACATATATGCAAAGCATCCAAACAGTAAAAGTCGCCAATTCATTGTTCTTCAAGTTTAAGTGAACAACGAGCCCCATTGTTAATCCTTTAAAGGAAATTATTTGTAACTTTCGACAAGTAGAACAAGGAATGGAACAGGTAGACGGTTGAAATAATTGTATATATTGCTTCTATATTGTCTAAGAAACATATATGCAAAGCATCCAACAGTACAAATCGCCAATTTTTTGTTCTTCAAGTTTAAGTGAACTATGAGCCCCATTGTCAATCCTTTAAAGGAAATTATTTGTATATTTCGACAAGTAGAACAGTGACTGGAACAGGTAGACGGTTGAAATCATTGTATATATTGCTTATATAGTCTAAGAAACATATATGCAAAGCATCCAAACAGTACAATTCGCCAATTTTTTGTTCTTCAAGTTTAAGTGAACTACGAGCCCCATTGTTAATCCTTTAAAGGAAATGAGTTGTAAATTTCGACAAGTAGAACAATGAATGGATCAGGTAGACGGTTGAAATCATTGTATATATTGCTTCTATATAATCTACGAAACATATATGCAAAGCATCCAAACAGTACAATTCGCCAATTTTTTGTTCTTCAAGTTTAAGTGAACAACGAGCCCAATTTTTAATCCTTTAAAGGAAATTATTTGTAACTTTCTACAAGTAGAACAATGATTGGAACACGTAGACGGTTGAAATCTTTGTATATATTGCTTCCATATAGTCTAAGAAACATATATGCAAAGCATCCAAACAGTACCATTCGCCAATTATTTGTTCTTCAAATTTAAGTGAACAACGAGCCCCATTGATAATCATGAAACGGAAATTAATTGTAATTTTCTACAATTAGAACAATGAATGGAACAGGTAGACGGTTGAAATCTTTGTATATATTGCTTCCATATAGTCTAAGAAACATATATGCAAAGCATCCAAACAGTACCATTCGCCAATTTTTTGTTCTTCAAGTTTAAGTGAACAATGAGACCCATTGTTAATCCTTTATCGGAAATTATTTGTAACTTTCGACAAGTAGAACTATGAATGGAACAGGTAGACGGTTGAAATCATTGTATATATTGCTTATATAGTCTAAGAAACATATATGCAAAGCATCCAAACAGTACAATTCGCCAATTTTTTGTTCTTCAAGTTTAAGTGAACTACGAGCCCCATTGTTAAACCTTTAAAGGAAATTATTTGTAAATTTCGACAAGTAGAACAATGAATGGAACAGGTAGACGGTTGAAATCATTGTATATATTGCTTCTATATAGTCTAAGAAACATATATGCATAGCAACCAAACAGTACAATTCGCCAATTTATTGTTCTTCAAGTTTAAGTGAACAACGAGCCCCATTGTTAATCCTTTATCGGAAATTATTTGTAACTTTCGACAAGTAGAACAATGAATGGAACAGGTAGACGGTTGAAATCTTTGTATATATTGCTTCTATATAGTCTAAGAAACATGTACGCAAAGCATCCAAACAGTACAATTTGCCAATTTATTGTTCTTCAAGTTTAAGTGAACAACGAGCCCCATTGATAATCATGAAACGGAAATTATTTGTAACTTTCGACATGTAGAACAATGAATGGAACAGGTAGACGGTTGAAATCGTTATATATATTGCTTCTACATAGTCTAAGAAACATATATGCAAAGCATCCAAACAGTACCATTCGCCAATTTTTTGTTCTTCAAGATTATGTGAACTACGAGCCCCATTGTAAATACTTTAACGGAAATTAATTGTTATTTTCTACAAGTAGAACAATGAATGGAACAGGTAGACGGAGGAAATCCTTCTATATATTGCTTCTATATAGTCTAAGAAACATATCTGCATATCATCCAAACAGTATAATTCGCCAATTATTTGATCTTCAAGTTTAAGTGAACTACGAGCCCCATTGTTAATACTTTAACGGAAATTATTTGTAACTTGCGACAAGTAAAACAATGAATGGAACAGGTAGACGGTTGAAATCAATGTATATATTGCTTCTATATAGTTTATGAAACATATATGCAAAGCATCCAAACAGTACAATTCGCCAATTTTTTGTTCTTCAAGTTTAAGTGAACTACGAGCCCCATTGTCAATCCTTTAACGGAAATTAATTGTAAATTTCGACAAGTAGAACAATGATTGGAACACGTAGACGGTTGAAATCTTTGCATATATTGCTTCCATATCGTCTAAGAAACATGTACGCAGAGCATCCAAACAGTACCATTCGCCAATTTTTTTTTCTTCAAGTTTAAGTGAACAATCAGCCCCAATGGTTAATCCTTTATCAGAAATTATTTGTAAATTTCGACAAGTAGAATAATGAATGGAACAGGTAGACGGTTGAAATCATTGTATATATTGCTTATATAGTCTAAGAAACATATATGCAAAGCATCCAAACAGTACAATTCGCCAATTTTTTGTTCTTCAAGTTTAAGTGAACTACGAGCCCCATTGTTAATCCTTTAAAGGAAATGAGTTGTAAATTTCGACAAGTAGAACAATGAATGAAACAGGTAGAGGGATGAAATCTTTGTATATATTGCATCTATATAGTCTAAGAAACATATATGCAAAGCATCCAAACAGTACAAGTCGCCAATTCATTGTTCTTCAAGTTTAAGTGAACAACGAGCCCCATTGTTAATCCTTTAAAGGAAATTATTTGTAACTTTCGACAAGTAGAACAATGAATGGAACAGGTAGACTGTTGAAATCATTGTATATATTGCTTCTATATAGTCTAAGAAACATATGTGCAAAGTATCCAAACAGTACAATTCGCCAATTTTTTGTTCTTCAAGTTTAAGTGAACAACGAGCCCCATTGTTAATCCTTTAAAGGAAATTAGTTGTAAATTTCGACAAGTAGAACAATGAATGGAACAGGTAGACTGTTGAAATCATTGTATATATTGCTTCTATATAGTCTAAGAAACATATGTGCAAAGCATCCAAACAGTACAATTCGCCAATTTTTTGTTCTTCAAGTTTAAGTGAACTACGAGCCCCATTGTTAATCCTTTAAAGGAAATTATTTGTAAATTTCGACAAGTAGCACAATGATTGGAACACGTCGACGGTTGAAATCTTTGTATATATTGCTTAAATATAGTCTAAGAAACATATATGCAAAGCATCCAAACAGTACAATTCGCCAATTTATTGTTCTTCAAGGTTAAGTGAACAATGAGCCCCATTGTTAATCCTTTATCGGAAATTATTTGTAACTTTCGACAAGTAGAACAATGAATGGAACAGGTAAACGGTTGAAATCTTTGTATATATTGCTTCTATATAGTCTAAGAAACATGTACGCAAAGCATCCAAACAGTACAATTCGCCAATTTAATGTTCTTCAAGTTTTAGTGAACTACGATCCCAATTGTTAATCCTTTAACGGAAATTATTTGTAACTTTCGACAAGTAAAACAATGAATGGAACAGGTAGACGGTTGAAATCATTGTACATATTGCTTCTACATAGTCTAAGAAACATATATGCAAAGCATCCAAACAGTACAATTCGCCAATTTATTGTTCTTCAAGTTTAAGTGAACAACGAGCCCCATTTTTAATCCTTTAAAGGAAATTATTTGTAACTTTCGACAAGTAGAACAATGAATGGAACAGGTAGACGGTTGAGATCTTTGTATATATTGCTTCTATATAGTCTAAGAAACATATATGCAAAGCATCCAAACAGTACAATTCGCCAATTTATTGTTCTTCAAGTTTAAGTGAACAACGAGCCCCATTTTTAATCCTTTAAAGGAAATTATTTGTAACTTTCTACAAGTAGAACAATGATTGGAACACGTAGACGGTTGAAATCTTTGTATATATTGCTTCCATATAGTCTAAGAAACATATATGCAAAGCATCCAAACAGTACCATTCGCCAATTTTTTGTTCTTCAAGTTTAAGTGAACAATGAGACCCATTGTTAATCCTTTATCGGAAATTATTTGTAACTTTCGACAAGTAGAACTATGAATGGAACAGGTAGACGGTTGAAATCATTGTATATATTGCTTATATAGTCTAAGAAACATATATGCAAAGCATCCAAACAGTACAATTCGCCAATTATTTGATCTTCAAGTTTAAGTGAACTACGAGCCCCATTGTTAATACTTTAACGGAAATTATTTGTAACTTGCGACAAGTAAAACAATGAATGGAACAGGTAGACGGTTGAAATCAATGTATATATTGCTTCTATATAGTTTATGAAACATATATGCAAAGCATCCAAACAGTACAATGCGCCAATTTTTTCTTCTTCAAGTTTAAGTGAACAATGAGCCCCATTGTTAATCCTTTAAAGGAAATTATTTGTAAATTTCGACGAGTAGAACAATGAATGGAACAGGTAGACGGAGGAAATCCTTCTATATATTGCTTCTATATAGTCTAAGAAACATATCTGCATATCATCCAAACAGTACAATTCGCCAATTATTTGATCTTCAAGTTTAAGTGAACTACGAGCCCCATTGTTAATACTTTAACGGAAATTATTTGTAATTATCTACAAGTAGAACAATGAATGGAACAGGTAGACGGAGGAAATCCTTCTATATATTGCTTCTATATAGTCTAAGAAACATATCTGCATATCATCCAAACAGTACAATTCGCCAATTATTTGATCTTCAAGTTTAAGTGAACTACGAGCCCCATTGTTAATACTTTAACGGAAATTATTTGTAACTTGCGACAAGTAAAACAATGAATGGAACAGGTAGACGGTTGAAATCAATGTATATATTGCTTCTATATAGTTTATGAAACATATATGCAAAGCATCCAAACAGTACAATGCGCCAATTTTTTCTTCTTCAAGTTTAAGTGAACAATGAGCCCCATTGTTAATCCTTTAAAGGAAATTATTTGTAAATTTCGACGAGTAGAACAATGATTGGCACACGTAGACGGTTGAAATATTTGTATATATTGCTTCCATATAGTCTAAGAAACATATATGCAAAGCATCCAAACAGTACAATTCGCCAATTTTTTGTTCTTCAAGTTTAAGTGAACTACGAGCCCCATTGTTAATCCTTTAAAGGAAATGAGTTGTAAATTTCGACAAGTAGAACAATGAATGGATCAGGTAGACGGTTGAAATCTTTGTATATATTGCTTCTATATAGTCTAAGAAACATGTACGCAAAGCATCCAAACAGTACAATTTGCCAATTTATTGTTCTTCAAGTTTAAGTGAACAACGAGCCCCATTGATAATCATGAAACGGAAATTATTTGTAACTTTCGACATGTAGAACAATGAATGGAACAGGTAGACGGTTGAAATCATTATATATATTGCTTCTACATAGTCTAAGAAACATATATGCAAAGCATCCAAACAGTACAATTCGCCAATTTATTGTTCTTCAAGTTTAAGTGAACAACGAGCCCCATTTTTAATCCTTTAAAGGAAATTATTTGTAACTTTCGACAAGTAGAACAATGAATGGAACAGGTAGACGGTTGAGATCTTTGTATATATTGCTTCTATATAGTCTAAGAAACATATATGCAAAGCATCCAAACAGTACAATTCGCCAATTTATTGTTCTTCAAGTTTAAGTGAACAACGAGCCCCATTTTTAATCCTTTAAAGGAAATTATTTGTAACTTTCTACAAGTAGAACAATGATTGGAACACGTAGACGGTTGAAATCTTTGTATATATTGCTTCCATATAGTCTAAGAAACATATATGCAAAGCATCCAAACAGTACCATTCGCCAATTTTTTGTTCTTCAAGTTTAAGTGAACAATGAGACCCATTGTTAATCCTTTATCGGAAATTATTTGTAACTTTCGACAAGTAGAACTATGAATGGAACAGGTAGACGGTTGAAATCATTGTATATATTGCTTATATAGTCTAAGAAACATATATGCAAAGCATCCAAACAGTACAATTCGCCAATTTTTTGTTCTTCAAGTGTACGTGAACAACGAGCCCCATTGTTAATCCTTTATCGGAAATTATTTGTAACTTTCGACAAGTAGAACAATGAATGGAACAGGTAGACGGTTGAAATCTTTGTATATATTGCTTCTACATAATCTAAGAAACATATATGCAAATCATCCAAACAGTACCATTCGCCAATTTTTTGTCCTTCAAGTTTAAGTGAACTACGACCCCCATTGTTAATCCTTTAACGGAAATTATTTGTAACTTTCGACAAGTAGGACAATGAATGGAACAGGTAGACGGTTGAAATCATTGTATATATTGCTCCTATATAGTCTAAGAAACATATGTGCAAAGCATCCAAACAGTACCATTCGCCAATTTTTTGTTCTTCAAGTTTAAGTGAACAACGAGCCCCATTGATAATCATGAAAGGGAAATTATTTGTAACATTCAACATGTAGAACAATGAATGGAACAGGTAGACGGTTGAAATCTTTGTATATATTGCTTCTACATAATCTAAGAAACATATATGCAAATCATCCAAACAGTACCATTCGCCAATTTTTTGTTCTTCAAGTTTAAGTGAACAACGAGCCCCATTGATAGTCATGAAACGGAAATTATTTGTATCTTTCGACATGTAGAACAATGAATGGAACAGGTAGACGGTTGAAATATTTGTATATATTGCTTCCGTATAGTCTAAGAAACATATATGCAAAGCATCCAAACAGTACCATTCGCCAATTTTTTGTTCTTCAAGTTTAAGTGAACAATGAGCCCCATTGTTAATCCTTTAACGGAAATTAATTGTAACTTTCTACAAGTAGAACAATGATTGGAAGACTTAGACGCCTGAAATCTTTGTATATATGGCTTCTATATAGTCTAAGAAACATATATGCAAAGCATCCAAACAGTACCATTCGCCAATTTTTTGTTCTTCAAGTTTAAGTGAACAACGAGCCCCATTGATAATCATGAAACGGAAATTATTTGTAACTTTCGACATGTAGAACAATGAATGGAACAGGTAGACGGTTGAAATATTTGTATATATTGCTTCCGTATAGTCTAAGAAACATATATGCAAATCATCCAAAAAGTACCATTCGCCAATTTTTATTCTTCAAGTTTAAGTGAACAATGAGCCCCATTTTTAATCCTTTAACGGAAATTAATTCTAACTTTCTACAAGTAGAACAATGATTGGAACACGTAGACGGTTGAAATCTTTGTATATATTGTTTCTATATAGTCTAAGAAACATATGTGCAAAGCATCCAAACAGTACCACTCGCCAATTTTTTGTTCTTCTAGTTTATGTGACCAACGAGCCCCATTGATAATCATGAAACTGAAATTATTTGTAAATTGCGAAAAGTAGAACAATGAATGGAACAGGTAGACGGTTGAAATCTTTGAATATATTGCTTCTATATAGTCTAAGAAACATATATGCAAAGCATCCAAACAGTATAATTCGCCAATTTTTTGTTGTTCAAGTTTAAGTGAAGAATGAGCCCCAATGGTTAATCCTTTATCGGAAATTATTTGTAATTTTCGACAAGTAGAACAATGATTGGAACACGTAGACGGTTGAAATCTTTGTATATATTGCTTCCATATAGTCTAAGAAACATATATGCAAAGCATCCAAACAGTACCATTCGCCAATTTTTTGTTCTTCAAGTTTAAGTGAACAATGAGCCCCATTGTTAATCCTTTATCGGAAATTATTTGTAACTTTCGACAAGTAGAACAATGAATGGAACTGGTAGACGGTTGAAATCATTGTATATATTGCTTCTATATAGTCTAAGAAACATATCTGCAAATCATCCAAACAGTACAATTCGCCAATTATTTGATCTTCAAGTTTAAGTGAACAATGAGCCCCATTGTTAATTCTTTATCGGAAATTATTTGTAACTTTCGACAAGTAGAACAATGAATGGAACAGGTAGACGGTTGAAATCTTTGAATATATTGCTTCTATATAGTCTAAGAAACATATATGCAAAGCATCCAAACAGTACAATTCGCCAATTTTTTGTTCTTCAAGGTTAAGTGAACAATGAGCCCCATTGTTAATTCTTTATCGGAAATTATTTGTAACTTTCGACAAGTAGAACAATGAATGGAACAGGTAGACGGTTGAAATCTTTGAATATATTGTTTCTATATAGTCTAAGAAACATATATGCAAAGCATCCAAACAGTACAATTCGCCAATTTTTTGTTCTTCAAGTTTAAGTGAACAATGAGCCCCAATGGTTAATCCTTTATCGGAAATTATTTGTAATTTTCGACAAGTAGAACAATGATTGGAACACGTAGACGGTTGAAATCTTTGTATATATTGTATCTATATAGTCTAAGAAACATATATGCAAAGCATCCAAACAGTACAATTCGCCAATTTTTTGTTCTTCAAGTTTAAGTGAACTACGAGCCCCAATGGTTAATCCTTTATCGGAAATTATTTGTACTTTTCGACAAGTAGAACAATGATTGGAACACGTAGACGGTTGAAATCTTTGTATATATTGTATCTATATAGTCTAAGAAACATATATGCAAAGCATCCAAACAGTACAATTCGCCAATTTTTTGTTCTTCAAGTTTAAGTGAACTACGAGCCCCAATGGTTAATCCTTTATCGGAAATTATTTGTAATTTTCGACAAGTAGAACAATGATTGGAACACGTAGACGGTTGAAATCTTTGTATATATTGCTTCCATATAGTCTAAGAAACATATATGCATATCATCCAAACAGTACCATTCGCCAATTTTTTGTTCTTCAAGTTTAAGTGAACAACGAGCCCCATTGATAGTCATGAAACGGAAATTATTTGAAACTTTCGACATGTAGAACAATGAATGGAACAGGTAAACGGTTGAAATAATTGTATATATTGCTTCCATATAGTCTAAGAAACATATATGCAAAGCATCCAAACAGTACCATTCGCCAATTTTTATTCTTCAAGTTTAAGTGAACAATGAGCCCCATTTTTAATCCTTTAACGGAAATTAATTCTAACTTTCTACAAGTAGAACAATGATTGGAACACGTAGACGGTTGAAATCTTTGTATATATTGTATCTATATAGTCTAAGAAACATATGTGCAAAGCATCCAAACAGTACCATTCGCCAATTTTTTGTTCTTCAAGTTTAAGTAAACTACGATCCAGATTGTTAATCCCTTAACGGAAATTATTTGTAACATTCGACAAGTAGAACAATGAATGGAACAGGTAGACGGTTGAAATCATTGTATATATTGCTTCTATATAGTCTAAGAAACATATCTGCATATTATCCAAACAGTACAATTCGCCAATTATTTGATCTTCAAGTTTAACTGAACTACGAGCCCCATTGTTAATACTTTAACGGAAATTATTTGTAACTTGCGACAAGTAGAACAATGAATGGAACAGGTAGACGGTTGAAATCTTTGTATATATTGCTTCCACATAATCTAAGAAACATATATGCAAATCATCCAAACAGTACCATTCGCCAATTTTTTGTTCTTCAAGTTTAAGTGAACAACGAGCCCCATTGATAGTCATGAAACGGAAATTATTTGTAACTTTCGACATGTAGAACAATGAATGGAACAGGTAAACGGTTGAAATCTTTGTATATATTGCTTCTATATAATCTAAGAAACATATATGCAAATCATCCAAACGGTACCATTCGCCAATTTTTTGTTCTTCAAGTTTAAGTGAACAATGAGCCCCAATGGTTAATCCTTTATCGGAAATTATTTGTAATTTTCGACAAGTAGAACAATGATTGGAACACGTAGACGGTTGAAATCTTTGTATATATTGGTTCTATACAGTGTAAGAAACATATATGCAAATCATCCAAACGGTACCATTCGCCATTTTTTGTTCTTCAAGTTTAAGTGAACAATGAGCCCCAATGGTTAATCCTTTATCGGAAATTATTTGTAATTTTCGACAAGTAGAACAATGATTGGAACACGTAGACGGTTGAAATCTTTGTATATATTGCTTCTATATAGTCTAAGAAACATATGTGCAAAGCATCCAAACAGTACCATTCGCCAATTTTTTGTTCTTCAGGTTTACGTGAACAATGAGCCCCATTGTTAATCCTTTATCGGAAATTATTTGTAACTTTCGACAAGTAGAACAATGAATGGAACTGGTAGACGGTTGAAGTCATTGTATATATTGCTTCTATATAGTCTAAGAAACATATCTGCATATTATCCAAACAGTACAATTCGCCAATTATTTGATCTTCAAGTTTAACTGAACTACGAGCCCCATTGTTAATACTTTAACGGAAATTATTTGTAACTTGCGACAAGTAGAACAATGAATGGAACAGGTAGACGGTTGAAATCTTTGTATATATTGCTTCTACATAATCTAAGAAACATATATGCAAATCATCCAAACAGTACCATTCGCCAATTTTTTGTTCTTCAAGTTTAAGTGAACAACGAGCCCCATTGATAGTCATGAAACGGAAATTATTTGTAACTTTCGACATGTAGAACAATGAATGGAACAGGTAGACGGTTGAAATCTTTGAATATATTGTTTCTATATAGTCTAAGAAACATATATGCAAAGCATCCAAACCGTACAATTTGCCAATTTTTTGTTCTTCAAGTTTAAGTGAACAATGAGCCCCAATGGTTAATCCTTTATCGGAAATTATTTGTAACTTTCGACAAGTAGAACAATGATTGGAACACGTAGACGGTTGAAATCTTTGTATATATTGCTTCTATATAGTCTAAGAAACATATATGCAAAGCATCCAAACAGTACCATTCGCCAATTTTTTGTTCTTCAGGTTTAAGTGAACAACGAGCCCCATTGATAATCATGAAACGGAAATTATTTGTAACTTTCGACATGTAGAACAATGAATGGAACAGGTAGACGGTTGAAGTCATTGTATATATTGCTTCTATATAGTCTAAGAAACATATCTGCATATTATCCAAACAGTACAATTCGCCAATTATTTGATCTTCAAGTTTAACTGAACTACGAGCCCCATTGTTAATCATGAAATGGAAATTATTTGTAACTTTCTACAAGTAGAACAATGAATAGTACAGGTAGACGGGTGAAATCTTTGTATATATTGCTTCTACATAATCTAAGAAACATATATGCAAATCATCCAAACAGTACCATTCGCCAATTTTTTGTTCTTCAAGTTTAAGTGAACAACGAGCCCCATTGATAGTCATGAAACGGAAATTATTTGTAACTTTCGACATGTAGAACAATGAATGGAAAAGGTAAACGGTTGAAATAATTGTATATATTGCTTCCATATAGTCTAAGAAACATATATGCAAAGCATCCAAACAGTACCATTCGCCAATTTTTTGTTCTTCAAGTTTAAGTGAACAATGAGCCCCATTTTTAATCCTTTAACGGAAATTAATTCTAACTTTCTACAAGTAGAACAATGATTGGAACACGTAGACGGTTGAAATCTTTGTATATATTGTATCTATATAGTCTAAGAAACATATGTGCAAAGCATCCAAACAGTACCATTCGCCAATTTTTTGTTCTTCAAGTTTAAGTAAACTACGATCCCCATTGTTAATCCCTTAACGGAAATTATTTGTAACATTCGACAAGTAGAACAATGAATGGAACAGGTAGACGGTTGAAATCATTGTATATATTGCTTCTATATAGTCTAAGAAACATATCTGCATATTATCCAAACAGTACAATTCGCCAATTATTTGATCTTCAAGTTTAACTGAACTACGAGCCCCATTGTTAATACTTTAACGGAAATTATTTGTAACTTGCGACAAGTAGAACAATGAATGGAACAGGTAGACGGTTGAAATCTTTGTATATATTGCTTCCACATAATCTAAGAAACATATATGCAAATCATCCAAACAGTACCATTCGCCAATTTTTTGTTCTTCAAGTTTAAGTGAACAACGAGCCCCATTGATAGTCATGAAACGGAAATTATTTGTAACTTTCGACATGTAGAACAATGAATGGAACAGGTAAACGGTTGAAATAATTGTATATATTGCTTCCATATAGTCTAAGAAACATATATGCAAAGCATCCAAACAGTACCATTCGCCAATTTTTTGTTCTTCAAGTTTAAGTGAACAATGAGCCCCATTGTTAATCCTTTAACGGAAATTAATTGTAACTTTCTACAAGTAGAACAATGATTGGAAGACTTAGACGCTTGAAATCTTTGTATATATTGCTTCTATATAGTCTAAGAAACATATATGCAAAGCATCCAAACAGTACCATTCGCCAATTTTTATTCTTCAAGTTTAAGTGAAGAATGAGCCCCATTTTTAATCCTTTAACGGAAATTAATTCTAACTTTCTCCAAGTAGAACAATGATTGGAACACGTAGACGGTTGAAATCTTTGTATATATTGTATCTATATAGTCTAAGAAACATATGTGCAAAGCATCCAAACAGTACCATTCGCCAATTTTTTGTTCTTCAAGTTTAAGTAAACTACGATCCCCATTGTTAATCCCTTAACGGAAATTATTTGTAACATTCGACAAGTAGAACAATGAATGGAACAGGTAGACGGTTGAAATCATTGTATATATTGCTTCTATATAGTCTAAGAAACATATATGCAAAGCATCCAAACAGTACAATTCGCCAATTATTTGATCTTCAAGTTTAACTGAACTACGAGCCCCATTGTTAATACTTTAACGGAAATTATTTGTAACTTTCGACAAGTAGAACAATGAATGGACCAGGTAGACTGTTGAAATCATTGTATATATTGCTTCTATATAGTCTAAGAAACATATATGCATAGCGTCCAAACAGTACAATTCGCCAATTTTTTGCTCTTCAAGTTTAAGTGAACTACGAGCCCCATTGTTAATCCTTTAAAGGAAATTATTTGTAAATTTCGGCAAGTAGAACAATGAATGGAATAGGTAGACGGTTGAAATCATTGTATATATTGCTTCTATATAGTCTAAGAAACATATATGCAAAGCATCCAAACAGTACAATTCGCCAATTTCTTGTTCTTCAAGTTTAAGTGAACAACGAGCCCCATTGTTAATCCTTTAAAGGAAATTATTTGTAAATTTCGACAAGTAGAACAATGATTGGAACACGTAGACGGTTGAAATCTTTGTATATATTGCTTCCATATAGTCTAAGAAACATGTACGCATAGCATCCAAACAGTACCATTTGCCAATTTTTTGGTCTTCAAGTTTAAGTGAACAATGTGCCCCAATGGTTAATCCTTTATCGGAAATTATTTGTAATTTTCGACAAGTAGAACAATGAATGGAACAGGTAGACGGTTGAAATATTTATATATATTGCTTCTATATAATATAAGAAACATATATTCAAAGCATCCAAACAGTACAATTCGCCAATTTCTGGTTCTTCAAGTTTAAGTAAGCTACGATCCCCATTGTGAATCCCTTAACGGAAATTATTTGTAACTTTCGACAAGTAGAACAATGAATGGAACAGGTAGACGGTTGAAATCACTGTATATATTGCTTCTATATAGTCTAAGAAACATATATGCAAATCATCCAAACAGTACAATTCGCCAATTATTTGATCTTCAAGTTTAAGTGAACTACGAGCCCAATTGTTAATACTTTAACGGAAATTATTTGTAACTTGCGACAAGTAGAACAATGAATGGAACAGGTAGACGATTGAAATCAATGTATATATTGCTTCCATATAGTCTAAGAAACATGTACGCAAAGCATCCAAACAGTACCATTCGCCAATTTTTTGTTCTTCAAGTGTAAGTGAACAATGAGACCCAATGGTTAATCCTTTATCGGAAATTATTTGTAATTTTCGACAAGTAGAACAATGAATGGAACAGGTAGACGGTTGAAATCTTTGTACATGTTGCTTCTATATAATCTAAGAAACATATATGCAAAGCATCCAAACAGTACCATTCGCCAATTTCTTGTTCTTCAAGTTTAAGTAAACTACGATCCCCATTGTTAATCCCTTAACGGAAATTATTTCTAACTTCCGACAAGTAGAACAATGAATGGAACTGGTAGACGGTTGAAATCATTGTATATATTGCTTCTATATAGTCTAAGAAACATATCTGCAAATCATCCAAACAGTACAATTCGCCAATTATTTGATGTTCAAGTTTAAGTGAACTACGAGCCCCATTGTTAATACTTTAAAGGAAATTATTTGTAACTTGCGACAAGTAGAACAATGAATGGAACAGGTAGACGGTTGAAATCTTTGTATATATTGCTTCTATATAATCTAAGAAACATATATTCAAAGCATCCAAACAGTACTATTCGCCAATTTTTTGTTCTTCAAGTTTAAGTGAACTACGAGCCCCATTGTTAATACTTTAACGGAAATTATTTGTAACTTGCGACAAGTAGAACAATGAATGGAACAGGTAGACGGTTGAAATCAATGCATATGTTGCTTCTATATAGTCTAAGAAACATATATGCAAAGCATCCAAACAGTACCATTCGCCAATTTTTTGTTCTTCAAGTTTAAGTGAACAATGAGCCCCAATGGTTAATCATGAAAGGGAAATTATTTGTAACTTTCGACAAGTAGAACAATGAATGGAACACGTAGACGGTTGAAATCTTTGTATATATTGCTTCCATATAGTCTAAGAAACATATATTCAAAGCATCCAAACAGTACAATTCGCCAATTTTTTGTTCTTCAAGTTTAAGTGAACTACGAGCCCCATTGTTAATCCTTTAAAGGAAATTATTTGTAAATTTCGACAAGTAGAACAATGAATGGAACAGGTAGACGGTTGAAATCTTTGTATATATTGCTTCTATATAATCTAAGAAACATATATGCAAAGCATCCAAACAGTACAATTCGCCAATTTATTGTTCTTCAAGTTTAAGTGAACTACGAGCCCCATTGTTAATCCTTTAAAGGAAATGAGTTGTAAATTTCGACAAGTAGAACAATGAATGAAACAGGTAGAGGGATGAAATCTTTGTATGTATTGCATCTATATAGTCTAAGAAACATATATGCAAAGCATCCAAACAGTACAAGTCGCCAATTCATTGTTCTTCAAGTTTAAGTGAACAACGAGCCCCATTGTTAATCCTTTAAAGGAAATTATTTGTAACTTTCGACAAGTAGAACAATGAATGGAACAGGTAGACTGTTGAAATCATTGTATATATTGCTTCTATATAGTCTAAGAAACATATGTGCAAAGCATCCAAACAGTACAATTCGCCAATTTTTTGTTCTTCAAGTTTAAGTGAACAACGAGCCCCATTGTTAATCCTTTAAAGGAAATTAGTTGTAAATTTCGACAAGTAGAACAATGAATGGAACAGGTAGACTGTTGAAATCATTGTATATATTGCTTCTATATAGTCTAAGAAACATATGTGCAAAGCATCCAAACAGTACAATTCGCCAATTTTTTGTTCTTCAAGTTTAAGTGAACTACGAGCCCCATTGTTAATCCTTTAAAGGAAATTATTTGTAAATTTCGACAAGTAGAACAATGATTGGAACACGTCGACGGTTGAAATCTTTGTATATATTGCTTAAATATAGTCTAAGAAACATGTACGCAAAGCATCCAAACAGTACCATTCGCCAATTTTTTGTTCTTCAAGTTTAAGTGAACAATGAGCCCCATTGTTAATCCTTTAACGGAAATTAATTGTAACTTTCTACAAGTAGAACAATGATTGGAACACGTAGACGGTTGAAATCTTTGTATATATTGCTTCTATATAGCCTAAGAAACATATATGCAAAGCAACCAAACAGTACCATTCGCCAATTTTTTGTTCTTCAAGTTTAAGTGAACAAGGAGCCCCATTGATAATCATGAAACGGAAATTATTTGTAACTTTCGACATGTAGAACAATGAACGGAAGAGGTAGACGGTTGAAATCATTGTATATATATATTGCTTCTATATAGTCTAAGAAACATATATGCATAGCATCCAAACAGTACAATTCGCCAATTTATTGTTCTTCAAGTTTAAGTGAACAACGAGCCACATTGTTAATCCTTTAAAGGAAATTATTTGTAAATTTCGACAGGTAGAACAATGATTGGCACACGTAGACGGTTGAAATCTTTGTATATATTGCTTCTATATAGTCTGAAAAACATATATGCAAAGCATCCAAACAGTACAATTCGCCAATTTATTGTTCTTCAAGGTTAAGTGAACAATGAGCCCCATTGTTAATCCTTTATCGGAAATTATTTGTAACTTTCGACAAGTAGAACAATGAATGGAACAGGTAAACGGTTGAAATCTTTGTATATATTGCTTCTATATAGTCTAAGAAACATGTACGCAAAGCATCCAAACAGTACAATTCGCCAATTTAATGTTCTTCAAGTGTTAGTGAACTACGATCCCAATTGTTAATCCTTTAACGGAAATTATTTGTAACTTTCGACAAGTAAAACAATGAATGGAACAGGTAGACGGTTGAAATCATTGTACATATTGCTTCTACATAGTCTAAGAAACATATATGCAAAGCATCCAAACAGTACAATTCGCCAATTTATTGTTCTTCAAGTTTAAGTGAACAACGAGCCCCATTTTTAATCCTTTAAAGGAAATTATTTGTAACTTTCGACAAGTAGAACAATGAATGGAACAGGTAGACGGTTGAGATCTTTGTATATATTGCTTCTATATAGTCTAAGAAACATATATGCAAAGCATCCAAACAGTACAATTCGCCAATTTATTGTTCTTCAAGTTTAAGTGAACAACGAGCCCCATTTTTAATCCTTTAAAGGAAATTATTTGTAACTTTCTACAAGTAGAACAATGATTGGAACACGTAGACGGTTGAAATCTTTGTATATATTGCTTCCATATAGTCTAAGAAACATATATGCAAAGCATCCAAACAGTACCATTCGCCAATTTTTTGTTCTTCAAGTTTAAGTGAACAATGAGACCCATTGTTAATCCTTTATCGGAAATTATTTGTAACTTTCGACAAGTAGAACTATGAATGGAACAGGTAGACGGTTGAAATCATTGTATATATTGCTTATATAGTCTAAGAAACATATATGCAAAGCATCCAAACAGTACAATTCGCCAATTATTTGATCTTCAAGTTTAAGTGAACTACGAGCCCCATTGTTAATACTTTAACGGAAATTATTTGTAACTTGCGACAAGTAAAACAATGAATGGAACAGGTAGACGGTTGAAATCAATGTATATATTGCTTCTATATAGTTTATGAAACATATATGCAAAGCATCCAAACAGTACAATGCGCCAATTTTTTCTTCTTCAAGTTTAAGTGAACAATGAGCCCCATTGTTAATCCTTTAAAGGAAATTATTTGTAAATTTCGACGAGTAGAACAATGAATGGAACAGGTAGACGGAGGAAATCCTTCTATATATTGCTTCTATATAGTCTAAGAAACATATCTGCATATCATCCAAACAGTACAATTCGCCAATTATTTGATCTTCAAGTTTAAGTGAACTACGAGCCCCATTGTTAATACTTTAACGGAAATTATTTGTAATTTTCTACAAGTAGAACAATGAATGGAACAGGTAGACGGAGGAAATCCTTCTATATATTGCTTCTATATAGTCTAAGAAACATATCTGCATATCATCCAAACAGTACAATTCGCCAATTATTTGATCTTCAAGTTTAAGTGAACTACGAGCCCCATTGTTAATACTTTAACGGAAATTATTTGTAACTTGCGACAAGTAAAACAATGAATGGAACAGGTAGACGGTTGAAATCAATGTATATATTGCTTCTATATAGTTTATGAAACATATATGCAAAGCATCCAAACAGTACAATGCGCCAATTTTTTCTTCTTCAAGTTTAAGTGAACAATGAGCCCCATTGTTAATCCTTTAAAGGAAATTATTTGTAAATTTCGACGAGTAGAACAATGATTGGCACACGTAGACGGTTGAAATATTTGTATATATTGCTTCCATATAGTCTAAGAAACATATATGCAAAGCATCCAAACAGTACCATTCGCCAATTTTTTGTTCTTCAAGTTTAAGTGAACTACGAGCCCCATTGGTAATCATGAAACGGAAATTATTTGTAACTTTCGACAAGAAGAACAATGAATAGAACAGGTAGACGGTTGAAATCTTTGTATATGTAGCTTCTATATAGTCTAAGAAACCTATATGCAAAGCATCTAAACAGAAACATTCGCCAATTTTTTGATCTTCAAGTTTAAGTGAACAACGAGCTCCATTGATAATCCTTTATCGGAAATTATTTGTAACTTTCGACAAGTAGAACAATGAATGGAACAGGTAGACGGTTGAAATCTTTGTATATATTGCTTCTATATAGTCTAAGAAACATGTACGCAAAGCATCCAAACAGTACAATTTGCCAATTTATTGTTCTTCAAGTTTAAGTGAACAACGAGCCCCATTGATAATCATGAAACGGAAATTATTTGTAACTTTCGACATGTAGAACAATGAATGGAACAGGTAGACGGTTGAAATCATTATATATATTGCTTCTACATAGTCTAAGAAACATATATGCAAAGCATCCAAACAGTACCATTCGCCAATTTTTTGTTCTTCAAGATTATGTGAACTACGAGCCCCATTGTAAATACTTTAACGGAAATTAATTGTTATTTTCTACAAGTAGAACAATGAATGGAACAGGTAGACGGAGGAAATCCTTCTATATATTGCTTCTATATAGTCTAAGAAACATATCTGCATATCATCCAAACAGTACAATTCGCCAATTATTTGATCTTCAAGTTTAAGTGAACTACGAGCCCCATTGTTAATACTTTAACGGAAATTATTTGTAATTTTCTACAAGTAGAACAATGAATGGAACAGGTAGACGGAGGAAATCCTTCTATATATTGCTTCTATATAGTCTAAGAAACATATCTGCATATCATCCAAACAGTACAATTCGCCAATTATTTGATCTTCAAGTTTAAGTGAACTACGAGCCCCATTGTTAATACTTTAACGGAAATTATTTGTAACTTGCGACAAGTAAAACAATGAATGGAACAGGTAGACGGTTGAAATCAATGTATATATTGCTTCTATATAGTTTATGAAACATATATGCAAAGCATCCAAACAGTACAATTCGCCAATTTTTTGTTCTTCAAGTTTAAGTGAACTACGAGCCCCATTGTCAATCCTTTAACGGAAATTAATTGTAAATTTCGACAAGTAGAACAATGATTGGAACACGTAGACGGTTGAAATCTTTGCATATATTGCTTCCATATCGTCTAAGAAACATGTACGCAGAGCATCCAAACAGTACCATTCGCCAATTTTTTTTTCTTCAAGTTTAAGTGAACAATCAGCCCCAATGGTTAATCCTTTATCAGAAATTATTTGTAAATTTCGACAAGTAGAATAATGAATGGAACAGGTAGACGGTTGAAATCATTGTATATATTGCTTATATAGTCTAAGAAACATATATGCAAAGCATCCAAACAGTACAATTCGCCAATTTTTTGTTCTTCAAGTTTAAGTGAACTACGAGCCCCATTGTTAATCCTTTAAAGGAAATGAGTTGTAAATTTCGACAAGTAGAACAATGAATGGATCAGGTAGACGGTTGAAATCTTTGTATATATTGCTTCTATATAGTCTAAGAAACATGTACGCAAAGCATCCAAACAGTACAATTTGCCAATTTATTGTTCTTCAAGTTTAAGTGAACAACGAGCCCCATTGATAATCATGAAACGGAAATTATTTGTAACTTTCGACATGTAGAACAATGAATGGAACAGGTAGACGGTTGAAATCATTATATATATTGCTTCTACATAGTCTAAGAAACATATATGCAAAGCATCCAAACAGTACAATTCGCCAATTTATTGTTCTTCAAGTTTAAGTGAACAACGAGCCCCATTTTTAATCCTTTAAAGGAAATTATTTGTAACTTTCGACAAGTAGAACAATGAATGGAACAGGTAGACGGTTGAGATCTTTGTATATATTGCTTCTATATAGTCTAAGAAACATATATGCAAAGCATCCAAACAGTACAATTCGCCAATTTATTGTTCTTCAAGTTTAAGTGAACAACGAGCCCCATTTTTAATCCTTTAAAGGAAATTATTTGTAACATTCTACAAGTAGAACAATGATTGGAACACGTAGACGGTTGAAATCTTTGTATATATTGCTTCCATATAGTCTAAGAAACATATATGCAAAGCATCCAAACAGTACCATTCGCCAATTTTTTGTTCTTCAAGTTTAAGTGAACAATGAGACCCATTGTTAATCCTTTATCGGAAATTATTTGTAACTTTCGACAAGTAGAACTATGAATGGAACAGGTAGACGGTTGAAATCATTGTATATATTGCTTATATAGTCTAAGAAACATATATGCAAAGCATCCAAACAGTACAATTCGCCAATTTTTTGTTCTTCAAGTGTACGTGAACAATGAGCCCCATTGTTAATCCTTTATCGGAAATTATTTGTAACTTTCGACAAGTAGAACAATGAATGGAACTGGTAGACGGTTGAAATCATTGTATATATTGCTTCTATATAGTCTAAGAAACATATCTGCAAATCATCCAAACAGTACAATTCGCCAATTATTTGATCTTCTAGTTTAAGTGAACAATGAGCCCCATTGTTAATTCTTTATCGGAAATTATTTGTAACTTTCGACAAGTAGAACAATGAATGGAACAGGTAGACGGTTGAAATCTTTGAATATATTGCTTCTATATAGTCTAAGAAACATATATGCAAAGCATCCAAACAGTACAATTCGCCAATTTTTTGTTCTTCAAGGTTAAGTGAACAATGAGCCCCATTGTTAATTCTTTATCGGAAATTATTTGTAACTTTCGACAAGTAGAACAATGAATGGAACAGGTAGACGGTTGAAATCAATGTATATATTGCTTCTATATAGTTTATGAAACATATATGCAAAGCATCCAAACAGTACAATTCGCCAATTTTTTGTTCTTCAAGTTTAAGTGAACTACGAGCCCCATTGTCAATCCTTTAACGGAAATTAATTGTAAATTTCGACAAGTAGAACAATGATTGGAACACGTAGACGGTTGAAATCTTTGCATATATTGCTTCCATATCGTCTAAGAAACATGTACGCAGAGCATCCAAACAGTACCATTCGCCAATTTTTTTTTCTTCAAGTTTAAGTGAACAATCAGCCCCAATGGTTAATCCTTTATCAGAAATTATTTGTAAATTTCGACAAGTAGAATAATGAATGGAACAGGTAGACGGTTGAAATCATTGTATATATTGCTTATATAGTCTAAGAAACATATATGCAAAGCATCCAAACAGTACAATTCGCCAATTTTTTGTTCTTCAAGTTTAAGTGAACTACGAGCCCCATTGTTAATCCTTTAAAGGAAATGAGTTGTAAATTTCGACAAGTAGAACAATGAATGAAACAGGTAGAGGGATGAAATCTTTGTATGTATTGCATCTATATAGTCTAAGAAACATATATGCAAAGCATCCAAACAGTACAAGTCGCCAATTCATTGTTCTTCAAGTTTAAGTGAACAACGAGCCCCATTGTTAATCCTTTAAAGGAAATTATTTGTAACTTTCGACAAGTAGAACAATGAATGGAACAGGTAGACTGTTGAAATCATTGTATATATTGCTTCTATATAGTCTAAGAAACATATGTGCAAAGCATCCAAACAGTACAATTCGCCAATTTTTTGTTCTTCAAGTTTAAGTGAACAACGAGCCCCATTGTTAATCCTTTAAAGGAAATTAGTTGTAAATTTCGACAAGTAGAACAATGAATGGAACAGGTAGACTGTTGAAATCATTGTATATATTGCTTCTATATAGTCTAAGAAACATATGTGCAAAGCATCCAAACAGTACAATTCGCCAATTTTTTGTTCTTCAAGTTTAAGTGAACTACGAGCCCCATTGTTAATCCTTTAAAGGAAATTATTTGTAAATTTCGACAAGTAGAACAATGATTGGAACACGTCGACGGTTGAAATCTTTGTATATATTGCTTAAATATAGTCTAAGAAACATGTACGCAAAGCATCCAAACAGTACCATTCGCCAATTTTTTGTTCTTCAAGTTTAAGTGAACAATGAGCCCCATTGTTAATCCTTTAACGGAAATTAATTGTAACTTTCTACAAGTAGAACAATGATTGGAACACGTAGACGGTTGAAATCTTTGTATATATTGCTTCTATATAGCCTAAGAAACATATATGCAAAGCAACCAAACAGTACCATTCGCCAATTTTTTGTTCTTCAAGTTTAAGTGAACAAGGAGCCCCATTGATAATCATGAAACGGAAATTATTTGTAACTTTCGACATGTAGAACAATGAACGGAAGAGTTAGACGGTTGAAATCATTGTATATATATATTGCTTCTATATAGTCTAAGAAACATATATGCATAGCATCCAAACAGTACAATTCGCCAATTTATTGTTCTTCAAGTTTAAGTGAACAACGAGCCACATTGTTAATCCTTTAAAGGAAATTATTTGTAAATTTCGACAGGTAGAACAATGATTGGCACACGTAGACGGTTGAAATCTTTGTATATATTGCTTCTATATAGTCTGAAAAACATATATGCAAAGCATCCAAACAGTACAATTCGCCAATTTATTGTTCTTCAAGGTTAAGTGAACAATGAGCCCCATTGTTAATCCTTTATCGGAAATTATTTGTAACTTTCGACAAGTAGAACAATGAATGGAACAGGTAAACGGTTGAAATCTTTGTATATATTGCTTCTATATAGTCTAAGAAACATGTACGCAAAGCATCCAAACAGTACAATTCGCCAATTTAATGTTCTTCAAGTTTTAGTGAACTACGATCCCAATTGTTAATCCTTTAACGGAAATTATTTGTAACTTTCGACAAGTAAAACAATGAATGGAACAGGTAGACGGTTGAAATCATTGTACATATTGCTTCTACATAGTCTAAGAAACATATATGCAAAGCATCCAAACAGTACAATTCGCCAATTTATTGTTCTTCAAGTTTAAGTGAACAACGAGCCCCATTTTTAATCCTTTAAAGGAAATTATTTGTAACTTTCGACAAGTAGAACAATGAATGGAACAGGTAGACGGTTGAGATCTTTGTATATATTGCTTCTATATAGTCTAAGAAACATATATGCAAAGCATCCAAACAGTACAATTCGCCAATTTATTGTTCTTCAAGTTTAAGTGAACAACGAGCCCCATTTTTAATCCTTTAAAGGAAATTATTTGTAACTTTCTACAAGTAGAACAATGATTGGAACACGTAGACGGTTGAAATCTTTGTATATATTGCTTCCATATAGTCTAAGAAACATATATGCAAAGCATCCAAACAGTACCATTCGCCAATTTTTTGTTCTTCAAGTTTAAGTGAACAATGAGACCCATTGTTAATCCTTTATCGGAAATTATTTGTAACTTTCGACAAGTAGAACTATGAATGGAACAGGTAGACGGTTGAAATCATTGTATATATTGCTTATATCGTCTAAGAAACATATATGCAAAGCATCCAAACAGTACAATTCGCCAATTATTTGATCTTCAAGTTTAAGTGAACTACGAGCCCCATTGTTAATACTTTAACGGAAATTATTTGTAACTTGCGACAAGTAAAACAATGAATGGAACAGGTAGACGGTTGAAATCAATGTATATATTGCTTCTATATAGTTTATGAAACATATATGCAAAGCATCCAAACAGTACAATGCGCCAATTTTTTCTTCTTCAAGTTTAAGTGAACAATGAGCCCCATTGTTAATCCTTTAAAGGAAATTATTTGTAAATTTCGACGAGTAGAACAATGAATGGAACAGGTAGACGGAGGAAATCCTTCTATATATTGCTTCTATATAGTCTAAGAAACATATCTGCATATCATCCAAACAGTACAATTCGCCAATTATTTGATCTTCAAGTTTAAGTGAACTACGAGCCCCATTGTTAATACTTTAACGGAAATTATTTGTAATTTTCTACAAGTAGAACAATGAATGGAACAGGTAGACGGAGGAAATCCTTCTATATATTGCTTCTATATAGTCTAAGAAACATATCTGCATATCATCCAAACAGTACAATTCGCCAATTATTTGATCTTCAAGTTTAAGTGAACTACGAGCCCCATTGTTAATACTTTAACGGAAATTATTTGTAACTTGCGACAAGTAAAACAATGAATGGAACAGGTAGACGGTTGAAATCAATGTATATATTGCTTCTATATAGTTTATGAAACATATATGCAAAGCATCCAAACAGTACAATGCGCCAATTTTTTCTTCTTCAAGTTTAAGTGAACAATGAGCCCCATTGTTAATCCTTTAAAGGAAATTATTTGTAAATTTCGACGAGTAGAACAATGATTGGCACACGTAGACGGTTGAAATATTTGTATATATTGCTTCCATATAGTCTAAGAAACATATATGCAAAGCATCCAAACAGTACCATTCGCCAATTTTTTGTTCTTCAAGTTTAAGTGAACTACGAGCCCCATTGGTAATCATGAAACGGAAATTATTTGTAACTTTCGACAAGAAGAACAATGAATAGAACAGGTAGACGGTTGAAATCTTTGTATATGTAGCTTCTATATAGTCTAAGAAACCTATATGCAAAGCATCTAAACAGAAACATTCGCCAATTTTTTGATCTTCAAGTTTAAGTGAACAACGAGCTCCATTGATAATCCTTTATCGGAAATTATTTGTAACTTTCGACAAGTAGAACAATGAATGGAACAGGTAGACGGTTGAAATCTTTGTATATATTGCTTCTATATAGTCTAAGAAACATGTACGCAAAGCATCCAAACAGTACAATTTGCCAATTTATTGTTCTTCAAGTTTAAGTGAACAACGAGCCCCATTGATAATCATGAAACGGAAATTATTTGTAACTTTCGACATGTAGAACAATGAATGGAACAGGTAGACGGTTGAAATCATTATATATATTGCTTCTACATAGTCTAAGAAACATATATGCAAAGCATCCAAACAGTACCATTCGCCAATTTTTTGTTCTTCAAGATTATGTGAACTACGAGCCCCATTGTAAATACTTTAACGGAAATTAATTGTTATTTTCTACAAGTAGAACAATGAATGGAACAGGTAGACGGAGGAAATCCTTCTATATATTGCTTCTATATAGTCTAAGAAACATATCTGCATATCATCCAAACAGTACAATTCGCCAATTATTTGATCTTCAAGTTTAAGTGAACTACGAGCCCCATTGTTAATACTTTAACGGAAATTATTTGTAATTTTCTACAAGTAGAACAATGAATGGAACAGGTAGACGGAGGAAATCCTTCTATATATTGCTTCTATATAGTCTAAGAAACATATCTGCATATCATCCAAACAGTACAATTCGCCAATTATTTGATCTTCAAGTTTAAGTGAACTACGAGCCCCATTGTTAATACTTTAACGGAAATTATTTGTAACTTGCGACAAGTAAAACAATGAATGGAACAGGTAGACGGTTGAAATCAATGTATATATTGCTTCTATATAGTTTATGAAACATATATGCAAAGCATCCAAACAGTACAATTCGCCAATTTTTTGTTCTTCAAGTTTAAGTGAACTACGAGCCCCATTGTCAATCCTTTAACGGAAATTAATTGTAAATTTCGACAAGTAGAACAATGATTGGAACACGTAGACGGTTGAAATCTTTGCATATATTGCTTCCATATCGTCTAAGAAACATGTACGCAGAGCATCCAAACAGTTCCATTCGCCAATTTTTTTTTCTTCAAGTTTAAGTGAACAATCAGCCCCAATGGTTAATCCTTTATCAGAAATTATTTGTAAATTTCGACAAGTAGAATAATGAATGGAACAGGTAGACGGTTGAAATCATTGTATATATTGCTTATATAGTCTAAGAAACATATATGCAAAGCATCCAAACAGTACAATTCGCCAATTTTTTGTTCTTCAAGTTTAAGTGAACTACGAGCCCCATTGTTAATCCTTTAAAGGAAATGAGTTGTAAATTTCGACAAGTAGAACAATGAATGGATCAGGTAGACGGTTGAAATCTTTGTATATATTGCTTCTATATAGTCTAAGAAACATGTACGCAAAGCATCCAAACAGTACAATTTGCCAATTTATTGTTCTTCAAGTTTAAGTGAACAACGAGCCCCATTGATAATCATGAAACGGAAATTATTTGTAACTTTCGACATGTAGAACAATGAATGGAACAGGTAGACGGTTGAAATCATTATATATATTGCTTCTACATAGTCTAAGAAACATATATGCAAAGCATCCAAACAGTACAATTCGCCAATTTATTGTTCTTCAAGTTTAAGTGAACAACGAGCCCCATTTTTAATCCTTTAAAGGAAATTATTTGTAACTTTCGACAAGTAGAACAATGAATGGAACAGGTAGACGGTTGAGATCTTTGTATATATTGCTTCTATATAGTCTAAGAAACATATATGCAAAGCATCCAAACAGTACAATTCGCCAATTTATTGTTCTTCAAGTTTAAGTGAACAACGAGCCCCATTTTTAATCCTTTAAAGGAAATTATTTGTAACATTCTACAAGTAGAACAATGATTGGAACACGTAGACGGTTGAAATCTTTGTATATATTGCTTCCATATAGTCTAAGAAACATATATGCAAAGCATCCAAACAGTACCATTCGCCAATTTTTTGTTCTTCAAGTTTAAGTGAACAATGAGACCCATTGTTAATCCTTTATCGGAAATTATTTGTAACTTTCGACAAGTAGAACTATGAATGGAACAGGTAGACGGTTGAAATCATTGTATATATTGCTTATATAGTCTAAGAAACATATATGCAAAGCATCCAAACAGTACAATTCGCCAATTTTTTGTTCTTCAAGTGTACGTGAACAATGAGCCCCATTGTTAATCCTTTATCGGAAATTATTTGTAACTTTCGACAAGTAGAACAATGAATGGAACTGGTAGACGGTTGAAATCATTGTATATATTGCTTCTATATAGTCTAAGAAACATATCTGCAAATCATCCAAACAGTACAATTCGCCAATTATTTGATCTTCAAGTTTAAGTGAACAATGAGCCCCATTGTTAATTCTTTATCGGAAATTATTTGTAACTTTCGGCAAGTAGAACAATGAATGGAACAGGTAGACGGTTGAAATCTTTGAATATATTGCTTCTATATAGTCTAAGAAACATATATGCAAAGCATCCAAACAGTACAATTCGCCAATTTTTTGTTCTTCAAGGTTAAGTGAACAATGAGCCCCATTGTTAATTCTTTATCGGAAATTATTTGTAACTTTCGACAAGTAGAACAATGAATGGAACAGGTAGACGGTTGAAATCTTTGAATATATTGTTTCTATATAGTCTAAGAAACATATATGCAAAGCATCCAAACAGTACAATTCGCCAATTTTTTGTTCTTCAAGTTTAAGTGAACAATGAGCCCCAATGGTTAATCCTTTATCGGAAATTATTTGTAATTTTCGACAAGTAGAACAATGATTGGAACACGTAGACGGTTGAAATCTTTGTATATATTGTATCTATATAGTCTAAGAAACATATATGCAAAGCATCCAAACAGTACAATTCGCCAATTTTTTGTTCTTCAAGTTTAAGTGAACTACGAGCCCCAATGGTTAATCCTTTATCGGAAATTATTTGTAATTTTCGACAAGTAGAACAATGATTGGAACACGTAGACGGTTGAAATCTTTGTATATATTGTATCTATATAGTCTAAGAAACATATATGCAAAGCATCCAAACAGTACAATTCGCCAATTTTTTGTTCTTCAAGTTTAAGTGAACTACGAGCCCCAATGGTTAATCCTTTATCGGAAATTATTTGTAATTTTCGACAAGTAGAACAATGATTGGAACACGTAGACGGTTGAAATCTTTGTATATATTGTATCTATATAGTCTAAGAAACATATATGCAAAGCATCCAAACAGTACAATTCGCCAATTTTTTGTTCTTCAAGTTTAAGTGAACTACGAGCCCCAATGGTTAATCCTTTATCGGAAATTATTTGTAATTTTCGACAAGTAGAACAATGATTGGAACACGTAGACGGTTGAAATCTTTGTATATATTGCTTCCATATAGTCTAAGAAACATATATGCATATCATCCAAACAGTACCATTCGCCAATTTTTTGTTCTTCAAGTTTAAGTGAACAACGAGCCCCATTGATAGTCATGAAACGGAAATTATTTGTAACTTTCGACATGTAGAACAATGAATGGAACAGGTAAACGGTTGAAATAATTGTATATATTGCTTCCATATAGTCTAAGAAACATATATGCAAAGCATCCAAACAGTACCATTCGCCAATTTTTATTCTTCAAGTTTAAGTGAACAATGAGCCCCATTTTTAATCCTTTAACGGAAATTAATTCTAACTTTCTACAAGTAGAACAATGATTGGAACACGTAGACGGTTGAAATCTTTGTATATATTGTATCTATATAGTCTAAGAAACATATGTGCAAAGCATCCAAACAGTACCATTCGCCAATTTTTTGTTCTTCAAGTTTAAGTAAACTACGATCCCCATTGTTAATCCCTTAACGGAAATTATTTGTAACATTCGACAAGTAGAACAATGAATGGAACAGGTAGACGGTTGAAATCATTGTATATATTGCTTCTATATAGTCTAAGAAACATATCTGCATATTATCCAAACAGTACAATTCGCCAATTATTTGATCTTCAAGTTTAACTGAACTACGAGCCCCATTGTTAATACTTTAACGGAAATTATTTGTAACTTGCGACAAGTAGAACAATGAATGGAACAGGTAGACGGTTGAAATCTTTGTATATATTGCTTCCACATAATCTAAGAAACATATATGCAAATCATCCAAACAGTACCATTCGCCAATTTTTTGTTCTTCAAGTTTAAGTGAACAACGAGCCCCATTGATAGTCATGAAACGGAAATTATTTGTAACTTTCGACATGTAGAACAATGAATGGAACAGGTAAACGGTTGAAATAATTGTATATATTGCTTCCATATAGTCTAAGAAACATATATGCAAAGCATCCAAACAGTACCATTCGCCAATTTTTATTCTTCAAGTTTAAGTGAACAATGAGCCCCATTTTTAATCCTTTAACGGAAATTAATTCTAACTTTCTACAAGTAGAACAATGATTGGCACACGTAGACGGTTGAAATCTTTGTATATATTGCTTCTATATAGTCTGAAAAACATATATGCAAAGCATCCAAACAGTACAATTCGCCAATTTATTGTTCTTCAAGGTTAAGTGAACAATGAGCCCCATTGTTAATCCTTTATCGGAAATTATTTGTAACTTTCGACAAGTAGAACAATGAATGGAACAGGTAAACGGTTGAAATCTTTGTATATATTGCTTCTATATAGTCTAAGAAACATGTACGCAAAGCATCCAAACAGTACAATTCGCCAATTTAATGTTCTTCAAGTTTTAGTGAACTACGATCCCAATTGTTAATCCTTTAACGGAAATTATTTGTAACTTTCGACAAGTAAAACAATGAATGGAACAGGTAGACGGTTGAAATCATTGTACATATTGCTTCTACATAGTCTAAGAAACATATATGCAAAGCATCCAAACAGTACAATTCGCCAATTTATTGTTCTTCAAGTTTAAGTGAACAACGAGCCCCATTTTTAATCCTTTAAAGGAAATTATTTGTAACTTTCGACAAGTAGAACAATGAATGGAACAGGTAGACGGTTGAGATCTTTGTATATATTGCTTCTATATAGTCTAAGAAACATATATGCAAAGCATCCAAACAGTACAATTCGCCAATTTATTGTTCTTCAAGTTTAAGTGAACAACGAGCCCCATTTTTAATCCTTTAAAGGAAATTATTTGTAACTTTCTACAAGTAGAACAATGATTGGAACACGTAGACGGTTGAAATCTTTGTATATATTGCTTCCATATAGTCTAAGAAACATATATGCAAAGCATCCAAACAGTACCATTCGCCAATTTTTTGTTCTTCAAGTTTAAGTGAACAATGAGACCCATTGTTAATCCTTTATCGGAAATTATTTGTAACTTTCGACAAGTAGAACTATGAATGGAACAGGTAGACGGTTGAAATCATTGTATATATTGCTTATATCGTCTAAGAAACATATATGCAAAGCATCCAAACAGTACAATTCGCCAATTATTTGATCTTCAAGTTTAAGTGAACTACGAGCCCCATTGTTAATACTTTAACGGAAATTATTTGTAACTTGCGACAAGTAAAACAATGAATGGAACAGGTAGACGGTTGAAATCAATGTATATATTGCTTCTATATAGTTTATGAAACATATATGCAAAGCATCCAAACAGTACAATGCGCCAATTTTTTCTTCTTCAAGTTTAAGTGAACAATGAGCCCCATTGTTAATCCTTTAAAGGAAATTATTTGTAAATTTCGACGAGTAGAACAATGAATGGAACAGGTAGACGGAGGAAATCCTTCTATATATTGCTTCTATATAGTCTAAGAAACATATCTGCATATCATCCAAACAGTACAATTCGCCAATTATTTGATCTTCAAGTTTAAGTGAACTACGAGCCCCATTGTTAATACTTTAACGGAAATTATTTGTAATTTTCTACAAGTAGAACAATGAATGGAACAGGTAGACGGAGGAAATCCTTCTATATATTGCTTCTATATAGTCTAAGAAACATATCTGCATATCATCCAAACAGTACAATTCGCCAATTATTTGATCTTCAAGTTTAAGTGAACTACGAGCCCCATTGTTAATACTTTAACGGAAATTATTTGTAACTTGCGACAAGTAAAACAATGAATGGAACAGGTAGACGGTTGAAATCAATGTATATATTGCTTCTATATAGTTTATGAAACATATATGCAAAGCATCCAAACAGTACAATGCGCCAATTTTTTCTTCTTCAAGTTTAAGTGAACAATGAGCCCCATTGTTAATCCTTTAAAGGAAATTATTTGTAAATTTCGACGAGTAGAACAATGATTGGCACACGTAGACGGTTGAAATATTTGTATATATTGCTTCCATATAGTCTAAGAAACATATATGCAAAGCATCCAAACAGTACCATTCGCCAATTTTTTGTTCTTCAAGTTTAAGTGAACTACGAGCCCCATTGGTAATCATGAAACGGAAATTATTTGTAACTTTCGACAAGAAGAACAATGAATAGAACAGGTAGACGGTTGAAATCTTTGTATATGTAGCTTCTATATAGTCTAAGAAACCTATATGCAAAGCATCTAAACAGAAACATTCGCCAATTTTTTGATCTTCAAGTTTAAGTGAACAACGAGCTCCATTGATAATCCTTTATCGGAAATTATTTGTAACTTTCGACAAGTAGAACAATGAATGGAACAGGTAGACGGTTGAAATCTTTGTATATATTGCTTCTATATAGTCTAAGAAACATGTACGCAAAGCATCCAAACAGTACAATTTGCCAATTTATTGTTCTTCAAGTTTAAGTGAACAACGAGCCCCATTGATAATCATGAAACGGAAATTATTTGTAACTTTCGACATGTAGAACAATGAATGGAACAGGTAGACGGTTGAAATCATTATATATATTGCTTCTACATAGTCTAAGAAACATATATGCAAAGCATCCAAACAGTACCATTCGCCAATTTTTTGTTCTTCAAGATTATGTGAACTACGAGCCCCATTGTAAATACTTTAACGGAAATTAATTGTTATTTTCTACAAGTAGAACAATGAATGGAACAGGTAGACGGAGGAAATCCTTCTATATATTGCTTCTATATAGTCTAAGAAACATATCTGCATATCATCCAAACAGTACAATTCGCCAATTATTTGATCTTCAAGTTTAAGTGAACTACGAGCCCCATTGTTAATACTTTAACGGAAATTATTTGTAATTTTCTACAAGTAGAACAATGAATGGAACAGGTAGACGGAGGAAATCCTTCTATATATTGCTTCTATATAGTCTAAGAAACATATCTGCATATCATCCAAACAGTACAATTCGCCAATTATTTGATCTTCAAGTTTAAGTGAACTACGAGCCCCATTGTTAATACTTTAACGGAAATTATTTGTAACTTGCGACAAGTAAAACAATGAATGGAACAGGTAGACGGTTGAAATCAATGTATATATTGCTTCTATATAGTTTATGAAACATATATGCAAAGCATCCAAACAGTACAATTCGCCAATTTTTTGTTCTTCAAGTTTAAGTGAACTACGAGCCCCATTGTCAATCCTTTAACGGAAATTAATTGTAAATTTCGACAAGTAGAACAATGATTGGAACACGTAGACGGTTGAAATCTTTGCATATATTGCTTCCATATCGTCTAAGAAACATGTACGCAGAGCATCCAAACAGTTCCATTCGCCAATTTTTTTTTCTTCAAGTTTAAGTGAACAATCAGCCCCAATGGTTAATCCTTTATCAGAAATTATTTGTAAATTTCGACAAGTAGAATAATGAATGGAACAGGTAGACGGTTGAAATCATTGTATATATTGCTTATATAGTCTAAGAAACATATATGCAAAGCATCCAAACAGTACAATTCGCCAATTTTTTGTTCTTCAAGTTTAAGTGAACTACGAGCCCCATTGTTAATCCTTTAAAGGAAATGAGTTGTAAATTTCGACAAGTAGAACAATGAATGGATCAGGTAGACGGTTGAAATCTTTGTATATATTGCTTCTATATAGTCTAAGAAACATGTACGCAAAGCATCCAAACAGTACAATTTGCCAATTTATTGTTCTTCAAGTTTAAGTGAACAACGAGCCCCATTGATAATCATGAAACGGAAATTATTTGTAACTTTCGACATGTAGAACAATGAATGGAACAGGTAGACGGTTGAAATCATTATATATATTGCTTCTACATAGTCTAAGAAACATATATGCAAAGCATCCAAACAGTACAATTCGCCAATTTATTGTTCTTCAAGTTTAAGTGAACAACGAGCCCCATTTTTAATCCTTTAAAGGAAATTATTTGTAACTTTCGACAAGTAGAACAATGAATGGAACAGGTAGACGGTTGAGATCTTTGTATATATTGCTTCTATATAGTCTAAGAAACATATATGCAAAGCATCCAAACAGTACAATTCGCCAATTTATTGTTCTTCAAGTTTAAGTGAACAACGAGCCCCATTTTTAATCCTTTAAAGGAAATTATTTGTAACATTCTACAAGTAGAACAATGATTGGAACACGTAGACGGTTGAAATCTTTGTATATATTGCTTCCATATAGTCTAAGAAACATATATGCAAAGCATCCAAACAGTACCATTCGCCAATTTTTTGTTCTTCAAGTTTAAGTGAACAATGAGACCCATTGTTAATCCTTTATCGGAAATTATTTGTAACTTTCGACAAGTAGAACTATGAATGGAACAGGTAGACGGTTGAAATCATTGTATATATTGCTTATATAGTCTAAGAAACATATATGCAAAGCATCCAAACAGTACAATTCGCCAATTTTTTGTTCTTCAAGTGTACGTGAACAATGAGCCCCATTGTTAATCCTTTATCGGAAATTATTTGTAACTTTCGACAAGTAGAACAATGAATGGAACTGGTAGACGGTTGAAATCATTGTATATATTGCTTCTATATAGTCTAAGAAACATATCTGCAAATCATCCAAACAGTACAATTCGCCAATTATTTGATCTTCAAGTTTAAGTGAACAATGAGCCCCATTGTTAATTCTTTATCGGAAATTATTTGTAACTTTCGGCAAGTAGAACAATGAATGGAACAGGTAGACGGTTGAAATCTTTGAATATATTGCTTCTATATAGTCTAAGAAACATATATGCAAAGCATCCAAACAGTACAATTCGCCAATTTTTTGTTCTTCAAGGTTAAGTGAACAATGAGCCCCATTGTTAATTCTTTATCGGAAATTATTTGTAACTTTCGACAAGTAGAACAATGAATGGAACAGGTAGACGGTTGAAATCTTTGAATATATTGTTTCTATATAGTCTAAGAAACATATATGCAAAGCATCCAAACAGTACAATTCGCCAATTTTTTGTTCTTCAAGTTTAAGTGAACAATGAGCCCCAATGGTTAATCCTTTATCGGAAATTATTTGTAATTTTCGACAAGTAGAACAATGATTGGAACACGTAGACGGTTGAAATCTTTGTATATATTGTATCTATATAGTCTAAGAAACATATATGCAAAGCATCCAAACAGTACAATTCGCCAATTTTTTGTTCTTCAAGTTTAAGTGAACTACGAGCCCCAATGGTTAATCCTTTATCGGAAATTATTTGTAATTTTCGACAAGTAGAACAATGATTGGAACACGTAGACGGTTGAAATCTTTGTATATATTGTATCTATATAGTCTAAGAAACATATATGCAAAGCATCCAAACAGTACAATTCGCCAATTTTTTGTTCTTCAAGTTTAAGTGAACTACGAGCCCCAATGGTTAATCCTTTATCGGAAATTATTTGTAATTTTCGACAAGTAGAACAATGATTGGAACACGTAGACGGTTGAAATCTTTGTATATATTGTATCTATATAGTCTAAGAAACATATATGCAAAGCATCCAAACAGTACAATTCGCCAATTTTTTGTTCTTCAAGTTTAAGTGAACTACGAGCCCCAATGGTTAATCCTTTATCGGAAATTATTTGTAATTTTCGACAAGTAGAACAATGATTGGAACACGTAGACGGTTGAAATCTTTGTATATATTGCTTCCATATAGTCTAAGAAACATATATGCATATCATCCAAACAGTACCATTCGCCAATTTTTTGTTCTTCAAGTTTAAGTGAACAACGAGCCCCATTGATAGTCATGAAACGGAAATTATTTGTAACTTTCGACATGTAGAACAATGAATGGAACAGGTAAACGGTTGAAATAATTGTATATATTGCTTCCATATAGTCTAAGAAACATATATGCAAAGCATCCAAACAGTACCATTCGCCAATTTTTATTCTTCAAGTTTAAGTGAACAATGAGCCCCATTTTTAATCCTTTAACGGAAATTAATTCTAACTTTCTACAAGTAGAACAATGATTGGAACACGTAGACGGTTGAAATCTTTGTATATATTGTATCTATATAGTCTAAGAAACATATGTGCAAAGCATCCAAACAGTACCATTCGCCAATTTTTTGTTCTTCAAGTTTAAGTAAACTACGATCCCCATTGTTAATCCCTTAACGGAAATTATTTGTAACATTCGACAAGTAGAACAATGAATGGAACAGGTAGACGGTTGAAATCATTGTATATATTGCTTCTATATAGTCTAAGAAACATATCTGCATATTATCCAAACAGTACAATTCGCCAATTATTTGATCTTCAAGTTTAACTGAACTACGAGCCCCATTGTTAATACTTTAACGGAAATTATTTGTAACTTGCGACAAGTAGAACAATGAATGGAACAGGTAGACGGTTGAAATCTTTGTATATATTGCTTCCACATAATCTAAGAAACATATATGCAAATCATCCAAACAGTACCATTCGCCAATTTTTTGTTCTTCAAGTTTAAGTGAACAACGAGCCCCATTGATAGTCATGAAACGGAAATTATTTGTAACTTTCGACATGTAGAACAATGAATGGAACAGGTAAACGGTTGAAATCTTTGTATATATTGCTTCTATATAATCTAAGAAACATATATGCAAATCATCCAAACGGTACCATTCGCCAATTTTTTGTTCTTCAAGTTTAAGTGAACAATGAGCCCCAATGGTTAATCCTTTATCGGAAATTATTTGTAATTTTCGACAAGTAGAACAATGATTGGAACACGTAGACGGTTGAAATCTTTGTATATATTGGTTCTATACAGTGTAAGAAACATATATGCAAATCATCCAAACGGTACCATTCGCCATTTTTTGTTCTTCAAGTTTAAGTGAACAATGAGCCCCAATGGTTAATCCTTTATCGGAAATTATTTGTAATTTTCGACAAGTAGAACAATGATTGGAACACGTAGACGGTTGAAATCTTTGTATATATTGCTTCTATATAGTCTAAGAAACATATGTGCAAAGCATCCAAACAGTACCATTCGCCAATTTTTTGTTCTTCAAGTTTACGTGAACAATGAGCCCCATTGTTAATCCTTTATCGGAAATTATTTGTAACTTTCGACAAGTAGAACAATGAATGGAACTGGTAGACGGTTGAAGTCATTGTATATATTGCTTCTATATAGTCTAAGAAACATATCTGCATATTATCCAAACAGTACAATTCGCCAATTATTTGATCTTCAAGTTTAACTGAACTACGAGCCCCATTGTTAATACTTTAACGGAAATTATTTGTAACTTGCGACAAGTAGAACAATGAATGGAACAGGTAGACGGTTGAAATCTTTGTATATATTGCTTCTACATAATCTAAGAAACATATATGCAAATCATCCAAACAGTACCATTCGCCAATTTTTTGTTCTTCAAGTTTAAGTGAACAACGAGCCCCATTGATAGTCATGAAACGGAAATTATTTGTAACTTTCGACATGTAGAACAATGAATGGAACAGGTAGACGGTTGAAATCTTTGAATATATTGTTTCTATATAGTCTAAGAAACATATATGCAAAGCATCCAAACCGTACAATTTGCCAATTTTTTGTTCTTCAAGTTTAAGTGAACAATGAGCCCCAATGGTTAATCCTTTATCGGAAATTATTTGTAACTTTCGACAAGTAGAACAATGATTGGAACACGTAGACGGTTGAAATCTTTGTATATATTGCTTCTATATAGTCTAAGAAACATATATGCAAAGCATCCAAACAGTACCATTCGCCAATTTTTTGTTCTTCAGGTTTAAGTGAACAACGAGCCCCATTGATAATCATGAAACGGAAATTATTTGTAACTTTCGACATGTAGAACAATGAATGGAACAGGTAGACGGTTGTAGTCATTGTATATATTGCTTCTATATAGTCTAAGAAACATATCTGCATATTATCCAAACAGTACAATTCGCCAATTATTTGATCTTCAAGTTTAACTGAACTACGAGCCCCATTGTTAATCATGAAATGGAAATTATTTGTAACTTTCTACAAGTAGAACAATGAATAGTACAGGTAGACGGGTGAAATCTTTGTATATATTGCTTCTACATAATCTAAGAAACATATATGCAAATCATCCAAACAGTACCATTCGCCAATTTTTTGTTCTTCAAGTTTAAGTGAACAACGAGCCCCATTGATAGTCATGAAACGGAAATTATTTGTAACTTTCGACATGTAGAACAGTGAATGGAAAAGGTAAACGGTTGAAATAATTGTATATATTGCTTCCATATAGTCTAAGAAACATATATGCAAAGCATCCAAACAGTACCATTCGCCAATTTTTTGTTCTACAAGTTTAAGTGAACAATGAGCCCCATTTTTAATCCTTTAACGGAAATTAATTCTAACTTTCTACAAGTAGAACAATGATTGGAACACGTAGACGGTTGAAATCTTTGTATATATTGTATCTATATAGTCTAAGAAACATATGTGCAAAGCATCCAAACAGTACCATTCGCCAATTTTTTGTTCTTCAAGTTTAAGTAAACTACGATCCCCATTGTTAATCCCTTAACGGAAATTATTTGTAACATTCGACAAGTAGAACAATGAATGGAACAGGTAGACGGTTGAAATCATTGTATATATTGCTTCTATATAGTCTAAGAAACATATCTGCATATTATCCAAACAGTACAATTCGCCAATTATTTGATCTTCAAGTTTAACTGAACTACGAGCCCCATTGTTAATACTTTAACGGAAATTATTTGTAACTTGCGACAAGTAGAACAATGAATGGAACAGGTAGACGGTTGAAATCTTTGTATATATTGCTTCCACATAATCTAAGAAACATATATGCAAATCATCCAAACAGTACCATTCGCCAATTTTTTGTTCTTCAAGTTTAAGTGAACAACGAGCCCCATTGATAGTCATGAAACGGAAATTATTTGTAACTTTCGACATGTAGAACAATGAATGGAACAGGTAAACGGTTGAAATAATTGTATATATTGCTTCCATATAGTCTAAGAAACATATATGCAAAGCATCCAAACAGTACCATTCGCCAATTTTTTGTTCTTCAAGTTTAAGTGAACAATGAGCCCCATTGTTAATCCTTTAACGGAAATTAATTGTAACTTTCTACAAGTAGAACAATGATTGGAAGACTTAGACGCTTGAAATCTTTGTATATATTGCTTCTATATAGTCTAAGAAACATATATGCAAAGCATCCAAACAGTACCATTCGCCAATTTTTATTCTTCAAGTTTAAGTGAACAATGAGCCCCATTTTTAATCCTTTAACGGAAATTAATTCTAACTTTCTACAAGTAGAACAATGATTGGAACACGTAGACGGTTGAAATCTTTGTATATATTGTATCTATATAGTCTAAGAAACATATGTGCAAAGCATCCAAACAGTACCATTCGCCAATTTTTTGTTCTTCAAGTTTAAGTAAACTACGATCCCCATTGTTAATCCCTTAACGGAAATTATTTGTAACATTCGACAAGTAGAACAATGAATGGAACAGGTAGACGGTTGAAATCATTGTATATATTGCTTCTATATAGTCTAAGAAACATATATGCAAAGCATCCAAACAGTACAATTCGCCAATTATTTGATCTTCAAGTTTAACTGAACTACGAGCCCCATTGTTAATACTTTAACGGAAATTATTTGTAACTTTCGACAAGTAGAACAATGAATGGACCAGGTAGACTGTTGAAATCATTGTATATATTGCTTCTATATAGTCTAAGAAACATATATGCATAGCGTCCAAACAGTACAATTCGCCAATTTTTTGCACTTCAAGTTTAAGTGAACTACGAGCCCCATTGTTAATCCTTTAAAGGAAATTATTTGTAAATTTCGGCAAGTAGAACAATGAATGGAATAGGTAGACGGTTGAAATCATTGTATATATTGCTTCTATATAGTCTAAGAAACATATATGCAAAGCATCCAAACAGTACAATTCGCCAATTTCTTGTTCTTCAAGTTTAAGTGAACAACGAGCCCCATTGTTAATCCTTTAAAGGAAATTATTTGTAAATTTCGACAAGTAGAACAATGATTGGAACACGTAGACGGTTGAAATCTTTGTATATATTGCTTCCATATAGTCTAAGAAACATGTACGCATAGCATCCAAACAGTACCATTTGCCAATTTTTTGGTCTTCAAGTTTAAGTGAACAATGAGCCCCAATGGTTAATCCTTTATCGGAAATTATTTGTAATTTTCGACAAGTAGAACAATGAATGGAACAGGTAGACGGTTGAAATATTTATATATATTGCTTCTATATAATATAAGAAACATATATTCAAAGCATCCAAACAGTACAATTCGCCAATTTCTGGTTCTTCAAGTTTAAGTAAGCTACGATCCCCATTGTGAATCCCTTAACGGAAATTATTTGTAACTTTCGACAAGTAGAACAATGAATGGAACAGGTAGACGGTTGAAATCACTGTATATATTGCTTCTATATAGTCTAAGAAACATATATGCAAATCATCCAAACAGTACAATTCGCCAATTATTTGATCTTCAAGTTTAAGTGAACTACGAGCCCCATTGTTAATACTTTAACGGAAATTATTTGTAACTTGCGACAAGTAGAACAATGAATGGAACAGGTAGACGATTGAAATCAATGTATATATTGCTTCTATATAGTCTAAGAAACATATATGCAAAGCATCCAAACAGTACCATTCATCAATTTTTTGTTCTTCAAGTTTAAGTGAACAACGAGCCCCATTGTTAATCCTTTAAAGGAAATTATTTGTAAATTTCGACAAGTGGAACAATGAATGGAACTGGTAGACGGTTGAAATCATTGTATATATTGCTTCTATATAGTCTAAGAAACATATCTGCAAATCATCCAAACAGTACCATTCATCAATTTTTTGTTCTTCAAGTTTAAGTGAACAACGAGCCCCATTGTTAATCCTTTAAAGGAAATTATTCGTAAATTTCGACAAGTAGAACAATGATTGGAACACGTAGACGGTTGAAATCTTTGTATATATTGCTTCCATATAGTCTAAGAAACATGTACGCAAAGCATCCAAACAGTACCAATCGCCAATTTTTTGTTCTTCAAGTTTAAGTGAACAACGAGCCCCATTGTTAATCCTTTAAAGGAAATTATTTGTAAATTTCGACAAGTAGAACAATGATTGGAACACGTAGACGGTTGAAATCTTTGTATATATTGCTTCCATAAAGTCTAAGAAACATGTACGCAAAGCATCCAAACAGTACCATTCGCCAATTTTTTGTTCTTCAAATGTAAGTGAACAATGAGGCCCAATGGTTAATCCTTTATCGGAAATTATTTGTAATTTTCGACAAGTAGAACAATGAATGGAACAGGTAGACGGTTGAAATCACTGTATATATTGCTTCTATATAGTCTAAGAAACATATATGCAAATCATCCAAACAGTACAATTCGCCAATTATTTGATCTTCAAGTTTAAGTGAACTACGAGCCCAATTGTTAATACTTTAACGGAAATTATTTGTAACTTGCGACAAGTAGAACAATGAATGGAACAGGTAGACGATTGAAATCAATGTATATATTGCTTCCATATAGTCTAAGAAACATGTACGCAAAGCATCCAAACAGTACCATTCGCCAATTTTTTGTTCTTCAAGTGTAAGTGAACAATGAGACCCAATGGTTAATCCTTTATCGGAAATTATTTGTAATTTTCGACAAGTAGAACAATGAATGGAACAGGTAGACGGTTGAAATCTTTGTACATGTTGCTTCTATATAATCTAAGAAACATATATGCAAAGCATCCAAACAGTACCATTCGCCAATTTCTTGTTCTTCAAGTTTAAGTAAACTACGATCCCCATTGTTAATCCCTTAACGGAAATTATTTCTAACTTCCGACAAGTAGAACAATGAATGGAACTGGTAGACGGTTGAAATCATTGTATATATTGCTTCTATATAGTCTAAGAAACATATCTGCAAATCATCCAAACAGTACAATTCGCCAATTATTTGATGTTCAAGTTTAAGTGAACTACGAGCCCCATTGTTAATACTTTAAAGGAAATTATTTGTAACTTGCGACAAGTAGAACAATGAATGGAACAGGTAGACGGTTGAAATCTTTGTATATATTGCTTCTATATAATCTAAGAAACATATATTCAAAGCATCCAAACAGTACTATTCGCCAATTTTTTGTTCTTCAAGTTTAAGTGAACTACGAGCCCCATTGTTAATACTTTAACGGAAATTATTTGTAACTTGCGACAAGTAGAACAATGAATGGAACAGGTAGACGGTTGAAATCAATGCATATGTTGCTTCTATATAGTCTAAGAAACATATATGCAAAGCATCCAAACAGTACCATTCGCCAATTTTTTGTTCTTCAAGTTTAAGTGAACAATGAGCCCCAATGGTTAATCATGAAAGGGAAATTATTTGTAACTTTCGACAAGTAGAACAATGAATGGAACACGTAGACGGTTGAAATCTTTGTATATATTGCTTCCATATAGTCTAAGAAACATATATTCAAAGCATCCAAACAGTACAATTCGCCAATTTTTTGTTCTTCAAGTTTAAGTGAACTACGAGCCCCATTGTTAATCCTTTAAAGGAAATTATTTGTAAATTTCGACAAGTAGAACAATGAATGGATCAGGTAGACGGTTGAAATCATTGTATATATTGCTTCTATATAATCTACGAAACATATATGCATAGCATCCAAACAGTACAATTCGACAATTTTTTGTTCTTCAAGTTTAAGTGAACAATGAGCCCCATTGTTAATCCTTTATCGGAAATTATTTGTAAATTTCGACAAGTAGAACAATGAATGGAACAGGTAGACGGTTGAAATCTTTGTATATATTGCTTCTATATAATCTAAGAAACATATATGCAAAGCATCCAAACAGTACAATTCGCCAATTTATTGTTCTTCAAGTTTAAGTGCACTACGAGCCCCATTGTTAATAATTTAAAGGAAATTATTTGTAAATTTCGACAAGTAGAACAATTAATGGAATAGGTAGACGGTTGAAATCATTGTATATGCTGCTTCTATATAGTAAAAGAAACCTATATGCAAAGCATCTAAACAGTACCATTCGCCAATTTTTTGTTCTTCAAGTTTAAGTGAACAACGAGACCCATTGTTAATCCTTTAAAGGAAATTATTTGTAAATTTCGACAAGTAGAACAATGAATGGATCAGGTAGACGGTTGAAATCATTGTATATATTGCTTCTATATAATCTACGAAACATATATGCATAGCATCCAAACAGTACAATTCGACAATTTTTTGTTCTTCAAGTTTAAGTGAACAATGAGCCCCATTGTTAATCCTTTATCGGAAATTATTTGTAAATTTCGACAAGTAGAACAATGAATGGAACAGGTAGACGGTTGAAATCTTTGTATATATTGCTTCTATATAATCTAAGAAACATATATGCAAAGCATCCAAACAGTACAATTCGCCAATTTATTGTTCTTCAAGTTTAAGTGCACTACGAGCCCCATTGTTAATAATTTAAAGGAAATTATTTGTAAATTTCGACAAGTAGAACAATTAATGGAATAGGTAGACGGTTGAAATCATTGTATATGCTGCTTCTATATAGTAAAAGAAACCTATATGCAAAGCATCTAAACAGTACCATTCGCCAATTTTTTGTTCTTCAAGTTTAAGTGAACAACGAGACCCATTGTTAATCCTTTAACGGAAATTAATTGTATCTTTCTACAAGTAGAACAATGATTGGAACACGTAGACGGTTGAAATCTTTGTATATATTGCTTCTATATAGTCTAAGAAACATATATGCAAAGCATCCAAACAGTACCATTCGCCAATTTTTTGTCCTTCAAGTTTAAGTGAACAATGAGCCCCATTTTTAATCGTTTATCGGAAATTATTTGTAGATTTCGACAAGTAGAACAATGAATGGAACAGGTAGACGGTTGAAATCTTTGTGTATATTGCTTCTATATAATCTAAGAAACATATATGCAAAGCATCCATACAGTACAATTCGCCAATTATTTCATCTTCATGTTTAAGTGAACTACGAGCCCCATTGTTTATACTTTAACGGAAATTATTTGTAACTTTCGACAAGTAGAACAATGAATGGACCAGGTAGACTGTTGAAATCATTGTATATATTGCTTCTATATAGTCTAAGAAACATATATGCATAGCGTCCAAACAGTACAATTCGCCAATTTTTTGCTCTTCAAGTTTAAGTGAACTACGAGCCCCATTGTTAATCCTTTAAAGGAAATTATTTGTAAATTTCGGCAAGTAGAACAATGAACGGAATAGGTAGACGGTTGAAATCATTGTATATATTGCTTCTATATAGTCTAAGAAACATATATGCAAAGCATCCAAACAGTACAATTCGCCAATTTCTTGTTCTTCAAGTTTAAGTGAACAACGAGCCCCATTGTTAATCCTTTAAAGGAAAGTATTTGTAAATTTCGACAAGTAGAACAATGAATGGAACAGTTAGACGGTTGAAATCTTTGTATATATTGCTTCTATATAATCTAAGAAACATATATGCAAAGCATCCATACAGTACAATTCGCCAATTATTTCATCTTCATGTTTACGTGAACTAGGAGCCCCATTGTTAATCCTTTAAAGGAAATTGTTTGTAAATTTCGACAAGTAGAACAATGATTGGAACACGTAGACGGTTGAAATCTTTGTATATATTGCTTCTATATAGTCTAAGAAACATATATGCAAAGCATCCAAACAGTACAATTCGCCAAATTGTTGCTCTTCAAGTTTAAGTGAACTACGAGCCCCATTGTTAATCCTTTAAAGGAAATTATTTGTAAATTTCGGCAAGTAGAACAATGAATGGAACAGGTAGACGGTTGAAATCTTTGTATATATTGCTTCTATATAATCTAAGAAACATATATGCAAAGCGTCCAAACAGTACAATTCGCCAAATTGTTGTTCTTCAAGTTTAAGTGAACTACGAGCCCCATTGTTAATCCTTTAAAGGAAATTATTTGTAACTTTCGACAAGTAGAACAATGAATGGAACAGGGAGACGGTTGAGATCTTTGTATATATTGCTTCTATATAGTCTAAGAAACATATATGCAAAGCATCCAAATAGTACAATTCGCCAATTTATTGTTCTTCAAGTTTAAGTGAACAACGAGCCCCATTTTTAATCCTTTAAAGGAAATTATTTGTAACTTTCTACAAGTAGAACAATGATTGGAACACGTAGACGGTTGAAATCTTTGTATATATTGCTTCCATATAGTCTAAGAAACATATATGCAAAGCATCCAAACAGTACCATTCGCCAATTTTTTGTTCTTCAAGTTTAAGTGAACAATGAGACCCATTGTTAATCCTTTATCGGAAATTATTTGTAACTTTCGACAAGTAGAACTATGAATGGAACAGGTAGACGGTTGAAATCATTGTATATATTGCTTATATAGTCTAAGAAACATATATGCAGAGCATCCAAACAGTACAATTCGCCAATTATTTGATCTTCAAGTTTAAGTGAACTACGAGCCCCATTGTTAATACTTTAACGGAAATTATTTGTAATTTTCTACAAGTAGAACAATGAATGGAACAGGTAGACGGAGGAAATCCTTCTATATATTGCTTCTATATAGTCTAAGAAACATATCTGCATATCATCCAAACAGTACAATTCGCCAATTATTTGATCTTCAAGTTTAAGTGAACTACGAGCCCCATTGTTAATACTTTAACGGAAATTATTTGTAACTTGCGACAAGTAAAACAATGAATGGAACAGGTAGACGGTTGAAATCAATGTATATATTGCTTCTATATAGTTTATGAAACATATATGCAAAGCATCCAAACAGTACAATGCGCCAATTTTTTCTTCTTCAAGTTTAAGTGAACAATGAGCCCCATTGTTAATCCTTTAAAGGAAATTATTTGTAAATTTCGACGAGTAGAACAATGAATGGAACAGGTAGACGGAGGAAATCCTTCTATATATTGCTTCTATATAGTCTAAGAAACATATCTGCATATCATCCAAACAGTACAATTCGCCAATTATTTGATCTTCAAGTTTAAGTGAACTACGAGCCCCATTGTTAATACTTTAACGGAAATTATTTGTAATTTTCTACAAGTAGAACAATGAATGGAACAGGTAGACGGAGGAAATCCTTCTATATATTGCTTCTATATAGTCTAAGAAACATATCTGCATATCATCCAAACAGTACAATTCGCCAATTATTTGATCTTCAAGTTTAAGTGAACTACGAGCCCCATTGTTAATACTTTAACGGAAATTATTTGTAACTTGCGACAAGTAAAACAATGAATGGAACAGGTAGACGGTTGAAATCAATGTATATATTGCTTCTATATAGTTTATGAAACATATATGCAAAGCATCCAAACAGTACAATGCGCCAATTTTTTCTTCTTCAAGTTTAAGTGAACAATGAGCCCCATTGTTAATCCTTTAAAGGAAATTATTTGTAAATTTCGACGAGTAGAACAATGATTGGCACACGTAGACGGTTGAAATATTTGTATATATTGCTTCCATATAGTCTAAGAAACATATATGCAAAGCATCCAAACAGTACCATTCGCCAATTTTTTGTTCTTCAAGTTTAAGTGAACTACGAGCCCCATTGGTAATCATGAAACGGAAATTATTTGTAACTTTCGACAAGAAGAACAATGAATAGAACAGGTAGACGGTTGAAATCTTTGTATATGTAGCTTCTATATAGTCTAAGAAACCTATATGCAAAGCATCTAAACAGAAACATTCGCCAATTTTTTGATCTTCAAGTTTAAGTGAACAACGAGCTCCATTGATAATCCTTTATCGGAAATTATTTGTAACTTTCGACAAGTAGAACAATGAATGGAACAGGTAGACGGTTGAAATCTTTGTATATATTGCTTCTATATAGTCTAAGAAACATGTACGCAAAGCATCCAAACAGTACAATTTGCCAATTTATTGTTCTTCAAGTTTAAGTGAACAACGAGCCCCATTGATAATCATGAAACGGAAATTATTTGTAACTTTCGACATGTAGAACAATGAATGGAACAGGTAGACGGTTGAAATCATTATATATATTGCTTCTACGTAGTCTAAGAAACATATATGCAAAGCATCCAAACAGTACCATTCGCCAATTTTTTGTTCTTCAAGATTATGTGAACTACGAGCCCCATTGTAAATACTTTAACGGAAATTAATTGTTATTTTCTACAAGTAGAACAATGAATGGAACAGGTAGACGGAGGAAATCCTTCTATATATTGCTTCTATATAGTCTAAGAAACATATCTGCATATCATCCAAACAGTACAATTCGCCAATTATTTGATCTTCAAGTTTAAGTGAACTACGAGCCCCATTCTTAATACTTTAACGGAAATTATTTGTAATTTTCTACAAGTAGAACAATGAATGGAACAGGTAGACGGTTGAAATCACTGTATATATTGCTTCTATATAGTCTAAGAAACATATATGCAAATCATCCAAACAGTACAATTCGCCAATTATTTGATCTTCAAGTTTAAGTGAACTACGAGCCCAATTGTTAATACTTTAACGGAAATTATTTGTAACTTGCGACAAGTAGAACAATGAATGGAACAGGTAGACGATTGAAATCAATGTATATATTGCTTCCATATAGTCTAAGAAACATATATGCAAAGCATCCAAACAGTACAATTCGCCAATTTTTTGTTCTTCAAGTTTAAGTGAACTACGAGCCCCATTGGTAATCATGAAACGGAAATTATTTGTAACTTTCGACAAGAAGAACAATGAATAGAACAGGTAGACGGTTGAAATCTTTGTATATGTAGCTTCTATATAGTCTAAGAAACCTATATGCAAAGCATCTAAACAGAAACATTCGCCAATTTTTTGTTCTTCAAGTTTAAGTGAACAATGAGCCCCATTGTTAATCCTTTAACGGAAATTAATTGTAACTTTCTACAAGTAGAACAATGATTGGAAGACTTAGACGCTTGAAATCTTTGTATATATTGCTTCTATATAGTCTAAGAAACATATATGCAAAGCATCCAAACAGTACCATTCGCCAATTTTTATTCTTCAAGTTTAAGTGAACAATGAGCCCCATTTTTAATCCTTTAACGGAAATTAATTCTAACTTTCTACAAGTAGAACAATGATTGGAACACATAGACGGTTGAAATCTTTGTATATATTGTATCTATATAGTCTAAGAAACATATGTGCAAAGCATCCAAACAGTACCATTCGCCAATTTTTTGTTCTTCAAGTTTAAGTAAACTACGATCCCCATTGTTAATCCCTTAACGGAAATTATTTGTAACATTCGACAAGTAGAACAATGAATGGAACAGGTAGACGGTTGAAATCATTGTATATATTGCTTCTATATAGTCTAAGAAACATATATGCAAAGCATCCAAACAGTACAATTCGCCAATTATTTGATCTTCAAGTTTAACTGAACTACGAGCCCCATTGTTAATACTTTAACGGAAATTATTTGTAACTTTCGACAAGTAGAACAATGAATGGACCAGGTAGACTGTTGAAATCATTGTATATATTGCTTCTATATAGTCTAAGAAACATATATGCATAGCGTCCAAACAGTACAATTCGCCAATTTTTTGCTCTTCAAGTTTAAGTGAACTACGAGCCCCATTGTTAATCCTTTAAAGGAAATTATTTGTAAATTTCGGCAAGTAGAACAATGAATGGAATAGGTAGACGGTTGAAATCATTGTATATATTGCTTCTATATAGTCTAAGAAACATATATGCAAAGCATCCAAACAGTACAATTCGCCAATTTCTTGTTCTTCAAGTTTAAGTGAACAACGAGCCCCATTGTTAATCCTTTAAAGGAAATTATTTGTAAATTTCGACAAGTAGAACAATGATTGGAACACGTAGACGGTTGAAATCTTTGTATATATTGCTTCCATATAGTCTAAGAAACATGTACGCATAGCATCCAAACAGTACCATTTGCCAATTTTTTGGTCTTCAAGTTTAAGTGAACAATGAGCCCCAATGGTTAATCCTTTATCGGAAATTATTTGTAATTTTCGACAAGTAGAACAATGAATGGAACAGGTAGACGGTTGAAATATTTATATATATTGCTTCTATATAATATAAGAAACATATATTCAAAGCATCCAAACAGTACAATTCGCCAATTTCTGGTTCTTCAAGTTTAAGTAAGCTACGATCCCCATTGTGAATCCCTTAACGGAAATTATTTGTAACTTTCGACAAGTAGAACAATGAATGGAACAGGTAGACGGTTGAAATCACTGTATATATTGCTTCTATATAGTCTAAGAAACATATATGCAAATCATCCAAACAGTACAATTCGCCAATTATTTGATCTTCAAGTTTAAGTGAACTACGAGCCCCATTGTTAATACTTTAACGGAAATTATTTGTAACTTGCGACAAGTAGAACAATGAATGGAACAGGTAGACGATTGAAATCAATGTATATATTGCTTCTATATAGACTAAGAAACATATATGCAAAGCATCCAAACAGTACCATTCATCAATTTTTTGTTCTTCAAGTTTAAGTGAACAACGAGCCCCATTGTTAATCCTTTAAAGGAAATTATTTGTAAATTTCGACAAGTGGAACAATGAATGGAACTGGTAGACGGTTGAAATCATTGTATATATTGCTTCTATATAGTCTAAGAAACATATCTGCAAATCATCCAAACAGTACCATTCATCAATTTTTTGTTCTTCAAGTTTAAGTGAACAACGAGCCCCATTGTTAATCCTTTAATGGAAATTATTCGTAAATTTCGACAAGTAGAACAATGATTGGAACACGTAGACGGTTGAAATCTTTGTATATATTGCTTCCATATAGTCTAAGAAACATGTACGCAAAGCATCCAAACAGTACCAATCGCCAATTTTTTGTTCTTCAAGTTTAAGTGAACAACGAGCCCCATTGTTAATCCTTTAAAGGAAATTATTTGTAAATTTCGACAAGTAGAACAATGATTGGAACACGTAGACGGTTGAAATCTTTGTATATATTGCTTCCATAAAGTCTAAGAAACATGTACGCAAAGCATCCAAACAGTACCATTCGCCAATTTTTTGTTCTTCAAATGTAAGTGAACAATGAGGCCCAATGGTTAATCCTTTATCGGAAATTATTTGTAATTTTCGACAAGTAGAACAATGAATGGAACAGGTAGACGGTTGAAATCTTTGTACATGTTGCTTCTATATAATCTAAGAAACATATATGCAAAGCATCCAAACAGTACCATTCGCCAATTTCTTGTTCTTCAAGTTTAAGTAAACTACGATCCCCATTGTTAATCCCTTAACGGAAATTATTTCTAACTTCCGACAAGTAGAACAATGAATGGAACTGGTAGACGGTTGAAATCATTGTATATATTGCTTCTATATAGTCTAAGAAACATATCTGCAAATCATCCAAACAGTACAATTCGCCAATTATTTGATGTTCAAGTTTAAGTGAACTACGAGCCCCATTGTTAATACTTTAAAGGAAATTATTTGTAACTTGCGACAAGTAGAACAATGAATGGAACAGGTAGACGGTTGAAATCTTTGTATATATTGCTTCTATATAATCTAAGAAACATATATTCAAAGCATCCAAACAGTACTATTCGCCAATTTTTTGTTCTTCAAGTTTAAGTGAACTACGAGCCCCATTGTTAATACTTTAACGGAAATTATTTGTAACTTGCGACAAGTAGAACAATGAATGGAACAGGTAGACGGTTGAAATCAATGCATATGTTGCTTCTATATAGTCTAAGAAACATATATGCAAAGCATCCAAACAGTACCATTCGCCAATTTTTTGTTCTTCAAGTTTAAGTGAACAATGAGCCCCAATGGTTAATCATGAAAGGGAAATTATTTGTAACTTTCGACAAGTAGAACAATGAATGGAACACGTAGACGGTTGAAATCTTTGTATATATTGCTTCCATATAGTCTAAGAAACATATATTCAAAGCATCCAAACAGTACAATTCGCCAATTTTTTGTTCTTCAAGTTTAAGTGAACTACGAGCCCCATTGTTAATCCTTTAAAGGAAATTATTTGTAAATTTCGACAAGTAGAACAATGAATGGATCAGGTAGACGGTTGAAATCATTGTATATATTGCTTCTATATAATCTACGAAACATATATGCATAGCATCCAAACAGTACAATTCGACAATTTTTTGTTCTTCAAGTTTAAGTGAACAATGAGCCCCATTGTTAATCCTTTATCGGAAATTATTTGTAAATTTCGACAAGTAGAACAATGAATGGAACAGGTAGACGGTTGAAATCTTTGTATATATTGCTTCTATATAATCTAAGAAACATATATGCAAAGCATCCAAACAGTACAATTCGCCAATTTATTGTTCTTCAAGTTTAAGTGCACCACGAGCCCCATTGTTAATAATTTAAAGGAAATTATTTGTAAATTTCGACAAGTAGAACAATTAATGGAATAGGTAGACGGTTGAAATCATTGTATATGCTGCTTCTATATAGTAAAAGAAACCTATATGCAAAGCATCTAAACAGTACCATTCGCCAATTTTTTGTTCTTCAAGTTTAAGTGAACAACGAGACCCATTGTTAATCCTTTAAAGGAAATTATTTGTAAATTTCGACAAGTAGAACAATGAATGGATCAGGTAGACGGTTGAAATCATTGTATATATTGCTTCTATATAATCTACGAAACATATATGCATAGCATCCAAACAGTACAATTCGACAATTTTTTGTTCTTCAAGTTTAAGTGAACAATGAGCCCCATTGTTAATCCTTTATCGGAAATTATTTGTAAATTTCGACAAGTAGAACAATGAATGGAACAGGTAGACGGTTGAAATCTTTGTATATATTGCTTCTATATAATCTAAGAAACATATATGCAAAGCATCCAAACAGTACAATTCGCCAATTTATTGTTCTTCAAGTTTAAGTGCACTACGAGCCCCATTGTTAATAATTTAAAGGAAATTATTTGTAAATTTCGACAAGTAGAACAATTAATGGAATAGGTAGACGGTTGAAATCATTGTATATGCTGCTTCTATATAGTAAAAGAAACCTATTTGCAAAGCATCTAAACAGTACCATTCGCCAATTTTTTGTTCTTCAAGTTTAAGTGAACAACGAGACCCATTGTTAATCCTTTAACGGAAATTAATTGTATCTTTCTACAAGTAGAACAATGATTGGAACACGTAGACGGTTGAAATCTTTGTATATATTGCTTCTATATAGTCTAAGAAACATATATGCAAAGCATCCAAACAGTACCATTCGCCAATTTTTTGTCCTTCAAGTTTAAGTGAACAATGAGCCCCATTTTTAATCGTTTATCGGAAATTATTTGTAGATTTCGACAAGTAGAACAATGAATGGAACAGGTAGACGGTTGAAATCTTTGTGTATATTGCTTCTATATAATCTAAGAAACATATATGCAAAGCATCCATACAGTACAATTCGCCAATTATTTCATCTTCATGTTTAAGTGAACTACGAGCCCCATTGTTTATACTTTAACGGAAATTATTTGTAACTTTCGACAAGTAGAACAATGAATGGACCAGGTAGACTGTTGAAATCATTGTATATATTGCTTCTATATAGTCTAAGAAACATATATGCATAGCGTCCAAACAGTACAATTCGCCAATTTTTTGCTCTTCAAGTTTAAGTGAACTACGAGCCCCATTGTTAATCCTTTAAAGGAAATTATTTGTAAATTTCGGCAAGTAGAACAATGAACGGAATAGGTAGACGGTTGAAATCATTGTATATATTGCTTCTATATAGTCTAAGAAACATATATGCAAAGCATCCAAACAGTACAATTCGCCAATTTCTTGTTCTTCAAGTTTAAGTGAACAACGAGCCCCATTGTTAATCCTTTAAAGGAAAGTATTTGTAAATTTCGACAAGTAGAACAATGAATGGAACAGTTAGACGGTTGAAATCTTTGTATATATTGCTTCTATATAATCTAAGAAACATATATGCAAAGCATCCATACAGTACAATTCGCCAATTATTTCATCTTCATGTTTAAGTGAACTAGGAGCCCCATTGTTAATCCTTTAAAGGAAATTGTTTGTAAATTTCGACAAGTAGAACAACGATTGGAACACGTAGACGGTTGAAATCTTTGTATATATTGCTTCTATATAGTCTAAGAAACATATATGCAAAGCATCCAAACAGTACAATTCGCCAAATTGTTGCTCTTCAAGTTTAAGTGAACTACGAGCCCCATTGTTAATCCTTTAAAGGAAATTATTTGTAAATTTCGGCAAGTAGAACAATGAATGGAACAGGTAGACGGTTGAAATCTTTGTATATATTGCTTCTATATAATCTAAGAAACATATATGCAAAGCGTCCAAACAGTACAATTCGCCAAATTGTTGTTCTTCAAGTTTAAGTGAACTACGAGCCCCATTGTTAATCCTTTAAAGGAAATTATTTGTAAATTTCGACAAGTAGAACAATGAATGGAACAGGTAGACGGTTGAAATCTTTGTATATATTGCTTCTATATAATCTAAGAAACATATATGCAAAGCGTCCAAACAGTACAATTCGCCAAATTGTTGTTCTTCAAGTTTAAGTGAACTACGAGCCCCATTGTTAATCCTTTAAAGGAAATTATTTGTAACTTTCGACAAGTAGAACAATGAATGGAACAGGGAGACGGTTGAGATCTTTGTATATATTGCTTCTATATAGTCTAAGAAACATATATGCAAAGCATCCAAATAGTACAATTCGCCAATTTATTGTTCTTCAAGTTTAAGTGAACAACGAGCCCCATTTTTAATCCTTTAAAGGAAATTATTTGTAACTTTCTACAAGTAGAACAATGATTGGAACACGTAGACGGTTGAAATCTTTGTATATATTGCTTCCATATAGTCTAAGAAACATATATGCAAAGCATCCAAACAGTACCATTCGCCAATTTTTTGTTCTTCAAGTTTAAGTGAACAATGAGACCCATTGTTAATCCTTTATCGGAAATTATTTGTAACTTTCGACAAGTAGAACTATGAATGGAACAGGTAGACGGTTGAAATCATTGTATATATTGCTTATATAGTCTAAGAAACATATATGCAAAGCATCCAAACAGTACAATTCGCCAATTATTTGATCTTCAAGTTTAAGTGAACTACGAGCCCCATTGTTAATACTTTAACGGAAATTATTTGTAATTTTCTACAAGTAGAACAATGAATGGAACAGGTAGACGGAGGAAATCCTTCTATATATTGCTTCTATATAGTCTAAGAAACATATCTGCATATCATCCAAACAGTACAATTCGCCAATTATTTGATCTTCAAGTTTAAGTGAACTACGAGCCCCATTGTTAATACTTTAACGGAAATTATTTGTAACTTGCGACAAGTAAAACAATGAATGGAACAGGTAGACGGTTGAAATCAATGTATATATTGCTTCTATATAGTTTATGAAACATATATGCAAAGCATCCAAACAGTACAATGCGCCAATTTTTTCTTCTTCAAGTTTAAGTGAACAATGAGCCCCATTGTTAATCCTTTAAAGGAAATTATTTGTAAATTTCGACGAGTAGAACAATGAATGGAACAGGTAGACGGAGGAAATCCTTCTATATATTGCTTCTATATAGTCTAAGAAACATATCTGCATATCATCCAAACAGTACAATTCGCCAATTATTTGATCTTCAAGTTTAAGTGAACTACGAGCCCCATTGTTAATACTTTAACGGAAATTATTTGTAATTTTCTACAAGTAGAACAATGAATGGAACAGGTAGACGGAGGAAATCCTTCTATATATTGCTTCTATATAGTCTAAGAAACATATCTGCATATCATCCAAACAGTACAATTCGCCAATTATTTGATCTTCAAGTTTAAGTGAACTACGAGCCCCATTGTTAATACTTTAACGGAAATTATTTGTAACTTGCGACAAGTAAAACAATGAATGGAACAGGTAGACGGTTGAAATCAATGTATATATTGCTTCTATATAGTTTATGAAACATATATGCAAAGCATCCAAACAGTACAATGCGCCAATTTTTTCTTCTTCAAGTTTAAGTGAACAATGAGCCCCATTGTTAATCCTTTAAAGGAAATTATTTGTAAATTTCGACGAGTAGAACAATGATTGGCACACGTAGACGGTTGAAATATTTGTATATATTGCTTCCATATAGTCTAAGAAACATATATGCAAAGCATCCAAACAGTACCATTCGCCAATTTTTTGTTCTTCAAGTTTAAGTGAACTACGAGCCCCATTGGTAATCATGAAACGGAAATTATTTGTAACTTTCGACAAGAAGAACAATGAATAGAACAGGTAGACGGTTGAAATCTTTGTATATGTAGCTTCTATATAGTCTAAGAAACCTATATGCAAAGCATCTAAACAGAAACATTCGCCAATTTTTTGATCTTCAAGTTTAAGTGAACAACGAGCTCCATTGATAATCCTTTATCGGAAATTATTTGTAACTTTCGACAAGTAGAACAATGAATGGAACAGGTAGACGGTTGAAATCTTTGTATATATTGCTTCTATATAGTCTAAGAAACATGTACGCAAAGCATCCAAACAGTACAATTTGCCAATTTATTGTTCTTCAAGTTTAAGTGAACAACGAGCCCCATTGATAATCATGAAACGGAAATTATTTGTAACTTTCGACATGTAGAACAATGAATGGAACAGGTAGACGGTTGAAATCATTATATATATTGCTTCTACATAGTCTAAGAAACATATATGCAAAGCATCCAAACAGTACCATTCGCCAATTTTTTGTTCTTCAAGATTATGTGAACTACGAGCCCCATTGTAAATACTTTAACGGAAATTAATTGTTATTTTCTACAAGTAGAACAATGAATGGAACAGGTAGACGGAGGAAATCCTTCTATATATTGCTTCTATATAGTCTAAGAAACATATCTGCATATCATCCAAACAGTACAATTCGCCAATTATTTGATCTTCAAGTTTAAGTGAACTACGAGCCCCATTCTTAATACTTTAACGGAAATTATTTGTAATTTTCTACAAGTAGAACAATGAATGGAACAGGTAGACGGTTGAAATCACTGTATATATTGCTTCTATATAGTCTAAGAAACATATATGCAAATCATCCAAACAGTACAATTCGCCAATTATTTGATCTTCAAGTTTAAGTGAACTACGAGCCCAATTGTTAATACTTTAACGGAAATTATTTGTAACTTGCGACAAGTAGAACAATGAATGGAACAGGTAGACGATTGAAATCAATGTATATATTGCTTCCATATAGTCTAAGAAACATATATGCAAAGCATCCAAACAGTACAATTCGCCAATTTTTTGTTCTTCAAGTTTAAGTGAACTACGAGCCCCATTGGTAATCATGAAACGGAAATTATTTGTAACTTTCGACAAGAAGAACAATGAATAGAACAGGTAGACGGTTGAAATCTTTGTATATGTAGCTTCTATATAGTCTAAGAAACCTATATGCAAAGCATCTAAACAGAAACATTCGCCAATTTTTTGTTCTTCAAGTTTAAGTGAACAATGAGCCCCATTGTTAATCCTTTAACGGAAATTAATTGTAACTTTCTACAAGTAGAACAATGATTGGAAGACTTAGACGCTTGAAATCTTTGTATATATTGCTTCTATATAGTCTAAGAAACATATATGCAAAGCATCCAAACAGTACCATTCGCCAATTTTTATTCTTCAAGTTTAAGTGAACAATGAGCCCCATTTTTAATCCTTTAACGGAAATTAATTCTAACTTTCTACAAGTAGAACAATGATTGGAACACGTAGACGGTTGAAATCTTTGTATATATTGTATCTATATAGTCTAAGAAACATATGTGCAAAGCATCCAAACAGTACCATTCGCCAATTTTTTGTTCTTCAAGTTTAAGTAAACTACGATCCCCATTGTTAATCCCTTAACGGAAATTATTTGTAACATTCGACAAGTAGAACAATGAATGGAACAGGTAGACGGTTGAAATCATTGTATATATTGCTTCTATATAGTCTAAGAAACATATATGCAAAGCATCCAAACAGTACAATTCGCCAATTATTTGATCTTCAAGTTTAACTGAACTACGAGCCCCATTGTTAATACTTTAACGGAAATTATTTGTAACTTTCGACAAGTAGAACAATGAATGGACCAGGTAGACTGTTGAAATCATTGTATATATTGCTTCTATATAGTCTAAGAAACATATATGCATAGCGTCCAAACAGTACAATTCGCCAATTTTTTGCTCTTCAAGTTTAAGTGAACTACGAGCCCCATTGTTAATCCTTTAAAGGAAATTATTTGTAAATTTCGGCAAGTAGAACAATGAATGGAATAGGTAGACGGTTGAAATCATTGTATATATTGCTTCTATATAGTCTAAGAAACATATATGCAAAGCATCCAAACAGTACAATTCGCCAATTTCTTGTTCTTCAAGTTTAAGTGAACAACGAGCCCCATTGTTAATCCTTTAAAGGAAATTATTTGTAAATTTCGACAAGTAGAACAATGATTGGAACACGTAGACGGTTGAAATCTTTGTATATATTGCTTCCATATAGTCTAAGAAACATGTACGCATAGCATCCAAACAGTACCATTTGCCAATTTTTTGGTCTTCAAGTTTAAGTGAACAATGAGCCCCAATGGTTAATCCTTTATCGGAAATTATTTGTAATTTTCGACAAGTAGAACAATGAATGGAACAGGTAGACGGTTGAAATATTTATATATATTGCTTCTATATAATATAAGAAACATATATTCAAAGCATCCAAACAGTACAATTCGCCAATTTCTGGTTCTTCAAGTTTAAGTAAGCTACGATCCCCATTGTGAATCCCTTAACGGAAATTATTTGTAACTTTCGACAAGTAGAACAATGAATGGAACAGGTAGACGGTTGAAATCACTGTATATATTGCTTCTATATAGTCTAAGAAACATATATGCAAATCATCCAAACAGTACAATTCGCCAATTATTTGATCTTCAAGTTTAAGTGAACTACGAGCCCCATTGTTAATACTTTAACGGAAATTATTTGTAACTTGCGACAAGTAGAACAATGAATGGAACAGGTAGACGATTGAAATCAATGTATATATTGCTTCTATATAGTCTAAGAAACATATATGCAAAGCATCCAAACAGTACCATTCATCAATTTTTTGTTCTTCAAGTTTAAGTGAACAACGAGCCCCATTGTTAATCCTTTAAAGGAAATTATTTGTAAATTTCGACAAGTGGAACAATGAATGGAACTGGTAGACGGTTGAAATCATTGTATATATTGCTTCTATATAGTCTAAGAAACATATCTGCAAATCATCCAAACAGTACCATTCATCAATTTTTTGTTCTTCAAGTTTAAGTGAACAACGAGCCCCATTGTTAATCCTTTAAAGGAAATTATTCGTAAATTTCGACAAGTAGAACAATGATTGGAACACGTAGACGGTTGAAATCTTTGTATATATTGCTTCCATATAGTCTAAGAAACATGTACGCAAAGCATCCAAACAGTACCAATCGCCAATTTTTTGTTCTTCAAGTTTAAGTGAACAACGAGCCCCATTGTTAATCCTTTAAAGGAAATTATTTGTAAATTTCGACAAGTAGAACAATGATTGGAACACGTAGACGGTTGAAATCTTTGTATATATTGCTTCCATAAAGTCTAAGAAACATGTACGCAAAGCATCCAAACAGTACCATTCGCCAATTTTTTGTTCTTCAAATGTAAGTGAACAATGAGGCCCAATGGTTAATCCTTTATCGGAAATTATTTGTAATTTTCGACAAGTAGAACAATGAATGGAACAGGTAGACGGTTGAAATCTTTGTACATGTTGCTTCTATATAATCTAAGAAACATATATGCAAAGCATCCAAACAGTACCATTCGCCAATTTCTTGTTCTTCAAGTTTAAGTAAACTACGATCCCCATTGTTAATCCCTTAACGGAAATTATTTCTAACTTCCGACAAGTAGAACAATGAATGGAACTGGTAGACGGTTGAAATCATTGTATATATTGCTTCTATATAGTCTAAGAAACATATCTGCAAATCATCCAAACAGTACAATTCGCCAATTATTTGATGTTCAAGTTTAAGTGAACTACGAGCCCCATTGTTAATACTTTAAAGGAAATTATTTGTAACTTGCGACAAGTAGAACAATGAATGGAACAGGTAGACGGTTGAAATCTTTGTATATATTGCTTCTATATAATCTAAGAAACATATATTCAAAGCATCCAAACAGTACTATTCGCCAATTTTTTGTTCTTCAAGTTTAAGTGAACTACGAGCCCCATTGTTAATACTTTAACGGAAATTATTTGTAACTTGCGACAAGTAGAACAATGAATGGAACAGGTAGACGGTTGAAATCAATGCATATGTTGCTTCTATATAGTCTAAGAAACATATATGCAAAGCATCCAAACAGTACCATTCGCCAATTTTTTGTTCTTCAAGTTTAAGTGAACAATGAGCCCCAATGGTTAATCATGAAAGGGAAATTATTTGTAACTTTCGACAAGTAGAACAATGAATGGAACACGTAGACGGTTGAAATCTTTGTATATATTGCTTCCATATAGTCTAAGAAACATATATTCAAAGCATCCAAACAGTACAATTCGCCAATTTTTTGTTCTTCAAGTTTAAGTGAACTACGAGCCCCATTGTTAATCCTTTAAAGGAAATTATTTGTAAATTTCGACAAGTAGAACAATGAATGGATCAGGTAGACGGTTGAAATCATTGTATATATTGCTTCTATATATTCTACGAAACATATATGCATAGCATCCAAACAGTACAATTCGACAATTTTTTGTTCTTCAAGTTTAAGTGAACAATGAGCCCCATTGTTAATCCTTTATCGGAAATTATTTGTAAATTTCGACAAGTAGAACAATGAATGGAACAGGTAGACGGTTGAAATCTTTGTATATATTGCTTCTATATAATCTAAGAAACATATATGCAAAGCATCCAAACAGTACAATTCGCCAATTTATTGTTCTTCAAGTTTAAGTGCACCACGAGCCCCATTGTTAATAATTTAAAGGAAATTATTAGTAAATTTCGACAAGTAGAACAATTAATGGAATAGGTAGACGGTTGAAATCATTGTATATGCTGCTTCTATATAGTAAAAGAAACCTATATGCAAAGCATCTAAACAGTACCATTCGCCAATTTTTTGTTCTTCAAGTTTAAGTGAACAACGAGAGCCATTGTTAATCCTTTAAAGGAAATTATTTGTAAATTTCGACAAGTAGAACAATGAATGGATCAGGTAGACGGTTGAAATCATTGTATATATTGCTTCTATATAATCTACGAAACATATATGCATAGCATCCAAACAGTACAATTCGACAATTTTTTGTTCTTCAAGTTTAAGTGAACAATGAGCCCCATTGTTAATCCTTTATCGGAAATTATTTGTAAATTTCGACAAGTAGAACAATGAATGGAACAGGTAGACGGTTGAAATCTTTGTATATATTGCTTCTATATAATCTAAGAAACATATATGCAAAGCATCCAAACAGTACAATTCGCCAATTTATTGTTCTTCAAGTTTAAGTGCACTACGAGCCCCATTGTTAATAATTTAAAGGAAATTATTTGTAAATTTCGACAAGTAGAACAATTAATGGAATAGGTAGACGGTTGAAATCATTGTATATGCTGCTTCTATATAGTAAAAGAAACCTATTTGCAAAGCATCTAAACAGTACCATTCGCCAATTTTTTGTTCTTCAAGTTTAAGTGAACAACGAGACCCATTGTTAATCCTTTAACGGAAATGAATTGTATCTTTCTACAAGTAGAACAATGATTGGAACACGTAGACGGTTGAAATCTTTGTATATATTGCTTCTATATAGTCTAAGAAACATATATGCAAAGCATCCAAACAGTACCATTCGCCAATTTTTTGTCCTTCAAGTTTAAGTGAACAATGAGCCCCATTTTTAATCGTTTATCGGAAATTATTTGTAGATTTCGACAAGTAGAACAATGAATGGAACAGGTAGACGGTTGAAATCTTTGTGTATATTGCTTCTATATAATCTAAGAAACATATATGCAAAGCATCCATACAGTACAATTCGCCAATTATTTCATCTTCATGTTTAAGTGAACTACGAGCCCCATTGTTTATACTTTAACGGAAATTATTTGTAACTTTCGACAAGTAGAACAATGAATGGACCAGGTAGACTGTTGAAATCATTGTATATATTGCTTCTATATAGTCTAAGAAACATATATGCATAGCGTCCAAACAGTACAATTCGCCAATTTTTTGCTCTTCAAGTTTAAGTGAACTACGAGCCCCATTGTTAATCCTTTAAAGGAAATTATTTGTAAATTTCGGCAAGTAGAACAATGAACGGAATAGGTAGACGGTTGAAATCATTGTATATATTGCTTCTATATAGTCTAAGAAACATATATGCAAAGCATCCAAACAGTACAATTCGCCAATTTCTTGTTCTTCAAGTTTAAGTGAACAACGAGCCCCATTGTTAATCCTTTAAAGGAAAGTATTTGTAAATTTCGACAAGTAGAACAATGAATGGAACAGTTAGACGGTTGAAATCTTTGTATATATTGCTTCTATATAATCTAAGAAACATATATGCAAAGCATCCATACAGTACAATTCGCCAATTATTTCATCTTCATGTTTAAGTGAACTAGGAGCCCCATTGTTAATCCTTTAAAGAAAATTGTTTGTAAATTTCGACAAGTAGAACAACGATTGGAACACGTAGACGGTTGAAATCTTTGTATATATTGCTTCTATATAGTCTAAGAAACATATATGCAAAGCATCCAAACAGTACAATTCGCCAAATTGTTGCTCTTCAAGTTTAAGTGAACTACGAGCCCCATTGTTAATCCTTTAAAGGAAATTATTTGTAAATTTCGGCAAGTAGAACAATGAATGGAACAGGTAGACGGTTGAAATCTTTGTATATATTGCTTCTATATAATCTAAGAAACATATATGCAAAGCGTCCAAACAGTACAATTCGCCAAATTGTTGTTCTTCAAGTTTAAGTGAACTACGAGCCCCATTGTTAATCCTTTAAAGGAAATTATTTGTAAATTTCGACAAGTAGAACAATGAATGGAACAGGTAGACGGTTGAGATCTTTGTATATATTGCTTCTATATAGTCTAAGAAACATATATGCAAAGCATCCAAATAGTACAATTCGCCAATTTATTGTTCTTCAAATTTAAGTGAACAACGAGCCCCATTTTTAATCCTTTAAAGGAAATTATTTGTAACTTTCTACAAGTAGAACAATGATTGGAACACGTAGACGGTTGAAATCTTTGTATATATTGCTTCCATATAGTCTAAGAAACATATATGCAAAGCATCCAAACAGTACCATTCGCCAATTTTTTGTTCTTCAAGTTTAAGTGAACAATGAGACCCATTGTTAATCCTTTATCGGAAATTATTTGTAACTTTCGACAAGTAGAACTATGAATGGAACAGGTAGACGGTTGAAATCATTGTATATATTGCTTATATAGTCTAAGAAACATATATGCAAAGCATCCAAACAGTACAATTCGCCAATTTTTTGTTCTTCAAGTTTAAGTGAACTACGAGCCCCATTGTTAAACCTTTAAAGGAAATTATTTGTAAATTTCGACAAGTAGAACAATGACTGGAACAGGTAGACGGTTGATATCTTTGTATATATTGCTTCTATATAGTCTAAGAAACATATATGCAAAGCATCCAAAGAGTACCATTCGCCAATTTTTTGTTCTTCAAGTTTAAGTGAACAACGAGCCCCATTGTTAATCCTTTATCGGAAATTATTTGTAACTTTCGACAAGTAGAACAATGAATGGAACAGGTAGACGGTTGAAATCTTTGTATACATTGCTTCTATATAGTCTAAGAAACATGTACGCGAAGCATCCAAACAGTACAATTTGCCAATTTATTGTTCTTCAAGTTTAAGTGAACAACGAGCCCCATTGATAATCATGAAACGGAAATTATTTGTAACTTTCGACATGTAGAACAATGAATGGAACAGGTAGACGGTTGAAATCATTGTATATATTGCTTCTACATACTCTAAGAAACATATATGCAAAGCATCCAAACAGTACCATTCGCCAATTTTTTGTTCTTCAAGATTATGTGAACTACGAGCCCCATTGTAAATACTTTAACGGAAATTAATTGTTATTTTCTACAAGTAGAACAATGAATGGAACAGGTAGACGGAGGAAATCCTTCTATATATTGCTTCTATATAGTCTAAGAAACATATCTGCATATCATCCAAACAGTACAATTCGCCAATTATTTGATCTTCAAGTTTAAGTGAACTACGAGCCCCATTCTTAATACTTTAACGGAAATTATTTGTAATTTTCTACAAGTAGAACAATGAATGGAACAGGTAGACGGAGGAAATCCTTCTATATATTGCTTCTATATAGTCTAAGAAACATATCTGCATATCATCCAAACAGTACAATTCGCCAATTATTTGATCTTCAAGTTTAAGTGAACTACGAGCCCCATTGTTAATACTTTAACGGAAATTATTTGTAACTTGCGACAAGTAAAACAATGAATGGAACAGGTAGACGGTTGAAATCAATGTATATATTGCTTCTATATAGTTTATGAAACATATATGCAAAGCATCCAAACAGTACAATTCGCCAATTTTTTGTTCTTCAAGTTTAAGTGAACTACGAGCCCCATTGTCAATCCTTTAACGGAAATTAATTGTAAATTTCGACAAGTAGAACAATGATTGGAACACGTAGACGGTTGAAATCTTTGCATATATTGCTTCCATATCGTCTAAGAAACATGTACGCAGAGCATCCAAACAGTACCATTCGCCAATTTTTTTTTCTTCAAGTTTAAGTGAACAATCAGCCCCAATGTTTAATCCTTTATCAGAAATTATTTTTAAATTTCGACAAGTAGAATAATGAATGGAACAGGTAGACGGTTGAAATCATTGTATATATTGCTTATATAGTCTAAGAAACATATATGCAAAGCATCCAAACAGTACAATTCGCCAATTTTTTGTTCTTCAAGTTTAAGTGAACTACGAGCCCCATTGTTAATCCTTTAAAGGAAATGAGTTGTAAATTTCGACAAGTAGAACAATGAATGGATCAGGTAGACGGTTGAAATCTTTGTATATATTGCTTCTATATAGTCTAAGAAACATGTACGCAAAGCATCCAAACAGTACAATTTGCCAATTTATTGTTCTTCAAGTTTAAGTGAACAACGAGCCCCATTGATAATCATGAAACGGAAATTATTTGTAACTTTCGACATGTAGAACAATGAATGGAACAGGTAGACGGTTGAAATCATTATATATATTGCTTCTACATAGTCTAAGAAACATATATGCAAAGCATCCAAACAGTACAATTCGCCAATTTATTGTTCTTCAAGTTTAAGTGAACAACGAGCCCCATTTTTAATCCTTTAAAGGAAATTATTTGTAACTTTCGACAAGTAGAACAATGAATGGAACAGGTAGACGGTTGAGATCTTTGTATATATTGCTTCTATATAGTCTAAGAAACATATATGCAAAGCATCCAAACAGTACAATTCGCCAATTTATTGTTCTTCAAGTTTAAGTGAACAACGAGCCCCATTTTTAATCCTTTAAAGGAAATTATTTGTAACTTTCTACAAGTAGAACAATGATTGGAACACGTAGACGGTTGAAATCTTTGTATATATTGCTTCCATATAGTCTAAGAAACATATATGCAAAGCATCCAAACAGTACCATTCGCCAATTTTTTGTTCTTCAAGTTTAAGTGAACAATGAGACCCATTGTTAATCCTTTATCGGAAATTATTTGTAACTTTCGACAAGTAGAACTATGAATGGAACAGGTAGACGGTTGAAATCATTGTATATATTGCTTATATAGTCTAAGAAACATATATGCAAAGCATCCAAACAGTACAATTCGCCAATTATTTGATCTTCAAGTTTAAGTGAACTACGAGCCCCATTGTTAATACTTTAACGGAAATTATTTGTAACTTGCGACAAGTAAAACAATGAATGGAACAGGTAGACGGTTGAAATCAATGTATATATTGCTTCTATATAGTTTATGAAACATATATGCAAAGCATCCAAACAGTACAATGCGCCAATTTTTTCTTCTTCAAGTTTAAGTGAACAATGAGCCCCATTGTTAATCCTTTAAAGGAAATTATTTGTAAATTTCGACGAGTAGAACAATGAATGGAACAGGTAGACGGAGGAAATCCTTCTATATATTGCTTCTATATAGTCTAAGAAACATATCTGCATATCATCCAAACAGTACAATTCGCCAATTATTTGATCTTCAAGTTTAAGTGAACTACGAGCCCCATTGTTAATACTTTAACGGAAATTATTTGTAATTTTCTACAAGTAGAACAATGAATGGAACAGGTAGACGGAGGAAATCCTTCTATATATTGCTTCTATATAGTCTAAGAAACATATCTGCATATCATCCAAACAGTACAATTCGCCAATTATTTGATCTTCAAGTTTAAGTGAACTACGAGCCCCATTGTTAATACTTTAACGGAAATTATTTGTAACTTGCGACAAGTAAAACAATGAATGGAACAGGTAGACGGTTGAAATCAATGTATATATTGCTTCTATATAGTTTATGAAACATATATGCAAAGCATCCAAACAGTACAATGCGCCAATTTTTTCTTCTTCAAGTTTAAGTGAACAATGAGCCCCATTGTTAATCCTTTAAAGGAAATTATTTGTAAATTTCGACGAGTAGAACAATGATTGGCACACGTAGACGGTTGAAATATTTGTATATATTGCTTCCATATAGTCTAAGAAACATATATGCAAAGCATCCAAACAGTACCATTCGCCAATTTTTTGTTCTTCAAGTTTAAGTGAACTACGAGCCCCATTGGTAATCATGAAACGGAAATTATTTGTAACTTTCGACAAGAAGAACAATGAATAGAACAGGTAGACGGTTGAAATCTTTGTATATGTAGCTTCTATATAGTCTAAGAAACCTATATGCAAAGCATCTAAACAGAAACATTCGCCAATTTTTTGATCTTCAAGTTTAAGTGAACAACGAGCTCCATTGATAATCCTTTATCGGAAATTATTTGTAACTTTCGACAAGTAGAACAATGAATGGAACAGGTAGACGGTTGAAATCTTTGTATATATTGCTTCTATATAGTCTAAGAAACATGTACGCAAAGCATCCAAACAGTACAATTTGCCAATTTATTGTTCTTCAAGTTTAAGTGAACAACGAGCCCCATTGATAATCATGAAACGGAAATTATTTGTAACTTTCGACATGTAGAACAATGAATGGAACAGGTAGACGGTTGAAATCATTATATATATTGCTTCTACATAGTCTAAGAAACATATATGCAAAGCATCCAAACAGTACCATTCGCCAATTTTTTGTTCTTCAAGATTATGTGAACTACGAGCCCCATTGTAAATACTTTAACGGAAATTAATTGTTATTTTCTACAAGTAGAACAATGAATGGAACAGGTAGACGGAGGAAATCCTTCTATATATTGCTTCTATATAGTCTAAGAAACATATCTGCATATCATCCAAACAGTACAATTCGCCAATTATTTGATCTTCAAGTTTAAGTGAACTACGAGCCCCATTGTTAATACTTTAACGGAAATTATTTGTAATTTTCTACAAGTAGAACAATGAATGGAACAGGTAGACGGAGGAAATCCTTCTATATATTGCTTCTATATAGTCTAAGAAACATATCTGCATATCATCCAAACAGTACAATTCGCCAATTATTTGATCTTCAAGTTTAAGTGAACTACGAGCCCCATTGTTAATACTTTAACGGAAATTATTTGTAACTTGCGACAAGTAAAACAATGAATGGAACAGGTAGACGGTTGAAATCAATGTATATATTGCTTCTATATAGTTTATGAAACATATATGCAAAGCATCCAAACAGTACAATTCGCCAATTTTTTGTTCTTCAAGTTTAAGTGAACTACGAGCCCCATTGTCAATCCTTTAACGGAAATTAATTGTAAATTTCGACAAGTAGAACAATGATTGGAACACGTAGACGGTTGAAATCTTTGCATATATTGCTTCCATATCGTCTAAGAAACATGTACGCAGAGCATCCAAACAGTACCATTCGCCAATTTTTTTTTCTTCAAGTTTAAGTGAACAATCAGCCCCAATGGTTAATCCTTTATCAGAAATTATTTGTAAATTTCGACAAGTAGAATAATGAATGGAACAGGTAGACGGTTGAAATCATTGTATATATTGCTTATATAGTCTAAGAAACATATATGCAAAGCATCCAAACAGTACAATTCGCCAATTTTTTGTTCTTCAAGTTTAAGTGAACTACGAGCCCCATTGTTAATCCTTTAAAGGAAATGAGTTGTAAATTTCGACAAGTAGAACAATGAATGGATCAGGTAGACGGTTAAAATCTTTGTATATATTGCTTCTATATAGTCTAAGAAACATGTACGCAAAGCATCCAAACAGTACAATTTGCCAATTTATTGTTCTTCAAGTTTAAGTGAACAACGAGCCCCATTGATAATCATGAAACGGAAATTATTTGTAACTTTCGACATGTAGAACAATGAATGGAACAGGTAGACGGTTGAAATCATTATATATATTGCTTCTACATAGTCTAAGAAACATATATGCAAAGCATCCAAACAGTACAATTCGCCAATTTATTGTTCTTCAAGTTTAAGTGAACAACGAGCCCCATTTTTAATCCTTTAAAGGAAATTATTTGTAACTTTCGACAAGTAGAACAATGAATGGAACAGGTAGACGGTTGAGATCTTTGTATATATTGCTTCTATATAGTCTAAGAAACATATATGCAAAGCATCCAAACAGTACAATTCGCCAATTTATTGTTCTTCAAGTTTAAGTGAACAACGAGCCCCATTTTTAATCCTTTAAAGGAAATTATTTGTAACTTTCTACAAGTAGAACAATGATTGGAACACGTAGACGGTTGAAATCTTTGTATATATTGCTTCCATATAGTCTAAGAAACATATATGCAAAGCATCCAAACAGTACCATTCGCCAATTTTTTGTTCTTCAAGTTTAAGTGAACAATGAGACCCATTGTTAATCCTTTATCGGAAATTATTTGTAACTTTCGACAAGTAGAACTATGAATGGAACAGGTAGACGGTTGAAATCATTGTATATATTGCTTATATAGTCTAAGAAACATATATGCAAAGCATCCAAACAGTACAATTCGCCAATTTTTTGTTCTTCAAGTGTACGTGAACAACGAGCCCCATTGTTAATCCTTTATCGGAAATTATTTGTAACTTTCGACAAGTAGAACAATGAATGGAACAGGTAGACGGTTGAAATCTTTGTATATATTGCTTCTACATAATCTAAGAAACATATATGCAAATCATCCAAACAGTACCATTCGCCAATTTTTTGTCCTTCAAGTTTAAGTGAACTACGACCCCCATTGTTAATCCTTTAACGGAAATTATTTGTAACTTTCGACAAGTAGGACAATGAATGGAACAGGTAGACGGTTGAAATCATTGTATATATTGCTCCTATATAGTCTAAGAAACATATGTGCAAAGCATCCAAACAGTACCATTCGCCAATTTTTTGTTCTTCAAGTTTAAGTGAACAACGAGCCCCATTGATAATCATGAAAGGGAAATTATTTGTAACATTCAACATGTAGAACAATGAATGGAACAGGTAGACGGTTGAAATCTTTGTATATATTGCTTCTACATAATCTAAGAAACATATATGCAAATCATCCAAACAGTACCATTCGCAAATTTTTTGTTCTTCAAGTTTAAGTGAACAACGAGCCCCATTGATAGTCATGAAACGGAAATTATTTGTATCTTTCGACATGTAGAACAATGAATGGAACAGGTAAACGGTTGAAATAATTGTATATATTGCTTCCATATAGTCTAAGAAACATATATGCAAAGCATCCAAACAGTACCATTCGCCAATTTTTTGTTCTTCAAGTTTAAGTGAACAATGAGCCCCATTGTTAATCCTTTAACGGAAATTAATTGTAACTTTCTACAAGTAGAACAATGATTGGAAGACTTAGACGCCTGAAATCTTTGTATATATGGCTTCTATATAGTCTAAGAAACATATATGCAAAGCATCCAAACAGTACCATTCGCCAATTTTTTGTTCTTCAAGTTTAAGTGAACAACGAGCCCCATTGATAATCATGAAACGGAAATTATTTGTAACTTTCGACATGTAGAACAATGAATGGAACAGGTAGACGGTTGAAATATTTGTATATATTGCTTCCGTATAGTCTAAGAAACATATATGCAAATCATCCAAAAAGTACCATTCGCCAATTTTTATTCTTCAAGTTTAAGTGAACAATGAGCCCCATTTTTAATCCTTTAACGGAAATTAATTCTAACTTTCTACAAGTAGAACAATGATTGGAACACGTAGACGGTTGAAATCTTTGTATATATTGTTTCTATATAGTCTAAGAAACATATGTGCAAAGCATCCAAACAGTACCACTCGCCAATTTTTTGTTCTTCAAGTTTATGTGACCAACGAGCCCCATTGATAATCATGAAACTGAAATTATTTGTAAATTGCGAAAAGTAGAACAATGAATGGAACAGGTAGACGGTTGAAATCTTTGAATATATTGCTTCTATATAGTCTAAGAAACATATATGCAAAGCATCCAAACAGTATAATTCGCCAATTTTTTGTTGTTCAAGTTTAAGTGAAGAATGAGCCCCAATGGTTAATCCTTTATCGGAAATTATTTGTAATTTTCGACAAGTAGAACAATGATTGGAACACGTAGACGGTTGAAATCTTTGTATATATTGCTTCCATATAGTCTAAGAAACATATATGCAAAGCATCCAAACAGTACCATTCGCCAATTTTTTGTTCTTCAAGTTTAAGTGAACAATGAGCCCCATTGTTAATCCTTTATCGGAAATTATTTGTAACTTTCGACAAGTAGAACAATGAATGGAACTGGTAGACGGTTGAAATCATTGTATATATTGCTTCTATATAGTCTAAGAAACATATCTGCAAATCATCCAAACAGTACAATTCGCCAATTATTTGATCTTCAAGTTTAAGTGAACAATGAGCCCCATTGTTAATTCTTTATCGGAAATTATTTGTAACTTTCGACAAGTAGAACAATGAATGGAACAGGTAGACGGTTGAAATCTTTGAATATATTGCTTCTATATAGTCTAAGAAACATATATGCAAAGCATCCAAACAGTACAATTCGCCAATTTTTTGTTCTTCAAGGTTAAGTGAACAATGAGCCCCATTGTTAATTCTTTATCGGAAATTATTTGTAACTTTCGACAAGTAGAACAATGAATGGAACAGGTAGACGGTTGAAATCTTTGAATATATTGTTTCTATATAGTCTAAGAAACATATATGCAAAGCATCCAAACAGTACAATTCGCCAATTTTTTGTTCTTCAAGTTTAAGTGAACAATGAGCCCCAATGGTTAATCCTTTATCGGAAATTATTTGTAATTTTCGACAAGTAGAACAATGATTGGAACACGTAGACGGTTGAAATCTTTGTATATATTGTATCTATATAGTCTAAGAAACATATATGCAATGCATCCAAACAGTACAATTCGCCAATTTTTTGTTCTTCAAGTTTAAGTGAACTACGAGCCCCAATGGTTAATCCTTTATCGGAAATTATTTGTAATTTTCGACAAGTAGAACAATGATTGGAACACGTAGACGGTTGAAATCTTTGTATATATTGTATCTATATAGTCTAAGAAACATATATGCAAAGCATCCAAACAGTACAATTCGCCAATTTTTTGTTCTTCAAGTTTAAGTGAACTACGAGCCCCAATGGTTAATCCTTTATCGGAAATTATTTGTAATTTTCGACAAGTAGAACAATGATTGGAACACGTAGACGGTTGAAATCTTTGTATATATTGCTTCCATATAGTCTAAGAAACATATATGCATATCATCCAAACAGTACCATTCGCCAATTTTTTGTTCTTCAAGTTTAAGTGAACAACGAGCCCCATTGATAGTCATGAAACGGAAATTATTTGTAACTTTCGACATGTAGAACAATGAATGGAACAGGTAAACGGTTGAAATAATTGTATATATTGCTTCCATATAGTCTAAGAAACATATATGCAAAGCATCCAAACAGTACCATTCGCCAATTTTTATTCTTCAAGTTTAAGTGAACAATGAGCCCCATTTTTAATCCTTTAACGGAAATTAATTCTAACTTTCTACAAGTAGAACAATGATTGGAACACGTAGACGGTTGAAATCTTTGTATATATTGTATCTATATAGTCTAAGAAACATATGTGCAAAGCATCCAAACAGTACCATTCGCCAATTTTTTGTTCTTCAAGTTTAAGTAAACTACGATCCCCATTGTTAATCCCTTAACGGAAATTATTTGTAACATTCGACAAGTAGAACAATGAATGGAACAGGTAGACGGTTGAAATCATTGTATATATTGCTTCTATATAGTCTAAGAAACATATCTGCATATTATCCAAACAGTACAATTCGCCAATTATTTGATCTTCAAGTTTAACTGAACTACGAGCCCCATTGTTAATACTTTAACGGAAATTATTTGTAACTTGCGACAAGTAGAACAATGAATGGAACAGGTAGACGGTTGAAATCTTTGTATATATTGCTTCTACATAATCTAAGAAACATATATGCAAATCATCCAAACAGTACCATTCGCCAATTTTTTGTTCTTCAAGTTTAAGTGAACAACGAGCCCCATTGATAGTCATGAAACGGAAATTATTTGTAACTTTCGACATGTAGAACAATGAATGGAACAGGTAGACGGTTGAAATCTTTGAATATATTGTTTCTATATAGTCTAAGAAACATATATGCAAAGCATCCAAACCGTACAATTTGCCAATTTTTTGTTCTTCAAGTTTAAGTGAACAATGAGCCCCAATGGTTAATCCTTTATCGGAAATTATTTGTAACTTTCGACAAGTAGAACAATGATTGGAACACGTAGACGGTTGAAATCTTTGTATATATTGCTTCTATATAGTCTAAGAAACATATATGCAAAGCATCCAAACAGTACCATTCGCCAATTTTTTGTTCTTCAGGTTTAAGTGAACAACGAGCCCCATTGATAATCATGAAACGGAAATTATTTGTAACTTTCGACATGTAGAACAATGAATGGAACAGGTAGACGGTTGAAGTCATTGTATATATTGCTTCTATATAGTCTAAGAAACATATCTGCATATTATCCAAACAGTACAATTCGCCAATTATTTGATCTTCAAGTTTAACTGAACTACGAGCCCCATTGTTAATCATGAAATGGAAATTATTTGTAACTTTCTACAAGTAGAACAATGAATAGTACAGGTAGACGGGTGAAATCTTTGTATATATTGCTTCTACATAATCTAAGAAACATATATGCAAATCATCCAAACAGTACCATTCGCCAATTTTTTGTTCTTCAAGTTTAAGTGAACAACGAGCCCCATTGATAGTCATGAAACGGAAATTATTTGTAACTTTCGACATGTAGAACAATGAATGGAAAAGGTAAACGGTTGAAATAATTGTATATATTGCTTCCATATAGTCTAAGAAACATATATGCAAAGCATCCAAACAGTACCATTCGCCAATTTTTTGTTCTTCAAGTTTAAGTGAACAATGAGCCCCATTTTTAATCCTTTAACGGAAATTAATTCTAACTTTCTACAAGTAGAACAATGATTGGAACACGTAGACGGTTGAAATCTTTGTATATATTGTATCTATATAGTCTAAGAAACATATGTGCAAAGCATCCAAACAGTACCATTCGCCAATTTTTTGTTCTTCAAGTTTAAGTAAACTACGATCCCCATTGTTAATCCCTTAACGGAAATTATTTGTAACATTCGACAAGTAGAACAATGAATGGAACAGGTAGACGGTTGAAATCATTGTATATATTGCTTCTATATAGTCTAAGAAACATATCTGCATATTATCCAAACAGTACAATTCGCCAATTATTTGATCTTCAAGTTTAACTGAACTACGAGCCCCATTGTTAATACTTTAACGGAAATTATTTGTAACTTGCGACAAGTAGAACAATGAATGGAACAGGTAGACGGTTGAAATCTTTGTATATATTGCTTCCACATAATCTAAGAAACATATATGCAAATCATCCAAACAGTACCATTCGCCAATTTTTTGTTCTTCAAGTTTAAGTGAACAACGAGCCCCATTGATAGTCATGAAACGGAAATTATTTGTAACTTTCGACATGTAGAACAATGAATGGAACAGGTAAACGGTTGAAATAATTGTATATATTGCTTCCATATAGTCTAAGAAACATATATGCAAAGCATCCAAACAGTACCATTCGCCAATTTTTTGTTCTTCAAGTTTAAGTGAACAATGAGCCCCATTGTTAATCCTTTAACGGAAATTAATTGTAACTTTCTACAAGTAGAACAATGATTGGAAGACTTAGACGCTTGAAATCTTTGTATATATTGCTTCTATATAGTCTAAGAAACATATATGCAAAGCATCCAAACAGTACCATTCGCCAATTTTTATTCTTCAAGTTTAAGTGAACAATGAGCCCCATTTTTAATCCTTTAACGGAAATTAATTCTAACTTTCTACAAGTAGAACAATGATTGGAACACGTAGACGGTTGAAATCTTTGTATATATTGTATCTATATAGTCTAAGAAACATATGTGCAAAGCATCCAAACAGTACCATTCGCCAATTTTTTGTTCTTCAAGTTTAAGTAAACTACGATCCCCATTGTTAATCCCTTAACGGAAATTATTTGTAACATTCGACAAGTAGAACAATGAATGGAACAGGTAGACGGTTGAAATCATTGTATATATTGCTTCTATATAGTCTAAGAAACATATATGCAAAGCATCCAAACAGTACAATTCGCCAATTATTTGATCTTCAAGTTTAACTGAACTACGAGCCCCATTGTTAATACTTTAACGGAAATTATTTGTAACTTTCGACAAGTAGAACAATGAATGGACCAGGTAGACTGTTGAAATCATTGTATATATTGCTTCTATATAGTCTAAGAAACATATATGCATAGCGTCCAAACAGTACAATTCGCCAATTTTTTGCTCTTCAAGTTTAAGTGAACTACGAGCCCCATTGTTAATCCTTTAAAGGAAATTATTTGTAAATTTCGGCAAGTAGAACAATGAATGGAATAGGTAGACGGTTGAAATCATTGTATATATTGCTTCTATATAGTCTAAGAAACATATATGCAAAGCATCCAAACAGTACAATTCGCCAATTTCTTGTTCTTCAAGTTTAAGTGAACAACGAGCCCCATTGTTAATCCTTTAAAGGAAATTATTTGTAAATTTCGACAAGTAGAACAATGATTGGAACACGTAGACGGTTGAAATCTTTGTATATATTGCTTCCATATAGTCTAAGAAACATGTACGCATAGCATCCAAACAGTACCATTTGCCAATTTTTTGGTCTTCAAGTTTAAGTGAACAATGAGCCCCAATGGTTAATCCTTTATCGGAAATTATTTGTAATTTTCGACAAGTAGAACAATGAATGGAACAGGTAGACGGTTGAAATATTTATATATATTGCTTCTATATAATATAAGAAACATATATTCAAAGCATCCAAACAGTACAATTCGCCAATTTCTGGTTCTTCAAGTTTAAGTAAGCTACGATCCCCATTGTGAATCCCTTAACGGAAATTATTTGTAACTTTCGACAAGTAGAACAATGAATGGAACAGGTAGACGGTTGAAATCACTGTATATATTGCTTCTATATAGTCTAAGAAACATATATGCAAATCATCCAAACAGTACAATTCGCCAATTATTTGATCTTCAAGTTTAAGTGAACTACGAGCCCCATTGTTAATACTTTAACGGAAATTATTTGTAAATTTCGGCAAGTAGAACAATGAATGGAATAGGTAGACGGTTGAAATCATTGTATATATTGCTTCCATATAGTCTAAGAAACATATATGCAAAGCATCCAAACAGTACAATTCGCCAATTTTTTGTTCTTCAAGTTTAAGTGAGCAACGAGCCCCATTGTTAATCCTTTAAAGGAAATTATTTGTAAATTTCGACAAGTAGAACAATGATTGGAACACGTAGACGGTTGAAATCTTTGTATATATTGCTTCCATAAAGTCTAAGAAACATGTACGCAAAGCATCCAAACAGTACCATTCGCCAATTTTTTGTTCTTCAAATGTAAGTGAACAATGAGGCCCAATGGTTAATCCTTTATCGGAAATTATTTGTAATTTTCGACAAGTAGAACAATGAATGGAACAGGTAGACGGTTGAAATCACTGTATATATTGCTTCTATATAGTCTAAGAAACATATATGCAAATCATCCAAACAGTACAATTCGCCAATTATTTGATCTTCAAGTTTAAGTGAACTACGAGCCCAATTGTTAATACTTTAACGGAAATTATTTGTAACTTGCGACAAGTAGAACAATGAATGGAACAGGTAGACGATTGAAATCAATGTATATATTGCTTCCATATAGTCTAAGAAACATGTACGCAAAGCATCCAAACAGTACCATTCGCCAATTTTTTGTTCTTCAAGTGTAAGTGAACAATGAGACCCAATGGTTAATCCTTTATCGGAAATTATTTGTAATTTTCGACAAGTAGAACAATGAATGGAACAGGTAGACGGTTGAAATCTTTGTACATGTTGCTTCTATATAATCTAAGAAACATATATGCAAAGCATCCAAACAGTACCATTCGCCAATTTCTTGTTCTTCAAGTTTAAGTAAACTACGATCCCCATTGTTAATCCCTTAACGGAAATTATTTCTAACTTCCGACAAGTAGAACAATGAATGGAACTGGTAGACGGTTGAAATCATTGTATATATTGCTTCTATATAGTCTAAGAAACATATCTGCAAATCATCCAAACAGTACAATTCGCCAATTATTTGATGTTCAAGTTTAAGTGAACTACGAGCCCCATTGTTAATACTTTAAAGGAAATTATTTGTAACTTGCGACAAGTAGAACAATGAATGGAACAGGTAGACGGTTGAAATCTTTGTATATATTGCTTCTATATAATCTAAGAAACATATATTCAAAGCATCCAAACAGTACTATTCGCCAATTTTTTGTTCTTCAAGTTTAAGTGAACTACGAGCCCCATTGTTAATACTTTAACGGAAATTATTTGTAACTTGCGACAAGTAGAACAATGAATGGAACAGGTAGACGGTTGAAATCAATGCATATGTTGCTTCTATATAGTCTAAGAAACATATATGCAAAGCATCCAAACAGTACCATTCGCCAATTTTTTGTTCTTCAAGTTTAAGTGAACAATGAGCCCCAATGGTTAATCATGAAAGGGAAATTATTTGTAACTTTCGACAAGTAGAACAATGAATGGAACACGTAGACGGTTGAAATCTTTGTATATATTGCTTCCATATAGTCTAAGAAACATATATTCAAAGCATCCAAACAGTACAATTCGCCAATTTTTTGTTCTTCAAGTTTAAGTGAACTACGAGCCCCATTGTTAATCCTTTAAAGGAAATTATTTGTAAATTTCGACAAGTAGAACAATGAATGGATCAGGTAGACGGTTGAAATCATTGTATATATTGCTTCTATATAATCTACGAAACATATATGCATAGCATCCAAACAGTACAATTCGACAATTTTTTGTTCTTCAAGTTTAAGTGAACAATGAGCCCCATTGTTAACCCTTTATCGGAAATTATTTGTAAATTTCGACAAGTAGAACAATGAATGGAACAGGTAGACGGTTGAAATCTTTGTATATATTGCTTCTATATAATCTAAGAAACATATATGCAAAGCATCCAAACAGTACAATTCGCCAATTTATTGTTCTTCAAGTTTAAGTGCACTACGAGCCCCATTGTTAATAATTTAAAGGAAATTATTTGTAAATTTCGACAAGTAGAACAATTAATGGAATAGGTAGACGGTTGAAATCATTGTATATGCTGCTTCTATATAGTAAAAGAAACCTATATGCAAAGCATCTAAACAGTACCATTCGCCAATTTTTTGTTCTTCAAGTTTAAGTGAACAACGAGACCCATTGTTAATCCTTTAACGGAAATTAATTGTATCTTTCTACAAGTAGAACAATGATTGGAACACGTAGACGGTTGAAATCTTTGTATATATTGCTTCTATATAGTCTAAGAAACATATATGCAAAGCATCCAAACAGTACCATTCGCCAATTTTTTGTCCTTCAAGTTTAAGTGAACAATGAGCCCCATTTTTAATCGTTTATCGGAAATTATTTGTAGATTTCGACAAGTAGAACAATGAATGGAACAGGTAGACGGTTGAAATCTTTGTGTATATTGCTTCTATATAATCTAAGAAACATATATGCAAAGCATCCATACAGTACAATTCGCCAATTATTTCATCTTCATGTTTAAGTGAACTACGAGCCCCATTGTTTATACTTTAACGGAAATTATTTGTAACTTTCGACAAGTAGAACAATGAATGGACCAGGTAGACTGTTGAAATCATTGTATATATTGCTTCTATATAGTCTAAGAAACATATATGCATAGCGTCCAAACAGTACAATTCGCCAATTTTTTGCTCTTCAAGTTTAAGTGAACTACGAGCCCCATTGTTAATCCTTTAAAGGAAATTATTTGTAAATTTCGGCAAGTAGAACAATGAACGGAATAGTTAGACGGTTGAAATCATTGTATATATTGCTTCTATATAGTCTAAGAAACATATATGCAAAGCATCCAAACAGTACAATTCGCCAATTTCTTGTTCTTCAAGTTTAAGTGAACAACGAGCCCCATTGTTAATCCTTTAAAGGAAAGTATTTGTAAATTTCGACAAGTAGAACAATGATTGGAACACGTAGACGGTTGAAATCTTTGTATATATTGCTTCCATATAGTCTAAGAAACATGAACGCATAGCATCCAAACAGTACCATTTGCCAATTTTTTGGTCTTCAAGTTTAAGTGAACAATGAGCCCCAATGGTTAATCCTTTATCGGAAATTATTTGTAATTTTCGACAAGTAGAACAATGAATGGAACAGGTAGACGGTTGAAATCTTTGTATATATTGCTTCTATATAATCTAAGAAACATATATGCAAAGCTTCCAAACAGTACAATTCGCCAAATTGTTGCTCTTCAAGTTTAAGTGAACTACGAGCCCCATTGTTAATCCTTTAAAGGAAATTATTTGTAAATTTCGGCAAGTAGAACAATGAATGGAACAGTTAGACGGTTGAAATCTTTGTATATATTGCTTCTATATAATCTAAGAAACATATATGCAAAGCATCCATACAGTACAATTCGCCAATTATTTCATCTTCATGTTTAACTGAACAGCGAGCCCCATTGATTATCATGAAATGGAAATTATTTGTAACTTTCTACAAGTTGAACAATGAATAGTACAGGTAGACGGTTGAAATCTTTGTATATATTGCTCCTAAATAGTCTAAGAAACATATATTCAAAGCATCCAAACAGTACAATTCGCCAATTTTTTGTTCTTCAAGTTTAAGTGAACTACGAGCCCCATTGTTAATCCTTTAAAGGAAATTATTTGTAAATTTCGACAAGTAGAACAATGAATGGAACAGTTAGACGGTTGAAATCTTTGTATATATTGCTTCTATATAATCTAAGAAACATATATGCAAAGCATCCATACAGTACAATTCGCCAATTATTTCATCTTCATGTTTAAGTGAACTAGGAGCCCCATTGTTAATCCTTTAAAGGAAATTGTTTGTAAATTTCGACAAGTAGAACAATGATTGGAACACGTAGACGGTTGAAATCTTTGTATATATTGCTTCTATATAGTCTAAGAAACATATATGCAAAGCATCCAAACAGTACAATTCGCCAAATTGTTGCTCTTCAAGTTTAAGTGAACTACGAGCCCCTTTGTTAATCCTTTAAAGGAAATTATTTGTAAATTTCGGCAAGTAGAACAATGAATGGAACAGGTAGACGGTTGAAATCTTTGTATATATTGCTTCTATATAATCTAAGAAACATATATGCAAAGCGTCCAAACAGTACAATTCGCCAAATTGTTGCTCTTCAAGTTTAAGTGAACTACGAGCCCCATTGTTAATCCTTTAAAGGAAATTATTTGTAAATTTCGGCAAGTAGAACAATGAATGGAACAGTTAGACGGTTGAAATCTTTGTATATATTGCTTCTATATAATCTAAGAAACATATATGCAAAGCATCCATACAGTACAATTCGCCAATTATTTCATCTTCATGTTTAAGTGAACTAGGAGCCCCATTGTTAATCCTTTAAAGGAAATTGTTTGTAAATTTCGACAAGTAGAACAATGATTGGAACACGTAGACGGTTGAAATCTTTGTATATATTGCTTCTATATAGTCTAAGAAACATATATGCAAAGCATCCAAACAGAACAATTCGCCAATTTATTGTTCTTCAAGTTTAAGTGAACAACGAGCCCCATTGTTAATCCTTTAAAGGAAATTGTTTGTAAATTTCGACAAGTAGAACAATGATTGGAACACGTAGACGGTTGAAATCTTTGTATATATTGCTTCCATATAGTCTAAGAAACATGTACGCAAAGCATCCAAACATTACCATTCGCCAATTTTTTGTTCTTCAAGTATAAGTGAACAATGAGACCCAATGGTTAATCCTTTATCGGAAATTATTTGTAATTTTCGACAAGTAGAACAATGAATGGAACAGGTAGACGGTTGACATCTTTGTGTATATTGCTTCTATATAATCTAAGAAACATATATGCAAAGCATCCATACAGTACAATTCGCCAATTATTTCATCTTCATGTTTAAGTGAACTACGAGCCCCATTGTTAATACTTTAACGGAAATTATTTGTAACTTCCGACAAGTAGAACAATGAATGGAACAAGTAGACGGTTGAAATCAATGTATATATTGCTTCTATATAGTCTAAGAAACATATATGTAAGGCATCCAAACAGTACCATTCGCCAATTTTTTGTTCTTCAAGTTTAAGTGAACAATGAGCCCCATTATTAATTCTTTAAAGGAAATTATTTGTAAATTTCGACAAGTAGAACAATGATTGGAACACGTAGACGGTTGAAATCATTGTATATATTGCTTCTATATAGTCCAAGAAACATATATGCAAAGCGTCCAAACAGTACAATTCGCCAAATTGTTGCTCTTCAAGTTTAAGTGAACTACGAGCCCCATTGTTAATCCTTTAAAGGAAATTATTTGTAAATTTCGGCAAGTAGAACAATGAATGGAACAGGTAGACGGTTGAAATCTTTGTATATATTGCTTCTATATAATCTAAGAAACATATATGCAAAGCGTCCAAACAGTACAATTCGCCAAATTGTTGCTCTTCAAGTTTAAGTGAACTACGAGCCCCATTGTTAATCCTTTAAAGGAAATTATTTGTAAATTTCGGCAAGTAGAACAATGAATGGAACAGGTAGACGGTTGAAATCTTTGTATATATTGCTTCTATATAATCTAAGAAACATATATGCAAAGCGTCCAAACAGTACAATTCGCCAAATTGTTGCTCTTCAAGTTTAAGTGAACTACGAGCCCCATTGTTAATCCTTTAAAGGAAATTATTTGTAAATTTCGGTAAGTAGAACAATGAATGGACCAGTTAGACGGTTGAAATCTTTGTATATATTGCTTCTATATAATCTAAGAAACATATATGCAAAGCATCCATACAGTACAATTCGCCAATTATTTCATCTTCATGTTTAAGTGAACTAGGAGCCCCATTGTTAATACTTTAACGGAAATTATTTGTAACTTCCGACAAGTAGAACAATGAATGGAACAAGTAGACGGTTGAAATCAATGTATGTATTGCCTCTATATAGTCTAAGAAACATATATGTAAGGCATCCAAACAGTACCATTCGCCAATTTTTTGTTCTTCAAGTTTAAGTGAACAATGAGCCCCATTATTAATCCTTTATCGGAAATTATTTGTAAATTTCGACAAGTAGAACAATGAATGGATCAGGTAGACGGTTGAAATCATTGTATATATTGCTTCTATATAATCTACGAAACATATATGCATAGCATCCAAACAGTACAATTCGACAATTTTTTGTTCTTCAAGTTTAAGTGAACAATGAGCCCCATTGTTAATCCTTTATCGGAAATTATTTGTAAATTTCGACAAGTAGAACAATGAATGGAACAGGTAGGCGGTTGAAATCTTTGTATATATTGCTTCTATATAGTCTTAGAAACTTATATGCAAAGCATCCAAACAGTACAATTCGCCAATTATTTGATCTTCAAGTTTAAGTGAACTACGAGCCCCATTGTTAATACTTTAACGGAAATTATTTGTAACTTGCGACAAGTAGAACAATGAATGGAACAGATAGACGGTTGAAATCAATGTATATATCGCTTCTATATAGTCTAAGAAACATATATGCAAAGCATCCAAACAGTACCATTCGAAAATTTTTTGTGCTTCAAGTTTAAGTGAACAACGAGCCCCATTGTTAATCCTTTAAAGGAAATTATTTGTAAATTTTGACAAGTAGAACAATGATTGGAACACGTAGACGGTTGAAATCTTTGTATATATTGCTTCCATATAGTCTAAGAAACATGTACGCGAAGCATCCAAACAGTACCATTCGCCAATTTTTTGTTCTTCAAGTTTAAGTGAACAATGAGCCTCAATGGTTAATCCTTTATCGGAAATTTTTTGTAATTTTCGACAAGTAGAACAATGAATGGAACAGGTAGACGGTTGAAATCTTTGTATATATTGCTTCTATATAGTCCAAGAAACATATATGCAAAGCGTCCAAACAGTACCATTCGCCAATTTTTTGTTCTTCAAGTTTAAGTGAACAATGAGCCCCAATGGTTAATCCTTTATCGGAAATTATTTGTAATTTTCGACAAGTAGAACAATGAATGGAACCAGCAGACGGTTGAAATCTTTGTATATATTGCTTCTATATAATCTAAGAAACATATATGCAAAGCATCCAAACAGTACCATTCGCCAATTTTTTGTTCTTCAAGTTTAAGTGAACAACGAGCCCCAATGGTTAATCCTTTATCGGAAATTATTTGTAATTTTCGACAAGTAGAACAATGAATGGAACAGGTAGACGGTTGAAATCTTTGTGTATATTGCTTCTATATAATCTAAGAAACATGTACGCGAAGCATCCAAACAGTACTATTCGCCAATTATTTCATCTTCATGTTTAAGTGAACTACGAGCCCCATTGTTAATCCTTTAAAGGAAATTGTTTGTAAATTTCGACAAGTAGAACAATGATTGGAACACTTAGACGGTTGAAATCTTTGTATATATTGCTTCTATATAGTCTAAGAAACATATATGCAAAGCATCCAAACAGAACAATTCGCCAATTTATTGTTCTTCAAGTTTAAGTAAACAACGAGCCCCATTGTTAATCCTTTAAAGGAAATTGTTTGTAAATTTCGACAAGTAGAACAATGATTGGAACATGTAGACGGTTGAAATCTTTGTATATATTGCTTCCATATAGTCTAAGAAACATGTACGCAAAGCATCCAAACATTACCATTCGCCAATTTTTTGTTCTTCAAGTATAAGTGAACAATGAGCCCCAATGGTTAATCCTTTATCGGAAATTATTTGTAATTTTCGACAAGTAGAACAATGAATGGAACAGGTAGACGGTTGAAATCTTTGTGTATATTGCTTCTATATAATCTAAGAAACATATATGCAAAGCATCCATACAGTAAAATTCGCCAATTATTTCATCTTCATGTTTAAGTGAACTACGAGCCCCATTGTTAATACTTTAACGGAAATTATTTGTAACTTCCGACAAGTAGAACAATGAATGGAACAAGTAGACGGTTGAAACCAATGTATATATTGCTTCTATATAGTCTAAGAAACATATATGTAAAGCATCCAAACAGTACCATTCGCCAATTTTTTGTTCTTCAAGTTTAAGTGCACAATGAGCCCCATTATTAATCCTTTATCGGAAATTATTTGTAAATTTCGGCAAGTAGAACAATGAATGGAACAGGTAGACGGTTGAAATCATTGTATATATTGCTTCTATATAATCTAAGAAACATATATGCAAAGCATCCAAACAGTACAATTCGCCAAATTGTTGCTCTTCAAGTTTAAGTGAACTACGAGCCCCATTGTTAATCCTTTAAAGGAAATTATTTGTAAATTTCGGCAAGTAGAACAATGAATGGAACAGGTAGACGGTTGAAATCTTTGTATATATTGCTTCTATATAATCTAAGAAACATATATGCAAAGCATCTAAACAGTAACAATCGCCAATTTTTTGATCTTCAAGTTTAACTGAACAGCGAGCCCCATTGATTATCATGAAATGGAAATTATTTGTAACTTTCTACAAGTAGAACAATGAATAGTACAGGTAGACGGTTGAAATCTTTGTATATATTGCTCCTAAATAGTCTAAGAAACATATATTCAAAGCATCCAAACAGTACAATTCGCCAATTTTTTGTTCTTCAAGTTTAAGTGAACAATGAGCCCCATTGTTAATCCTTTATCGGAAATTATTTGTAAATTTCGACAAGTAGAACAATGAATGGAACAGGTAGGCGGTTGAAATCTTTGTATATATTGCTTCTATATAGTCTAAGAAACTTATATGCAAAGCATCCAAACAGTACAATTCGCCAATTATTTGATCTTCAAGTTTAAGTGAACTACGAGCCCCATTGTTAATACTTTAACGGAAATTATTTGTAATTTGCGACAAGTAGAACAATGAATGGAACAGATAGACGGTTGAAATCAATGTATATATCGCTTCTATATAGTCTGAGAAACATATATGCAAAGCATCCAAACAGTACCATTCGAAAATTTTTTGTGCTTCAAGTTTAAGTGAACAACGAGCCCCATTGTTAATCCTTTAATGGAAATTATTTGTAAATTTCGACAAGTAGAACAATGATTGGAACACGTCGACGGTTGAAATCTTTGTATATATTGCTTCCATATAGTCTAAGAAACATGTACGCGAAGCATCCAAACAGTACTATTCGCCAATTTTTTGTTCTGCAAGTTTAAGTGAACAATGAGCCCCAATGGTTAATCCTTTATCGGAAATTTTTTGTAATTTTCGACAAGTAGAACGATGAATGGAACAGGTAGGCGGTTGAAATCTTTGTATATATTGCTTCTATATAGTCCAAGAAACATATATGCAAAGCGTCCAAACAGTACCATTCGCCAATTTTTTGTTCTTCAAGTTTAAGTGAACTACGAGCCCCATTGTTAATCCTTTATCGGAAATTATTTGTAACTTTCGACAAGTAGAACTATGAATGGATCAGGTAGACGGTTGAAATCATTGTATATATTGCTTCTATATAGTCCAAGAAACATATATGCAAAGCGTCCAAACAGTACCATTCGCCAATTTTTTGTTCTTCAAGTTTAAGTGAACTACGAGCCCCATTGTTAATCCTTTAAAGGAAATTATTTGTAAATTTCGACAAGTAGAACAATGAATGGATCAGGTAGACGGTTGAAATCATTGTATATATTGCTTCTATATAGTCCAAGAAACATATATGCAAAGCATCCAAACAGTACAATTCGCCAATTTATTGTTCTTCAAGTTTAAGTGAACAACGAGCCCCATTGTTAATCCTTTAAAGGAAATTATTTGTAAATTTCGACAAGTAGAACAATGATTGGAACACGTAGACGGTTGAAATCTTTGTATATATTGCTTCCATATAGTCTTTATAAACATGTACGCAAAGCATCCAAACAGTACAATTCGTCAATTTCTTGTTCTTCAAGTTTAAGTGAACTACGAGCCCCATTGTTAATTCTTTAAAGGAAATTATTTGTAAATTTCGACAAGTAGAACAATGATTGGAACACGTAGACGGTTGAAATCATTGTATATATTGCTTCTATATAGTCCAAGAAACATATATGCAAAGCGTCCAAACAGTACAATTCGCCAAATTGTTGCTCTTCAAGTTTAAGTGACCTACGAGCCCCATTGTTAATCCTTTAAAGGAAATTATTTGTAAATTTCGGCAAGTAGAACAATGAATGGAACAGGTAGACGGTTGAAATCTTTGTATATATTGCTTCTATATAATCTAAGAACCATATATGCAAAGCATCTAAACAGTAACAATCGCCAATTTTTTGATCTTCAAGTTTAACTGAACAGCGAGCCCCATTGATTGTCATGAAATGGAAATTATTTGTAACTTTCTACAAGTTGAACAATGAATAGTACAGGTAGACGGTTGAAATCTTTGTATATATTGCTCCTAAATAGTCTAAGAAACATATATTCAAAGCATCCAAACAGTACAATTCGCCAATTTTTTGTTCTTCAAGTTTAAGTGAACTACGAGCCCCATTGTTAATCCTTTAAAGGAAATTATTTGTAAATTTCGACAAGTAGAACAATGAATGGATCAGGTAGACGGTTGAAATCATTGTATATATTGCTTCTATATAATCTACGAAACATATATGCATAGCATCCAAACAGTACAATTCGACAATTTTTTGTTCTTCAAGTTTAAGTGAACAATGAGCCCCATTGTTAATCCTTTATCGGAAATTATTTGTAAATTTCGACAAGTAGAACAATGAATGGAACAGGTAGACGGTTGAATTCTTTGTATATATTGCTTCTATATAGTCTAAGAAACATATCTGCAAATCATCCAAACAGTACAATTCGCCAATTATTTGATGTTCAAGTTTAAGTGAACTACGAGCCCCATTGTTAATAATTTAAAGGAAATTATTTGTAACTTTCGACAAGTAGAACAATGAATGGAACAGGTAGACGGTTGAAATCTTTGTACATATTGCTTCTATATAGTATAAGAAACATATATGCAAAGCGTCCAAACAGTACCATTCGCCAATTTTTTGTTCTTCAAGTATAAGTGAACAACGAGCCCCATTGTTAATCCCTTAACGGAAATTATTTGTAACTTTCGACAAGTAGAACAATGAATGGAACAGGTAGACGGTTGAAATCTTTGTATATATTGCTTCTATATAGTCTAAGAAACTTATATGCAAAGCATCCAAACAGTACAATTCGCCAATTATTTGATCTTCAAGTTTAAGTGAACTACGAGCCCCATTGTTAATACTTTAACGGAAATTATTTGTAACTTGCGACAAGTAGAACATTGAATGGAACAGATAGACGGTTGAAATCAATGTATATATCGTTTCTATATAGTCTAAGAAACATATATGCAAAGCATCCAAACAGTACCATTCGAAAATTTTTTGTGCTTCAAGTTTAAGTGAACAACGAGCCCCATTGTTAATCCTTTAAAGGAAATTATTTGTAATTTTCGACAAGTAGAACAATGATTGGAACACGTAGACGGTTGAAATCTTTGTATATATTGCTTCCATATAGTCTAAGAAACATGTACGCGAAGCATCCAAACAGTACTATTCGCCAATTTTTTGTTCTGCAAGTTTAAGTGAACAATGAGCCCCAATGGTTAATCCTCTATCGGAAATTTTTTGTAATTTTCGACAAGTAGAACGATGAATGGAACAGGTAGGCGGTTGAAATCTTTGTATATATTGCTTCTATATAGTCCAAGAAACATATATGCAAAGCGTCCAAACAGTACCATTCGCCAATTTTTTGTTCTTCAAGTTTAAGTGAACAATGAGCCCCAATGGTTAATCCTTTATCGGAAATTATTTGTAATTTTCGACAAGTAGAACAATGAATGGAACCAGCAGACGGTTGAAGTCTTTGTATATATTGCTTCTATATAATCTAAGAAACATATATGCAAAGCATCCAAACAGTACCATTCGCCAATTTTTTGTTCTTCAAGTTTAAGTGAACAACGAGCCCCAATGGTTAATCCTTTATCGGAAATTATTTGTAATTTTCGACAAGTAGAACAATGAATGGAACAGGTAGACGGTTGAAATCTTTGTGTATATTGCTTCTATATAATCTAAGAAACATATATGCAAAGCATCCAAACAGTACAATTCGCCAATTTTTTGTTCTTCAAGTTTAAGTGAACTACGAGCCCCATTGTTAATTCTTTAAAGGAAATTATTTGTAAATTTCGACAAGTAGAACAATGATTGGAACACGTAGACGGTTGAAATCATTGTATATATTGCTTCTATATAGTCCAAGAAACATATATGCAAAGCGTCCAAACAGTACAATTCGCCAAATTGTTGCTCTTCAAGTTTAAGTGACCTACGAGCCCCATTGTTAATCCTTTAAAGGAAATTATTTGTAAATTTCGGCAAGTAGAACAATGAATGGAACAGGTAGACGGTTGAAATCTTTGTATATATTGCTTCTATATAATCTAAGAACCATATATGCAAAGCATCTAAACAGTAACAATCGCCAATTTTTTGATCTTCAAGTTTAACTGAACAGCGAGCCCCATTGATTATCATGAAATGGAAATTATTTGTAACTTTCTACAAGTTGAACAATGAATAGTACAGGTAGACGGTTGAAATCTTTGTATATATTGCTCCTAAATAGTCTAAGAAACATATATTCAAAGCATCCAAACAGTACAATTCGCCAATTTTTTGTTCTTCAAGTTTAAGTGAACTACGAGCCTCATTGTTAATCCTTTAAAGGAAATTATTTGTAAATTTCGACAAGTAGAACAATGAATGGATCAGGTAGACGGTTGAAATCATTGTATATATTGCTTCAATATAATCTACGAAACATATATGCATAGCATCCAAACAGTACAATTCGACAATTTTTTGTTCTTCAAGTTTAAGTGAACAATGAGCCCCATTGTTAATCCTTTATCGGAAATTATTTGTAAATTTCGACAAGTAGAACAATGAATGGAACAGGTAGGCGGTTGAAATCTTTGTATATATTGCTTCTATATAGTCTAAGAAACATATATGCAAAGCATCCAAACAGTACCATTCGAAAATTTTTTGTGCTTCAAGTTTAAGTGAACAACGAGCCCCATTGTTAATCCTTTAAAGGAAATTATTTGTAAATTTCGACAAGTAGAACAATGATTGGAACACGTCGACTGTTGAAATCTTTGTATATATTGCTTCCATATAGTCTAAGAAACATGTACGCGAAGCATCCAAACAGTACCATTCGCCAATTTTTTGTTCTTCAAGTTTAAGTGAACAATGAGCCCCAATGGTTAATCCTTTATCAGAAATTTTTTGTAATTTTCGACAAGTAGAACAATGAATGGAACAGGTAGACGGTTGAAATCTTTGTATATATTGCTTCTATATAGTCTAAGAAACTTATATGCAAAGCATCCAAACAGTACAATTCGCCAATTATTTGATCTTCAAGTTTAAGTGAACTACGAGCCCCATTGTTAATACTTTAACGGAAATTATTTGTATCTTGCGACAAGTAGAACAATGAATGGAACAGATAGACGGTTGAAATCAATGTATATATCGTTTCTATATAGTCTAAGAAACATATATGCAAAGCATCCAAACAGTACCATTCGAAAATTTTTTGTGCTTCAAGTTTAAGTGAACAACGAGCCCCATTGTTAATCCTTTAAAGGAAATTATTTGTAAATTTTGACAAGTAGAACAATGATTGGAACACGTAGACGGTTGAAATCTTTGTATATATTGCTTCCATATAGTCTAAGAAACATGTACGCGAAGCATCCAAACAGTACCATTCGCCAATTTTTTGTTCTTCAAGTTTAAGTGAACAATGAGCCCCAATGGTTAATCCTTTATCGGAAATTTTTTGTAATTTTCGACAAGTAGAACAATGAATGGAACAGGTAGACGGTTGAAATCTTTGTATATATTGCTTCTATATACTCCAAGAAACATATATGCAAAGCGTCCAAACAGTACCATTCGCCAATTTTTTGTTCTTCAAGTTTAAGTGAACAATGAGCCCCATTGTTAATCCTTTATCGGAAATTATTTGTAACTTTCGACAAGTAGAACTATGAATGGAACAGGTAGACGGTTGAAATCATTGTATATATTGCTTATATAGTCTAAGAAACATATATGCAAAGCATCCAAACAGTACAATTCGCCAATTTTTTGTTCTTCAAGTTTAAGTGAACTACGAGCCCCATTGTTAAACCTTTAAAGGAAATTATTTGTAAATTTCGACAAGTGGAACAATGACTGGAACAGGTAGACGGTAGATATCTTTGTATATATTGCTTCTATATAGTCTAAGAAACATATATGCAAAGCATCCAAAGAGTACCATTCGCCAATTTTTTGTTCTTCAAGTTTAAGTGAACAACGAGCCCCATTGTTAATCCTTTATCGGAAATTATTTGTAACTTTCGACAAGTAGAACAATGAATGGAACAGGTAGACGGTTGAAATCTTTGTATATATTGCTTCTATATAGTCTAAGAAACATGTACGCGAAGCATCCAAACAGTACAATTTGCCAATTTATTGTTCTTCAAGTTTAAGTGAACAACGAGCCCCATTGATAATCATGAAACGGAAATTATTTGTAATTTTCGACAAGTAGAACAATGAATGGAACCAGCAGACGGTTGAAATCTTTGTATATATTGCTTCTATATAATCTAAGAAACATATATGCAAAGCATCCAAACAGTACCATTCGCCAATTTTTTGTTCTTCAAGTTTAAGTGAACAACGAGCCCCAATGGTTAATCCTTTATCGGAAATTATTTGTAATTTTCGACAAGTAGAACAATGAATGGAACAGGTAGACGGTTGAAATCTTTGTGTATATTGCTTCTATATAATCTAAGAAACATATATGCAAAGCATCCATACAGTACAATTCGCCAATTATTTCATCTTCATGTTTAAGTGAACTACGAGCCCCATTGTTACTCCTTTAAAGGAAATTGTTTGTAAATTTCGACAAGTAGAACAATGATTGGAACACGTAGACGGTTGAAATCTTTGTATATATTGCTTCTATATAGTCTAAGAAACATATATGCAAAGCATCCAAACAGAACAATTCGCCAATTTATTGTTCTTCAAGTTTAAGTAAACAACGAGCCCCATTGTTAATCCTTTAAAGGAAATTGTTTGTAAATTTCGACAAGTAGAACAATGATTGGAACACGTAGACGGTTGAAATCTTTGTATATATTGCTCCTAAATAGTCTAAGAAACATATATGTAAAGCATCCAAACAGTACCATTCGCCAATCTTTTGTTCTTCAAGTTTAAGTGCACAATGAGCCCCATTATTAATCCTTTATCGGAAATTATTTGTAATTTTCGACAAGTAGTACAATGAATGGAACAGGTAGACGTTTGAAATCTTTGTATATATTGCTCCTAAATAGTCTAAGAAACATATATGCAAAGCATCCAAAAAGTACCATTCATCAATTTTTTGTTCTTCAAGTTTAAGTGAACAACGAGCCCCATTGTTAATCCTTTAAAGGAAATTATTCGTAAATTTCGACAAGTAGAACAATGATTGGAACACGTAGACGATTGAAATCTTTGTATATATTGCTTCCATATAGTCTAAGAAACATATATGCAAAGCATCCAAACAGTACAATTCGCCAATTTTTTGTTTTTAAAGTTTAAGTGATCAATGAGCCCCAATGGTTAATCCTTTATCAGAAATTATTTGTAATTTTCGACAAGTAGAACAATGAATGGAACAGGTAGACGATTGAATTCTTTGTATATATTGCTTCTATATAGTCTAAGAAACATATCTGCAAATCATCCAAACAGTACAATTCGCCAATTATTTGATGTTCAAGTTTAAGTGAACTACGAGCCCCATTGTTAATAATTTAAAGGAAATTATTTGTAACTTTCGACAAGTAGAACAATGAATGGAACAGGTAGACGGTTGAAAACTTTGTACATATTGCTTCTATATAGTATAAGAAACATATATGCAAAGCGTCCAAACAGTACCATTCGCCAATTTTTTGTTCTTCAAGTATAAGTGAACAACGAGCCCCATTGTTAATCCCTTAACGGAAATTATTTGTAACTTTCGACAAGTAGAACAATGAATGGAACAGGTAGACGGTTGAAATCTTTGTATATATTGCTTCTATATAGTCTAAGAAACTTATATGCAAAGCATCCAAACAGTACAATTCGCCAATTACTTGATCTTCAAGTTTAAGTGAACTACGAGCCCCATTGTTAATACTTTAACGGAAATTATTTGTAACTTGCGACAAGTAGAACATTGAATGGAACAGATAGACGGTTGAAATCAATGTATATATCGTTTCTATATAGTCTAAGAAACATATATGCAAAGCATCCAAACAGTACCATTCGAAAATTTTTTGTGCTTCAAGTTTAAGTGAACAACGAGCCCCATTGTTAATCCTTTAAAGGAAATTATTTGTAAATTTCGACAAGTAGAACAATGATTGGAACACGTAGACGGTTGAAATCTTTGTATATATTGCTTCCATATAGTCTAAGAAACATGTACGCGAAGCATCCAAACAGTACTATTCGCCAATTTTTTGTTCTGCAAGTTTAAGTGAACAATGAGCCCCAATGGTTAATCCTTTATCGGAAATTTTTTGTAATTTTCGACAAGTAGAACGATGAATGGAACAGGTAGGCGGTTGAAATCTTTGTATATATTGCTTCTATATAGTCCAAGAAACATATATGCAAAGCGTCCAAACAGTACCATTCGCCAATTTTTTGTTCTTCAAGTTTAAGAGAACAATGAGCCCCAATGGTTAATCCTTTATCGGAAATTATTTGTAATTTTCGACAAGTAGAACAATGAATGGAACCAGCAGACGGTTGAAGTCTTTGTATATATTGCTTCTATATAATCTAAGAAACATATATGCAAAGCATCCAAACAGTACCATTCGCCAATTTTTTGTTCTTCAAGTTTAAGTGAACAATGAGCCCTAATGGTTAATCCTTTATCGGAAATTATTTGTAACTTTCGACAAGTAGAACAGTGAATGGAACAGGTAGACGGTTGAAATCTTTGTATATATTGCTTCTATATAGTCTAAGAAACATATATGCAATGCATCCAAACAGTACAATTCGCCAATTTATTGTTCTTCAAGTTTAAGTGAACAACGAGCCCCATTGTTAATCCTTTAAAGGAAATTATTTGTAAATTTCGACAAGTAGAACAATGATTGGAACACGTAGACGGTTGAAATCTTTGTACATATTGCTTCCATATAGTCTTTATAAACATGTACGCAAAGCATCCAAACAGTACCATTCGCCAATTTTTTGTTCTTCAAGTTTAAGTGAACAATGAGCCCCAATGGTTAATCCTTTATCAGAAATTATTTGTAATTTTCGACAAGTAGAACAATGAATGGAACAGGTAGACGGTTGAAATCTTTGTATATATTGCTTCTATATAGTCTAAGAAACATATATGCATAGCGTCCAAACAGTACAATTCGCCAATTTTTTGCTCTTCAAGTTTAAGTGAACTACGAGCCCCATTGTTAATCCTTTAAAGGAAATTATTTGTAAATTTCGGCAAGTAGAACAATGAATGGATCATGTAGACGGTTGAAATCATTGTATATATTGCTTCTATATAGTCTACGAAACATATATGCAAAGCATCCAAACAGTACAATTCGCCAATTTTTTGTTCTTCAAGTTTAAGAGAAAAACGAGCCCCATTGTTAATCCTTTAAAGGAAATTATTTGTAAATTTCGTCAAGTATAACAATGATTGGAACACGTAGACGGTTGAAATCTTTGTATATATTGCTTCTATATAGTCTAAGAAACATATATGCAAAGCATCCAAACAGTACAATTCGCCAATTTTCTGTTCTTCAAGTTTAAGAGAACTGCGAGCCCCATTGTTAATCCTTTAACGTTATAGAAGCAATATATACAATGATTTCAACCGTCTACCTATTCCATTCATTGTTCTACTTGCCGAAATTTACAAATAATTTCCTTTAAAGGATTAACAATGGGGCTCGTAGTTCACTTAAACTTGAAGAGCAAAAAATTGGCGAATGGTACTGTTTGGATGCTTTGCATATATGTTTCTTAGACTATATAGAAGTAATATATACAAAGATTTCACCCGCCTACCTGTTCCATTCATTGTTCTATTTGTCGAAAATTACAAATAATTTCCGATAAAGGATTAACCATTGGGGCTCATTGTTCCCTTAAACTTGAAGAACAATAAATTGGCGAATGGTACTGTTTGGATGCTTTGCATATATGTTTCTTAGATTATATAGCAGCAATATATACAAAGATTTCAACCGTCTACCTGTTCTATTCATTGTTCTACTTGTAGAAAGTTACAAATAATTTCCTTTTCATGATTATCAATGGGGCTCGTTGTTCACTTAAACTTGAAGAACAAAAAATTGGCGAATTGTACTGTTTGGATGCTTTGCATATATGTTTCTTAGACTATATAGAAGCAACATATACAAAAATTTCAACCGTCTACCTGTTCTATTCATTGTTCTACTTGTAGAAAGTTACAAATAATTTCCGTTAAAGTGTTAACAATGGGGCTCGTAGTTCACTTAAACTTGAAAAACAAAAAATTGGCGAATTGTACTGTTTGGATGATTTGCATATATGTTTCTTAGACTATATAGAAGCAATATATACAATGATTTCAACCGTCTACATGTTCCATTCATTGTTCTACTTGTCGAAATTTACAAATAATTTCCCTTTCATGATTATCAATGGGGCTCGTAGTTCACTTAAACTTGAAGAACAAAAAATTGGCGATTGGTACTGTTTGGATGCTTTGCATATATGTTTCTTAGACTATATAGAAGCAATATATACAAAGATTTCACCCGCCTACCTGTTCCATTCATTGTTCTACTTGTCGAAAGTTACAAATAATTTCCGAAAAAGGATTAAACATTGGGGCTCATTGTTCCCTTAAACTTGAAGAACAATAAATTGGCGAATGGTACTGTTTGGATGCTTTGCATATATGTTTCTTAGACTATATAGAAGTAATATATACAAAGATTTCAACCGTCTACCTGTTCCATTCATTGTTCTACTTGTCGAAAGTTACAAATAATTTCCGATAAAGGATTAACCATTGGGGCTCATTGTTCACTTAAACTTGAAGAACAAAAAATTGGCGAATTGTACTGTTTGGATGCTTTGCATATATGTTTCTTAGACTATATAGAAGCAATATATACAATGATTTCAACCGTCTACCTGTTCCATTCATTGTCCTACTTGTCGAAAGTTACAAATAATTTCCGTTAAAGGATTAACAATGGGGGTCGTAGTTCACTTAAACTTGAAGGACAAAAAATTGGCGAATGGTACTGTTTGGATGCTTTGAATATATGTTTCTTAGATTATATAGCAGCAATATATACAAAGATTTCAACCGTCTACCTGTTCCATTCATTGTTCTACTTGTAGAAAGTTACAAATAATTTCCCTTTCATGATTATCAATGGGGATCGTTGTTCACTTAAACTTGAAGAACAAAAAATTGGCGAATTGTACTGTTTGGATGCTTTGCATATATGTATCTTGGACTATATAGAAGCAATATATACATTGATTTCAACCATCTACCTGTTCCATTCATTGTTCTACTTGTCGAAAGTTACAAATAATTTCCTTTAAAGTATTAACAATGGGGCTCGTATTTCACTTAAACTTGGAGAACAAAAAATTGGCGAATGGTACTGTTTGGATGCTTTGCATATATGTTTCTTAGACTATATGGAACCAATATATACAAAGATTTCAACCGTCTGCGTGTTCCAATCATTGTTCTACTTGTAGAAAGTTACAATTAATTTCCGTTAAAGGATTAACAATGGGACTCGTAGTTCACTTAATCTTGAAGGACAAAAAATTGGCGAATTGTACTGTTTGGATGCTTTGCATATATGTTTCTTAGACTATATAGAAGCAATATATACAAAGATTTCAACCGTCTACCTGTTCCATTCATTGTTCTACTTGTCGAAATTTACAAATAATTTCCCTTTCATGATTATCAATGGGGCTCGTAGTTCACTTGAACTTGAAGAACAAAAAATTGGCGATTGGTACTGTTTGGATGCTTTGCATATATGTTTCTTAGACTATATAGAAGCAATATATACAAAGATTTCAACCGTCTACATATTCCATTCATTGTTCTAATTGTCGAAATTTACAAATAATTTCCCTTTCATGATTATCAATGGGGCTCGTAGTTCACTTAAACTTGAAGAACAAAAAATTGGCGATTGGTACTGTTTGGATGCTTTGCATATATGTTTCTTAGACTATATAGAAGCAATATATACAAAGATTTCACCCGCCTACCTGTTCCATTCATTGTTCTACTTGTCGAAAGTTACAAATAATTTCCGATAAAGGATTAACCATTGGGGCTCATTGTTCCCATAAACTTGAAGAACAATAAATTGGCGAATGGTACTCTTTGGATGCTTTGCATATGTTTCTTAGACTATATAGAAGTAATATATACAAAGATTTCAACCGTCTACCTGTTCCATTCATTGTCCTACTTGTCGAAAGTTACAAATAATTTCCGTTAAAGGATTAACAATGGTGGTCGTAGTTCACTTAAACTTGAAGGACAAAAAATTGGCGAATGGTACTGTTTGGATGCTTTGAATATATGTTTCTTAGATTATATAGAAGCAATATATACAATGATTTCAACCGTCTACATGTTCCATTCATTGTTCTACTTGTCGAAATTTACAAATAATTTCCTTCAAAGGATTAACAATGGGGCTCGTAGTTCACTTAATCTTGAAGAACAAAAAATTGGCGAATTGTACTGTTTGGATGCTTTGCATATATGTTTCTTAGACTATATAGAAGCAATATATACAAAGATTTCAACCTTCTACCTGTTCTATTCATTGTTCTACTTGTAGAAAGTTACAAATAATTTCCGTTTCATGATTATCAATGGGGCTCGTTGTTCACATAAACTTGAAGAACAAAAAATTGGCGAATGGTACTGTTTGGATGTTTTGCATATATGTTTCTTAGGCTATTTAGAAGCAATATATAGAAAGATTTCACCCGTCTACCTGTACTATTCATTGTTCTACTTGTAGAAAGTTACAAATAATTTCCATTTCATGATTATCAATGGGGCTCGTAGTTCACTTAAACTTGAAGAACAAAAAATTGGCGAATTGTACTGTTTGGATGCTTTGCATATATGTTTCTTAGATTATATAGGAGCAATATATACAATGATTTCCACCGTCTACCTGTTCCATTCATTGTTCTACTTGTCGAAAGTTACAAATAATTTCCGTTAAGGGATTAACAATGGGGATCGTAGTTTACTTGAACTTGAAGAACCAAAAATTGGCGAATTGTACAGTTTGGATGCTTTGCATATATGTTTCTTAGACTATATAGAAGCAATATATACAAAGATTTCAACCGTCTACCTGTTCTATTCATTGTTCTACTTGTAGAAAGTTACAAATAATTTCCGTTTCATGATTATCAATGGGCCTCGTTGTTCACTTGAACTTGAAGAACAAAAAATTGGCGACTGGTATTGTTTGGATGCTTTGCATATATGTTTCTTAGACTATATAGAAGCAATATATAAAAAGATTTCCACCGTCTACCAGTTCCATTCATTGTTCTACTTGTCGAAAGTTACAAATAATTTCCGATAAAGGATTAACCATTGGGGCTCATTGTTCCCTTAAACTTGAAGAACAATAAATTGGCGAATGGTACTGTTTGGATGCTTTGCATATATGTTTCTTAGATTATAAAGCAGCAATATATACAAAGATTTCAACCGTCTACCTGTACTATTCATTGTTCTACCTGTAGAAAGTTACAAATAATTTCCATTTCATGATTATCAATGGGGCTCGCTGTTCACTTAAACTTGAAGATCATAAAATTGGCGATTGTTACTGTTTAGATGCTTTGCATATAGGTTTCTTAGACTATATAGAAGCAACATATACAAAGATTTCAACCGTCTACCTGTTCTATTCATTGTTCTACTTGTAGAAAGTTACAAATAATTTCCGTTTCATGATTATCAATGGGGCTCGCTGTTCACTTAAACTTGAAGATCAAATAATTGGCGAATTGTACTGTATGGATGCTCTGCATATATGTATTCTTAGACTATATAGAAGCAATATATACAAAGATTTCAACCGTCTACCTGTTCCATTCATTGTTCTACTTGTCGAAAGTTACAAATAATTTCCGATAAAGGATTAACAATGCGGCTCATTGTTCACTTAAACTTGAAGGACAAAAAATTGGCGAATTGTACTGTTTGAATGCTTTGCATATATGTTTCTTAGACTATATAGAAGCAATATATACAAAGATTTCAACCGTCTACTTGTTCCATTCATTGTTCTACTTGTCGAAATTTACAAATAATTTCCATTAAAGGATTAACAATGGGGCTCGTAGTTCACTTAAACTTGAAGAACAACAAATTGGCGAATTGTACTGTTTGGATGCTTTGCATATATGTTTCTTAGGCTATTTAGAAGCAATATATAGAAAGATTTCACCCGTCTACCTGTACTATTCATTGTTCTACTTGTAGAAAGTTACAAATAATTTCCATTTCATGATTATCAATGGGGCTCGTAGTTCACTTAAACTTGAAGAACAAAAAATTGGCGAATTGTACTGTTTGGATGCTTTGCATATATGTATCTTGGACTATATAGAAGCAATATATACAATGATTTCGACCGTCTACCTGCTCCATTCATTGTTCTACTTGTCGAAATTTACAAATAATTTCCCTTTCATGATTATCAATGGGGCTCGTAGTTCACTTAAACTTGAAGAACAAAAAATTGGCGATTGGTACTGTTTGGATGCTTTGCATATATGTTTCTTAGACTATATAGAAGCAATATATACAAAGATTTCACCCGCCTACCTGTTCCATTCATTGTTCTACTTGTCGAAAGTTACAAATAATTTCCGTTTCATGATTATCAATGGGGCTCGTTGTTCACTTAAACTTGAAGAACAAAAAATTGGCGAATGGTACTGTTTGGATGCTTTGCATATATGTTTCTTAGATCATATAGAAGCAATATATACAAAGATTTCAACCGTCTACCTGTTCCATTCATTGTTCTACTTGTCGAAATTTACAAATAATTTCCTTTAAAGCATTAACAATGGGGCTCGTAGTTCACTTAAACTTGAAGATCAAAAAATTGGCGAATTGTACTGTTTGGATGCTTTGCATATATGTTTCTTAGACTATATAGAAGCAACATATACAAAGATTTCAACCGTCTACGTGTTCCAATCATTGTTCTATTTGTCGAAGTTTACAAATAATTTCCTTTAAAGCATTAACAATGGGGCTCGTAGTTCACTTAAACTTGAAGAACAATAAATTGGCGAATGGTGCTGTTGGGATGCTTTGCATATATGTTTCTTAGACTATATAGAAGTAATATATACAAAGATTTCAACCGTCTACCTGTTCCATTCATTGTTCTACTTGTCGAAAGTTACAAATAATTTCCGATAAAGGATTAACCATTGGGGCTCATTGTTCACTTAAACTTGAAGAAAAAAAAATTGGCGAATTGTACTGTTTGGATGCTTTGCATATATGTTTCTTAGACTATATAGAAGCAATATATACAATGATTTCAACCGTCTACCTGTTCCATTCATTGTCCTACTTGTCGAAAGTTACAAATAATTTCCGTTAAAGGATTAACAATGGGGGTCGTAGTTCACTTAAACTTGAAGGACAAAAAATTGGCGAATGGTACTGTTTGGATGCTTTGAATATATGTTTCTTAGATTATATAGCAGCAATATATACAAAGATTTCAACCGCCTACCTGTTCCATTCATTGTTCTACTTGTAGAAAGTTTCAAATAATTTCCCTTTCATGATTATCAATGGGGCTCGTTGTTCACTTAAACTTGAAGAACAAAAAATTGGCGAATTGTACTGTTTGGATGCTTTGCATATATGTATCTTGGACTATATAGAAGCAATATATACAATGATTTCGACCGTCTACCTGCTCCATTCATTGTTCTACTTGTCGAAAGTTACAAATAATTTCCTTTAAAGGATTAACAATGGGGCTCGTAGTTCACTTAAACTTGAAGAACAAAAGATTGGCGAATTGCACTGTTTGGATGCTTTGCATATATGTTTCTTAGACTATATAGAAGCAATATATACAAAGATTTCAACCGTCTACCTGTTCCATTCATTGTTCTACTTGTCGAAATTTACAAATTATTTCCTTTAAAGGATTAACAATGGGGCTCGTAGTTCACTTAAACTTGAAGAACAAAAGATTGGCGAATTGCACTGTTTGGATGCTTTGCATATATGTTTCTTAGACTATATAGAAGCAATATATACAAAGATTTCAACCGTCTACCTGTTCCATTCATTGTTCTACTTGTCGAAATTTACAAATTATTTCCTTTAAAGGATTAACAATGGGGCTCGTAGTTCACTTAAACTTGAAGAACAAAAAATTGGCGAATTGTACTGTTTGGATGCTTTGCATATATGTTTCTTAGGCTATTTAGAAGCAATATATAGAAAGATTTCACCCGTCTACCTGTACTATTCATTGTTCTACTTGTAGAAAGTTACAAATAATTTCCATTTCATGATTATCAATGGGGCTCGCTGTTCACTTAAACTTGAAGATCAAAAAATTGGCGATTGTTACTGTTTGGATGCTTTGCATATATGTTTCTTAGATTATATAGAAGCAATATATACAAAGATTTCAACCGTCTACCTGTTCCATTCATTGTTCTGCTTGTCGAAAATTACAAATAATTTCCTTTGAAGGATTAACAATGGGGCTCGTAGTTCACTTAAACTTGAAGAACAAAAAATTGGCGAATTGTACTGTTTGGATGCTTTGCATATATGTTTCTTAGACTATTTAGAAGCAATATATAGAAAGATTTCACCCGTCTACCTGTACTATTCATTGTTCTACTTGTAGAAAGTTACAAATAATTTCCATTTCATGATTATCAATGGGGCTCGCTGTTCACTTAAACTTGAAGATCAAATAATTGGCGAATTGTACTGTTTGGATGCTCTGCATATATGTTTCTTAGACTATTTAGAAGCAATATATAGAAAGATTTCACCCGTCTACCTGTACTTTTCATTGTTCTACTTGTAGATAGTTACAAATAATTTCCATTTCATGATTATCAATGGGGCTCGCTGTTCACTTAAACTTGAAGATCATAAAATTGGCGATTGTTACTGTTTAGATGCTTTGCATATTGGTTTCTTAGACTATATAGAAGCAACATATACAAAGATTTCAACCGTCTACCTGTTCTATTCATTGTTCTACTTGTAGAAAGTTACAAATAATTTCCGTTTCATGATTATCAATGGGGCTCGCTGTTCACTTAAACTTGAAGATCAAATAATTGGCGAATTGTACTGTTTGGATGCTCTGCATATATGTATTCTTAGACTATATAGAAGCAATATATACAAAGATTTCAACCGTCTACCTGTTCCATTCATTGTTCTACTTGTCGAAAGTTACAAATAATTTCCGATAAAGGATTAACAATGCGGCTCATTGTTCACTTAAACTTGAAGGACAAAAAATTGGCGAATTGTACTGTTTGAATGCTTTGCATATATGTTTCTTAGACTATATAGAAGCAATATATACAAAGATTTCAACCGTCTACTTGTTCCATTCATTGTTCTACTTGTCGAAATTTACAAATAATTTCCTTTAAAGGATTAACAATGGGGCTCGTAGTTCACTTAAACTTGAAGAACAAAAAATTGGCGAATTGTACTGTTTGGATGCTTTGCATATATGTTTCTTAGGCTATTTAGAAGCAATATATAGAAAGATTTCACCCGTCTACCTGTACTATTCATTGTTCTACTTGTAGAAAGTTACAAATAATTTCCATTTCATGATTATCAATGGGGCTCGTAGTTCACTTAAACTTGAAGAACAAAAAATTGGCGAATTGTACTGTTTGGATGCTTTGCATATATGTATCTTGGACTATATAGAAGCAATATATACAATGATTTCGACCGTCTACCTGCTCCATTCATTGTTCTACTTGTCGAAATTTACAAATAATTTCCCTTTCATGATTATCAATGGGGCTCGTAGTTCACTTAAACTTGAAGAACAAAAAATTGGCGATTGGTACTGTTTGGATGCTTTGCATATATGTTTCTTAGACTATATAGAAGCAATATATACAAAGATTTCACCCGCCTACCTGTTCCATTCATTGTTCTACTTGTCGAAAGTTACAAATAATTTCCGTTTCATGATTATCAATGGGGCTCGTTGTTCACTTAAACTTGAAGAACAAAAAATTGGCGAATGGTACTGTTTGGATGCTTTGCATATATGTTTCTTAGATCATATAGAAGCAATATATACAAAGATTTCAACCGTCTACCTGTTCCATTCATTGTTCTACTTGTCGAAATTTACAAATAATTTCCTTTAAAGCATTAACAATGGAGCTCGTAGTTCACTTAAACTTGAAGATCAAAAAATTGGCGAATTGTACTGTTTGGATGCTTTGCATATATGTTTCTTAGACTATATAGAAGCAACATATACAAAGATTTCAACCGTCTACGTGTTCCAATCATTGTTCTATTTGTCGAAGTTTACAAATAATTTCCTTTAAAGCATTAACAATGGGGCTCGTAGTTCACTTAAACTTGAAGAACAATAAATTGGCGAATGGTGCTGTTGGGATGCTTTGCATATATGTTTCTTAGACTATATAGAAGTAATATATACAAAGATTTCAACCGTCTACCTGTTCCATTCATTGTTCTACTTGTCGAAAGTTACAAATAATTTCCGATAAAGGATTAACCATTGGGGCTCATTGTTCACTTAAACTTGAAGAAAAAAAAATTGGCGAATTGTACTGTTTGGATGCTTTGCATATATGTTTCTTAGACTATATAGAAGCAATATATACAATGATTTCAACCGTCTACCTGTTCCATTCATTGTCCTACTTGTCGAAAGTTACAAATAATTTCCGTTAAAGGATTAACAATGGGGGTCGTAGTTCACTTAAACTTGAAGGACAAAAAATTGGCGAATGGTACTGTTTGGATGCTTTGAATATATGTTTCTTAGATTATATAGCAGCAATATATACAAAGATTTCAACCGCCTACCTGTTCCATTTATTGTTCTACTTGTAGAAAGTTTCAAATAATTTCCCTTTCATGATTATCAATGGGGCTCGTTGTTCACTTAAACTTGAAGAACAAAAAATTGGCGAATTGTACTGTTTGGATGCTTTGCATATATGTATCTTGGACTATATAGAAGCAATATATACAATGATTTCGACCGTCTACCTGCTCCATTCATTGTTCTACTTGTCGAAAGTTACAAATAATTTCCTTTAAAGTATTAACAATGGGGCTCGTATTTCACTTAAACTTGGAGAACAAAAAATTGGCGAATGGTACTGTTTGGATGCTTTGCCTATATGTTTCTTAGACTATATAGAAGCATTATATACAAAGATTTCAACCGTCTACCTGTTCAATTCATTGTTCTACTTGTCGAAAGTTACAAATAATTTCCGATAAAGAATTAACAATGGGGATCGTAGTTCACTTAAACTTGAAGAACAAAAAATTGGCGAATTGTACTGTTTGGATGCTTTGCATATATGTTTCTTAGACTATTTAGATGCAATATATAGAAAGATTTCACCCGTCTACCTGTACTATTCATTGATCTACTTGTAGAAAGTTACAAATAATTTCCATTTCATGATTATCAATGGGGCTCGTAGTTCACTTAAACTTGAAGAACAAAAAATTGGCGTATTGTACTGTTTGGATGCTTTGCCTATATGTTTCTTATACTATGTAGAAGCAATATATACAAAGATTTCAACCGTCTACCTGTTCTATTCATTGTTCTACTTGTAGAAAGTTACAAATAATTTCCGTTTCATGATTATCAATGGGGCTCGTTGTTCACTTAAACTTGAAGAACAAAAAATTGGCGAATGGTACTGTTTGGATGCTTTGCATATATGTTTCTTAGATCATATAGAAGCAATATATACAAAGATTTCAACCGTCTACCTGTTCCATTCATTGTTCTACTTGTCGAAATTTACAAATAATTTCCTTTAAAGGATTAACAATGGGGCTCGTAGTACCACTTAAACATGAAGATGAAATAATTGGCGAATTGTACTGTTTGGATGATTTGCATATATGTTTCTTAGATTATATAGATGCAATATATACAATGATTTCAACCGTCTACCTGTTCCATTCATTGTTCTACTTGTCGAAAATTACAAATAATTTCCTTTATAGGATTAACAATGTGGCTCATTGTTCACTTAAACTTGAAGGACAAAAAATTGGCGAATTGTACTGTTAGGATGCTTTGCATATATGTTTCTTAGACTATATAGAAGCAATATATACAAAGATTTCAACCGTCTACCTGTTCCATTCATTGTTCTACTTGTCGAAATTTACAAATAATTTCCTTTAAAGGATTAACAATGGGGCTCGTAGTTCACTTAAACTTGAAGAACAAAAAATTGGCGAATTGCACTGTTTGGATGCTTTGCATATATGTTTCTTAGACTATATAGAAGCAATATATACAAAGATTTCAACCGTCTACCTGTTACATTCATTGTTCTACTTGTCGAAATTTACAAATAATTTCCTTTAAAGTATTAACAATGGGGCTCGTATTTCACTTAAACTTGGAGAACAAAAAATTGGCGAATGGTACTGTTTGGATGCTTTGCATATATGGTTCTTAGACTATATAGAAGTAATATATACAAAGATTTCACCCGCCTAACTGTTCCATTCATTGTTCTACTTGTCGAAAGTTACAAATAATTTCCGATAAAGGATTAACAATGGGGCTCATTGTTCACTTAAACTTGAAGGACAAAAAATTGGCGAATTGTACTGTTTGGATGCTTTGCATATATGTTTCTTAGACTATATAGAAGCAATATATACAAAGATTTCAACCGTCTACCTGTTCCATTCATTGTTCTACTTGTCGAAATTTACAAATAATTTCCTTTAAAGGATTAACAATGGGGCTCGTAGTTCACTTAAACTTGAAGAACAAAAAATTGGCGAATTGTACAGTTTGGATGCTTTGCATATATGTTTTTTAGACTATATAGACGCAATGTATACAAGGATTTCAACCGTCTACCTGTTCCATTCATTGTTCTACTTGTCGAAATTTACAAATAATTTCCTTTAAAGGATTAACAATGTGGCTCATTGTTCACTTAAACTTGAAGGACAAAAAATTGGCGAATTGTACTGTTTGGATGCTTTGCAAATATGTTTCTTAGACTATATAGAAGCAATATATACAAAGATTTCAACCGTCTACCTGTTCCATTCATTGTTCTACTTGTCGAAATTTACAAATAATTTCCTTTAAAGGATTAACAATGGGGCTCGTAGTTCACATAAACTTGAAGAACAAAAGATTGGCGAATTGCACTGTTTGGATGCTTTGCATATATGTTTCTTAGACTATATAGAAGCAATATATACAAAGATTTCAACCGGCTACCTGTTCCATTCATTGTTCTACTTGTCGAAATTTACAAATTATTTCCTTTAATGGATTAACAATGGGGCTCGTAGTGCACTTAAACTTGAAGAACAAAAAATTGGCGAATTGTACTGTTTGGATGCTTTGCATATATGTTTCTTAGGCTATTTAGAAGCAATATATAGAAAGATTTCACCCGTCTACCTGTACTATTCATTGTTCTACTTGTAGAAAGTTACAAATTATTTCCATTTCATGATTATCAATGGGGCTCGCTGTTCACTTAAACTTGAAGATCAAAAAATTGGCGATTGTTACTGTTTGGATGCTTTGCATATATGTTTCTTAGATTATATAGAAGCAATATATACAAAGATTTCAACCGTCTACCTGTTCCATTCATTGTTCTGCTTGTCGAAAATTACAAATAATTTCCTTTGAAGGATTAACAATGGGGCTCGTAGTTCACTTAAACTTGAAGAACAAAAAATTGGCGAATTGTACTGTTTGGATGCTTTGCATATATGTTTCTTAGACTATATAGAAGCAATATATACATAGATTTCAACAGTCTACCAGTTCCATTCATTGTTTTACTTGTAGAAATTTACAAATAATTTCCGTTAAATGATTAACAATGGGGCTCGTTGTTCACTTAAACTTGAAGGACAAAAAATTGGCGAATTGTACTGTTTGGATGCTTTGCAAATATGTTTCTTAGACTATATAGAAGCAATATATACAAAGATTTCAACCGTCTACCTGTTCCATTCATTGTTCTACTTGTCGAAATTTACAAATAATTTCCTTTAAAGGATTAACAATGGGGCTCGTAGTTCACTTAAACTTGAAGAACAAAAAATTGGCGAATTGTACAGTTTGGATGCTTTGCATATATGTTTTTTAGACTATATAGACGCAATGTATACAAGGATTTCAACCGTCTACCTGTTCCATTCATTGTTCTACTTGTCGAAATTTACAAATAATTTCCTTTAAAGGATTAACAATGTGGCTCATTGTTCACTTAAACTTGAAGGACAAAAAATTGGCGAATTGTACTGTTTGGATGCTTTGCAAATATGTTTCTTAGACTATATAGAAGCAATATATACAAAGATTTCAACCGTCTACCTGTTCCATTCATTGTTCTACTTGTCGAAATTTACAAATAATTTCCTTTAAAGGATTAACAATGGGGCTCGTAGTTCACATAAACTTGAAGAACAAAAGATTGGCGAATTGCACTGTTTGGATGCTTTGCATATATGTTTCTTAGACTATATAGAAGCAATATATACAAAGATTTCAACCGTCTACCTGTTCCATTCATTGTTCTACTTGTCGAAATTTACAAATTATTTCCTTTAAAGGATTAACAATGGGGCTCGTAGTTCACTTAAACTTGAAGAACAAAAAATTGGCGAATTGTACTGTTTGGATGCTTTGCATATATGTTTCTTAGGCTATTTAGAAGCAATATATAGAAAGATTTCACCCGTCTACCTGTACTATTCATTGTTCTACTTGTAGAAAGTTACAAATAATTTCCATTTCATGATTATCAATGGGGCTCGCTGTTCACTTAAACTTGAAGATCAAAAAATTGGCGATTGTTACTGTTTGGATGCATTGCATATATGTTTCTTAGATTATATAGAAGCAATATATACAAAGATTTCAACCGTCTACCTGTTCCATTCATTGTTCTGCTTGTCGAAAATTACAAATAATTTCCTTTGAAGGATTAACAATGGGGCTCGTAGTTCACTTAAACTTGAAGAACAAAAAATTGGCGAATTGTACTGTTTGGATGCTTTGCATATATGTTTCTTAGACTATATAGAAGCAATATATACATAGATTTCAACAGTCTACCAGTTCCATTCATTGTTTTACTTGTAGAAATTTACAAATAATTTCCGTTAAATGATTAACAATGGGGCTCGTTGTTCACTTAAACTTGAAGAACAATAAATTGGCGAATGGTACTGTTTGGATGCTTTGCATATATGTTTCTTAGACTATATAGAAGTAATATATACAAAGATTTCACCCGCCTAACTGTTCCATTCATTGTTCTACTTGTCGAAAGTTACAAATAATTTCCGATAAAGGATTAACAATGGGGCTCATTGTTCACTTAAACTTGAAGAACAAAAAATTGGCGAATTGCACTGTTTGGATGCTTTGCATATATGTTTCTTAGACTATATAGAAGCAATATATACAAAGATTTCAACCGTCTACCTGTTCAATTCATTGTTCTACTTGTCGAAAGTTACAAATAATTTCCGATAAAGAATTAACAATGGGGATCGTAGTTCACTTAAACTTGAAGAACAAAAAATTGGCGAATTGTACTGTTTGGATGCTTTGCATATATGTTTCTTATACTATGTAGAAGCAATATATACAAAGATTTCAACCGTCTACCTGTTCTATTCATTGTTCTACTTGTAGAAAGTTACAAATAATTTCCGTTTCATGATTATCAATGGGGCTCGTTGTTCACTTAAACTTGAAGAACAAAAAATTGGCGAATGGTACTGTTTGGATGCTTTGCATATATGTTTCTTAGATCATATAGAAGCAATATATACAAAGATTTCAACCGTCTACCTGTTCCATTCATTGTTCTACTTGTCGAAATTTACAAATAATTTCCTTTAAAGGATTAACAATGGGGCTCGTAGTACCACTTAAACATGAAGATGAAATAATTGGCGAATTGTACTGTTTGGATGATTTGCATATATGTTTCTTAGATTATATAGATGCAATATATACAATGATTTCAACCGTCTACCTGTTCCATTCATTGTTCTACTTGTCGAAAATTACAAATAATTTCCTTTATAGGATTAACAATGTGGCTCATTGTTCACTTAAACTTGAAGGACAAAAAATTGGCGAATTGTACTGTTAGGATGCTTTGCATATATGTTTCTTAGACTATATAGAAGCAATATATACAAAGATTTCAACCGTCTACCTGTTCCATTCATTGTTCTACTTGTCGAAATTTACAAATAATTTCCTTTAAAGGATTAACAATGGGGCTCGTAGTTCACATAAACTTGAAGAACAAAAGATTGGCGAATTGCACTGTTTGGATGCTTTGCATATATGTTTCTTAGACTATATAGAAGCAATATATACAAAGATTTCAACCGTCTACCTGTTCCATTCATTGTTCTACTTGTCGAAATTTACAAATTATTTCCTTTAAAGGATTAACAATGGGGCTCGTAGTTCACTTAAACTTGAAGAACAAAAAATTGGCGAATTGCACTGTTTGGATGCTTTGCATATATGTTTCTTAGACTATATAGAAGCAATATATACAAAGATTTCAACCGCCTACCTATTCCATTCATTGTTCTACTTGTCGAAATTTACAAATTATTTCCTTTAAAGGATTAACAATGGGGCTCGTAGTTCACTTAAACTTGAAGAACAAAAAATTGGCGAATGGTACTGTTTCGATGCTTTGCATATATGTTTCTTAGACTATATAGAAGTAATATATACAAAGATTTCACCCGCCTAACTGTTCCATTCATTGTTCTACTTGTCGAAAGTTACAAATAATTTCCTTTAAAGGATTAACAATGGGGCTCATTGTTCACTTAAACTTGAAGAACAAAAAATTGGCGAATTGCACTGTTTGGATGCTTTGCATATATGTTTCTTAGACTATATAGAAGCAATATATACAAAGATTTCAACCGTCTACCTGTTCCATTCATTGTTCTACTTGTCGAAATTTACAAATAATTTCCTTTAAAGTATTAACAATGGGGCTCGTATTTCACTTAAACTTGGAGAACAAAAAATTGGCGAATGGTACTGTTTGGATGCTTTGCATATATGTTTCTTAGACTATATAGAAGTAATATATACAAAGATTTCACCCGCCTAACTGTTCCATTCATTGTTCTACTTGTCGAAAGTTACAAATAATTTCCGATAAAGGATTAACAATGGGGCTCATTGTTCACTTAAACTTGAAGGACAAAAAATTGGCGAATTGTACTGTTTGGATGCTTTGCATATATGTTTCTTAGACTATATAGAAGCAATATATACAAAGATTTCAACCGTCTACCTGTTCCATTCATTGTTCTACTTGTCGAAATTTACAAATAATTTCCTTTAAAGGATTAACAATGGGGCTCGTAGTTCACTTAAACTTGAAGAACAAAAAATTGGCGAATTGTACAGTTTGGATGCTTTGCATATATGTTTTTTAGACTATATAGACGCAATGTATACAAGGATTTCAACCGTCTACCTGTTCCATTCATTGTTCTACTTGTCGAAATTTACAAATAATTTCCTTTAAAGGATTAACAATGTGGCTCATTGTTCACTTAAACTTGAAGGACAAAAAATTGGCGAATTGTACTGTTTGGATGCTTTGCAAATATGTTTCTTAGACTATATAGAAGCAATATATACAAAGATTTCAACCGTCTACCTGTTCCATTCATTGTTCTACTTGTCGAAATTTACAAATAATTTCCTTTAAAGGATTAACAATGGGGCTCGTAGTTCACATAAACTTGAAGAACAAAAGATTGGCGAATTGCACTGTTTGGATGCTTTGCATATATGTTTCTTAGACTATATAGAAGCAATATATACAAAGATTTCAACCGTCTACCTGTTCCATTCATTGTTCTACTTGTCGAAATTTACAAATTATTTCCTTTAAAGGATTAACAATGGGGCTCGTAGTTCACTTAAACTTGAAGAACAAAAAATTGGCGAATTGTACTGTTTGGATGCTTTGCATATATGTTTCTTAGGCTATTTAGAAGCAATATATAGAAAGATTTCACCCGTCTACCTGTACTATTCATTGTTCTACTTGTAGAAAGTTACAAATAATTTCCATTTCATGATTATCAATGGGGCTCGCTGTTCACTTAAACTTGAAGATCAAAAAATTGGCGATTGTTACTGTTTGGATGCTTTGCATATATGTTTCTTAGATTATATAGAAGCAATATATACAAAGATTTCAACCGTCTACCTGTTCCATTCATTGTTCTGCTTGTCGAAAATTACAAATAATTTCCTTTGAAGGATTAACAATGGGGCTCGTAGTTCACTTAAACTTGAAGAACAAAAAATTGGCGAATTGTACTGTTTGGATGCTTTGCATATATGTTTCTTAGACTATATAGAAGCAATATATACATAGATTTCAACAGTCTACCAGTTCCATTCATTGTTTTACTTGTAGAAATTTACAAATAATTTCCGTTAAATGATTAACAATGGGGCTCGTTGTTCACTTAAACTTGAAGAACAATAAATTGGCGAATGGTACTGTTTGGATGCTTTGCATATATGTTTCTTAGACTATATAGAAGTAATATATACAAAGATTTCACCCGCCTAACTGTTCCATTCATTGTTCTACTTGTCGAAAGTTACAAATAATTTCCGATAAAGGATTAACAATGGGGCTCATTGTTCACTTAAACTTGAAGAACAAAAAATTGGCGAATTGCACTGTTTGGATGCTTTGCATATATGTTTCTTAGACTATATAGAAGCAATATATACAAAGATTTCAACCGTCTACCTGTTCCATTCATTGTTCTACTTGTCGAAATTTACAAATAATTTTCTTTAAAGGATTAACAATGGGGCTCGTAGTTCACTTAAACTTGAAGAACAAAAAATTGGCGAATTGCACTGTTTGGATGCTTTGCATATATGTTTCTTAGACTATATAGAAGCAATATATACAAAGATTTCAACCGCCTACCTATTCCATTCATTGTTCTACTTGTCGAAATTTACAAATTATTTCCTTTAAAGGATTAACAATGGGGCTCGTAGTTCACTTAAACTTGAAGAACAAAAAATTGGCGAATTGTACTGTTTCGATGCTTTGCATATATGTTTCTTAGACTATATAGAAGCAACATATACAAAGATTTCAACCGTCTACGTGTTCCAATCATTGTTCTATTTGTCGAAGTTTACAAATAATTTCCTTTAAAGCATTAACAATGGGGCTCGTAGTTCACTTAAACTTGAAGAACAATAAATTGGCGAATGGTGCTGTTGGGATGCTTTGCATATATGTTTCTTAGACTATATAGAAGTAATATATACAAAGATTTCAACCGTCTACCTGTTCCATTCATTGTTCTACTTGTCGAAAGTTACAAATAATTTCCGATAAAGGATTAACCATTGGGGCTCATTGTTCACTTAAACTTGAAGAAAAAAAAATTGGCGAATTGTACTGTTTGGATGCTTTGCGTATATGTTTCTTAGACTATATAGAAGCAATATATACAATGATTTCAACCGTCTACCTGTTCCATTCATTGTCCTACTTGTCGAAAGTTACAAATAATTTCCGTTAAAGGATTAACAATGGGGGTCGTAGTTCACTTAAACTTGAAGGACAAAAAATTGGCGAATGGTACTGTTTGGATGCTTTGAATATATGTTTCTTAAATTATATAGCAGCAATATATACAAAGATTTCAACCGCCTACCTGTTCCATTTATTGTTCTACTTGTAGAAAGTTTCAAATAATTTCCCTTTCATGATTCTCAATGGGGCTCGTTGTTCACTTAAACTTGAAGAACAAAAAATTGGCGAATTGTACTGTTTGGATGCTTTGCATATATGTATCTTGGACTATATAGAAGCAATATATACAATGATTTCGACCGTCTACCTGCTCCATTCATTGTTCTACTTGTCGAAAGTTACAAATAATTTCCTTTAAAGTATTAACAATGGGGCTCGTATTTCACTTAAACTTGGAGAACAAAAAATTGGCGAATGGTACTGTTTGGATGCTTTGCCTATATGTTTCTTAGACTATATAGAAGCATTATATACAAAGATTTCAACCGTCTACCTGTTCAATTCATTGTTCTACTTGTCGAAAGTTACAAATAATTTCCGATAAAGAATTAACAATGGGGATCGTAGTTCACTTAAACTTGAAGAACAAAAAATTGGCGAATTGTACTGTTTGGATGCTTTGCATATATGTTTCTTATACTATGTAGAAGCAATATATACAAAGATTTCAACCGTCTACCTGTTCTATTCATTGTTCTACTTGTAGAAAGTTACAAATAATTTCCGTTTCATGATTATCAATGGGGCTCGTTGTTCACTTAAACTTGAAGAACAAAAAATTGGCGAATGGTACTGTTTGGATGCTTTGCATATATGTTTCTTAGATCATATAGAAGCAATATATACAAAGATTTCAACCGTCTACCTGTTCCATTCATTGTTCTACTTGTCGAAATTTACAAATAATTTCCTTTAAAGGATTAACAATGGGGCTCGTAGTACCACTTAAACATGAAGATGAAATAATTGGCGAATTGTACTGTTTGGATGATTTGCATATATGTTTCTTAGATTATATAGATGCAATATATACAATGATTTCAACCGTCTACCTGTTCCATTCATTGTTCTACTTGTCGAAAATTACAAATAATTTCCTTTATAGGATTAACAATGTGGCTCATTGTTCACTTAAACTTGAAGGACAAAAAATTGGCGAATTGTACTGTTAGGATGCTTTGCATATATGTTTCTTAGACTATATAGAAGCAATATATACAAAGATTTCAACCGTCTACCTGTTCCATTCATTGTTCTACTTGTCGAAATTTACAAATAATTTCCTTTAAAGGATTAACAATGGGGCTCGTAGTTCACTTAAACTTGAAGAACAAAAAATTGGCGAATTGCACTGTTTGGATGCTTTGCATATATGTTTCTTAGACTATATAGAAGCAATATATACAAAGATTTCAACCGTCTACCTGTTCCATTCATTGTTCTACTTGTCGAAATTTACAAATAATTTCCTTTAAAGTATTAACAATGGGGCTCGTATTTCACTTAAACTTGGAGAACAAAAAATTGGCGAATGGTACTGTTTGGATGCTTTGCATATATGTTTCTTAGACTATATAGAAGTAATATATACAAAGATTTCACCCGCCTAACTGTTCCATTCATTGTTCTACTTGTCGAAAGTTACAAATAATTTCCGATAAAGGATTAACAATGGGGCTCATTGTTCACTTAAACTTGAAGGACAAAAAATTGGCGAATTGTACTGTTTGGATGCTTTGCATATATGTTTCTTAGATTATATAGATGCAATATATACAATGATTTCAACCGTCTACCTGTTCCATTCATTGTTCTACTTGTCGAAAATTACAAATAATTTCCTTTATAGGATTAACAATGTGGCTCATTGTTCACTTAAACTTGAAGGACAAAAAATTGGCGAATTGTACAGTTTGGATGCTTTGCATATATGTTTTTTAGACTATATAGACGCAATGTATACAAGGATTTCAACCGTCTACCTGTTCCATTCATTGTTCTACTTGTCGAAATTTACAAATAATTTCCTTTAAAGGATTAACAATGTGGCTCATTGTTCACTTAAACTTGAAGGACAAAAAATTGGCGAATTGTACTGTTTGGATGCTTTGCAAATATGTTTCTTAGACTATATAGAAGCAATATATACAAAGATTTCAACCGTCTACCTGTTCCATTCATTGTTCTACTTGTCGAAATTTACAAATAATTTCCTTTAAAGGATTAACAATGGGGCTCGTAGTTCACATAAACTTGAAGAACAAAAGATTGGCGAATTGCACTGTTTGGATGCTTTGCATATATGTTTCTTAGACTATATAGAAGCAATATATACAAAGATTTCAACCGTCTACCTGTTCCATTCATTGTTCTACTTGTCGAAATTTACAAATTATTTCCTTTAAAGGATTAACAATGGGGCTCGTAGTTCACTTAAACTTGAAGAACAAAAAATTGGCGAATTGTACTGTTTGGATGCTTTGCATATATGTTTCTTAGGCTATTTAGAAGCAATATATAGAAAGATTTCACCCGTCTACCTGTACTATTCATTGTTCTACTTGTAGAAAGTTACAAATAATTTCCATTTCATGATTATCAATGGGGCTCGCTGTTCACTTAAACTTGAAGATCAAAAAATTGGCGATTGTTACTGTTTGGATGCTTTGCATATATGTTTCTTAGATTATATAGAAGCAATATATACAAAGATTTCAACCGTCTACCTGTTCCATTCATTGTTCTGCTTGTCGAAAATTACAAATAATTTCCTTTAAAGGATTAACAATGGGGCTCGTAGTTCACTTAAACTTGAAGAACAAAAAATTGGCGAATTGTACAGTTTGGATGCTTTGCATATATGTTTCTTAGACTATATAGACGCAATATATACAAGGATTTCAACCGTCTACCTGTTCCATTCATTGTTCTACTTGTCGAAATTTACAAATAATTTCCTTTAAAGGATTAACAATGTGGCTCATTGTTCACTTAAACTTGAAGGACAAAAAATTGGCGAATTGTACTGTTTGGATGCTTTGCATATATGTTTCTTAGACTATATAGAAGTAATATATACAAAGATTTCACCCGCCTAACTGTTCCATTCATTGTTCTACTTGTCGATAGTTACAAATAATTTCCGATAAAGGATTAACAATGGGGCTCATTGTTCACTTAAACTTGAAGAACAAAAAATTGGCGAATTGCACTGTTTGGATGCTTTGCATATATGTTTCTTAGATTATATAGAAGCAATATATACAAAGATTTCAACCGTCTACCTGTTCCATTCATTGTTCTACTTGTCGCAAGTTACAAATAATTTCCGTTAAAGTATTAACAATGGGGCTCGTAGTTCACTTAAACTTGAAGAACAAAAAATTGGCGAATAGTACTGTTTGGATGCTTTGAATATATGTTTCTTAGATTATATAGAAGCAATATATACAAAGATTTCAACCGTCTACCTGTTCCATTCATTGTTCTACTTGTCGAAAATTACAAGTAATTTCCGATAAAGGATTAACCATTGGGGCTCATTGTTCACTTAAACTTGAAGAACAAAAAATTGGCGAATAGTACTGTTTGGATGCTTTGAATATATGTTTGTTAGATTATATAGAAGCAATATATACAAAGATTTCAACCGTCTACCTGTTCCATTCATTGTTCTACTTGTCGAAAATTACAAGTAATTTCCGATAAAGGATTAACCATTGGGGCTCATTGTTCACTTAAACTTGAAGAACAAAAAATTGGCGAATGGTACTGTTTGGATGCTTTGCATATATGTTTCTTAGATCATATAGAAGCAATATATACAAAGATTTCAACCGTCTACCTGTTCCATTCATTGTTCTACTTGTCGAAAGTTACAAATAATTTCCGATAAAGGATTAACAATGGGGCTCATTGTTCACTTAAACTTGAAGGACAAAAAATTGGCGAATTGTACTGTTTGGATGCTTTGCATATATGTTTCTTAGACTATATAGAAGCAATATATACAAAGATTTCAACCGTCTACCTGTTCAATTCATTGTTCTACTTGTCGAAATTTACAAATAATTTCCTTTAAAGGATTAACAATGGGGCTCGTAGTTCACTTAAACTTGAAGAACAAAAAATTGGCGAATTGTACAGTTTGGATGCTTTGCATATATGTTTCTTAGACTATATAGACGCAATATATACAAGGATTTCAACCGTCTACCTGTTCCATTCATTGTTCTACTTGTCGAAATTTACAAATAATTTCCTTTAAAGGATTAACAATGTGGCTCATTGTTCACTTAAACTTGAAGGACAAAAAATTGGCGAATTGTACTGTTTGGATGCTTTGCATATATGTTTCTTAGACTATATAGAAGTAATATATACAAAGATTTCACCCGCCTAACTGTTCCATTCATTGTTCTACTTGTCGATAGTTACAAATAATTTCCGATAAAGGATTAACAATGGGGCTCATTGTTCACTTAAACTTGAAGAACAAAAAATTGGCGAATTGCACTGTTTGGATGCTTTGCATATATGTTTCTTAGATTATATAGAAGCAATATATACAAAGATTTCAACCGTCTACCTGTTCCATTCATTGTTCTACTTGTCGCAAGTTACAAATAATTTCCGTTAAAGTATTAACAATGGGGCTCGTAGTTCACTTAAACTTGAAGAACAAAAAATTGGCGAATAGTACTGTTTGGATGCTTTGAATATATGTTTCTTAGATTATATAGAAGCAATATATACAAAGATTTCAACCGTCTACCTGTTCCATTCATTGTTCTACTTGTCGAAAATTACAAGTAATTTCCGATAAAGGATTAACCATTGGGGCTCATTGTTCACTTAAACTTGAAGAACAAAAAATTGGCGAATAGTACTGTTTGGATGCTTTGAATATATGTTTCTTAGATTATATAGAAGCAATATATACAAAGATTTCAACCGTCTACCTGTTCCATTCATTGTTCTACTTGTCGAAAATTACAAGTAATTTCCGATAAAGGATTAACCATTGGGGCTCATTGTTCACTTAAACTTGAAGAACAAAAAATTGGCGAATGGTACTGTTTGGATGCTTTGCGTACATGTTTCTTAGACTATATGGAAGCAATATATACAATGATTTCAACCGTCTACCTATTCCATTCATTGTTCTACTTGTCGAAATTTACAAATAATTTCCTTTAAAGGATTAACAATGGGGCTCGTTGTACACTTAAACTTGAAGAACAATAAATTGGCGAATTGTACTGATTGGATGCTTTGCATATATGTTTCTTAGACTATATAGAAGCAATATATACAAAGATTTCAACCGTCTACATGTTCCATTCATTGTTCTACTTGTCGAAAGTTACAAATAATTTCCGATAAAGGATTAACCATTGGGGCTCATTGTTCACTTAAACTTGAAGAACAAAAAATTGGCGAATTGTACTGTTTGGATGCTTTGCATATATGTTTCTTAGACTATATAGAAGCAATATATACAAAGGTTTCAACCGTCTACCTGTTCCATTCATTGTTCTACTTGTCGAAATTTACAAATAATTTCCTTTAAAGGATTAACAATGGGGCTCGTAGTTCACTTAAACTTGAAGAGCAAAAAATTGGCGAATTGTACTGTTTGGACGCTATGCATATATGTTTCTTAGATTATATAGAAGCAATATATACAAAGATTTCAACCGTCTACCTGTTCCATTCATTGTTCTACTTGTCGCAAGTTACAAATAATTTCCGTTAAAGTATTAACAATGGGGCTCGTAGTTCACTTAAACTTGAAGAACAAAAAATTGACGAATAGTACTGTTTGGATGCTTTGAATATATGTTTCTTAGATTATATAGAAGCAATATATACAAAGATTTCAACGGTCTACCTGTTCCATTCATTGTTCTACTTGTCGAAAATTACAAGTAATTTCCGGTAAAGGATTAACCATTGGGGCTCATTGTTCACTTAAACTTGAAGAACAAAAAATTGGCGAATGGTACTGTTTGGATGCTTTGCGAACATGTTTCTTAGACTATATGGAAGCAATATATACAAAGATTTCAACAGTCTACGTGTTCCAATCATTGTTCTACTTGTAGAAAGTTACAATTAATTTCCGTTAAAGGATTAACAATGGAGCTCGTAGTTCACTTAAACTTGAAGAACAAAAAATTGTCGAATTGTACTGTTTGGATGCTATGCATATATGTTTCGTAGATTATATAGAAGCAATATATACGATGATTTCAACCGTCTACCTGATCCATTCATTGTTCTACTTGTCGAAATTTACAAATACTTTCCTTTAAAGGATTAGCAATGGGGCTCGTAGTTCCCTTAAACTTGAAGAACAAAAAATTGGCGAATTGTACTGTTTGGATGCTATGCATATATGTTTCTTAGTCTATTTAGAAGCAATATATACAAAGATTTCAACCGTCTACCTGTACTATTCATTGTTCTACTTGTAGAAAGTTAGAAATAATTTCCATTTCATGATTATCAATGGGGCTCGCTGTTCACTTAAACTTGAAGAACAATAAATTGGCGAATTGTACTGTTTGGATGCTTTGCATATATGTTTCTTAGATTATATAGAAGCAATATATACAAAGATTTCAACCGTCTACCTGTTCCATTCATTGTTCTACTTGTCGAAATTTACAAATAATTTCCTTTAAAGGATTAACAATAGGGCTCGTAGTTCACTTAAACTTGAAGAGCAAAAAATTGGCGAATTGTACTGTTTGGACGCTATGCATATATGTTTCTTAGATTATATAGAAGCAATATATACAAAGATTTCAACCGTCTACCTGTTCCATTCATTGTTCTACTTGTCGAAATTTACAAATAATTTCCGTTAAAGTATTAACAATGGGGCTCGTAGTTCACTTAAACTTGAAGAACAAAAAATTGACGAATAGTACTGTTTGGATGCTTTGAATATATGTTTCTTAGATTATGTAGAAGCAATATATACAAAGATTTCAACGGTCAACCTGTTCCATTCATTGTTCTACTTGTCGAAAATTACAAGTAATTTCCGGTAAAGGATTAACCATTGGGGCTCATTGTTCACTTAAACTTGAAGAACAAAAAATTGGCGAATGGTACTGTTTGGATGCTTTGCGAACATGTTTCTTAGACTATATGGAAGCAATATATACAAAGATTTCAACAGTCTACGTGTTCCAATCATTGTTCTACTTGTAGAAAGTTACAATTAATTTCCGTTAAAGGATTAACAATGGAGCTCGTAGTTCACTTAAACTTGAAGAACAAAAAATTGTCGAATTGTACTGTTTGGATGCTATGCATATATGTTTCGTAGATTATATAGAAGCAATATATACAATGATTTCAACCGTCTACCTGATCCATTCATTGTTCTACTTGTCGAAATTTTCAAATACTTTCCTTTAAAGGATTAACAATGGAGCTCGTAGTTCACTTAAACTTGAAGAACAAAAAATTGTCGAATTGTACTGTTTGGATGCTATGCATATATGTTTCGTAGATTATATAGAAGCAATATATACGATGATTTCAACCGTCTACCTGATCCATTCATTGTTCTACTTGTCGAAATTTACAAATACTTTCCTTTAAAGGATTAGCAATGGGGCTCGTAGTTCCCTTAAACTTGAAGAACAAAAAATTGGCGAATTGTACTGTTTGGATGCTATGCATATATGTTTCTTAGTCTATTTAGAAGCAATATATACAAAGATTTCAACCGTCTACCTGTACTATTCATTGTTCTACTTGTAGAAAGTTAGAAATAATTTCCATTTCATGATTATCAATGGGGCTCGCTGTTCACTTAAACTTGAAGAACAATAAATTGGCGAATTGTACTGTTTGGATGCTTTGCATATATGTTTCTTAGATTATATAGAAGCAATATATACAAAGATTTCAACCGTCTACCTGTTCCATTCATTGTTCTACTTGTCGCAAGTTACAAATAATTTCCGTTAAAGTATTAACAATGGGGCTCGTAGTTCACTTAAACTTGAAGAACAAAAAATTGACGAATAGTACTGTTTGGATGCTTTGCATATATGTTTCTTAGACTATATAGAAGCAATCTATACAAAGATTTCAACCGTCTACCTGTTCCATTCATTGTTCTACTTGTCGAAAGTTACAATTAATTTCCGTTAAAGGATTAACAATGGGGCTCGTAGTTCACTTAAACTTGAAGAACAAAAAATTGGCGAATTGTACAGTTTGGATGCTTTGCATATATGTTTCTTAGACTATATAGACGCAATATATACAAGGATTTCAACCGTCTACCTGTTCCATTCATTGTTCTACTTGTCGAAATTTACAAATAATTTCCTTTAAAGGATTAACAATGTGGCTCATTGTTCACTTAAACTTGAAGGACAAAAAATTGGCGAATTGTACTGTTTGGATGCTTTGCATATATGTTTCTTAGACTATATAGAAGTAATATATACAAAGATTTCACCCGCCTAACTGTTCCATTCATTGTTCTACTTGTCGATAGTTACAAATAATTTCCGATAAAGGATTAACAATGGGGCTCATTGTTCACTTAAACTTGAAGAACAAAAAATTGGCGAATTGCACTGTTTGGATGCTTTGCATATATGTTTCTTAGATTATATAGAAGCAATATATACAAAGATTTCAACCGTCTACCTGTTCCATTCATTGTTCTACTTGTCGCAAGTTACAAATAATTTCCGTTAAAGTATTAACAATGGGGCTCGTAGTTCACTTAAACTTGAAGAACAAAAAATTGGCGAATAGTACTGTTTGGATGCTTTGAATATATGTTTCTTAGATTATATAGAAGCAATATATACAAAGATTTCAACCGTCTACCTGTTCCATTCATTGTTCTACTTGTCGAAAATTACAAGTAATTTCCGATAAAGGATTAACCATTGGGGCTCATTGTTCACTTAAACTTGAAGAACAAAAAATTGGCGAATAGTACTGTTTGGATGCTTTGAATATATGTTTCTTAGATTATATAGAAGCAATATATACAAAGATTTCAACCGTCTACCTGTTCCATTCATTGTTCTACTTGTCGAAAATTACAAGTAATTTCCGATAAAGGATTAACCATTGGGGCTCATTGTTCACTTAAACTTGAAGAACAAAAAATTGGCGAATGGTACTGTTTGGATGCTTTGCGTACATGTTTCTTAGACTATATGGAAGCAATATATACAATGATTTCAACCGTCTACCTATTCCATTCATTGTTCTACTTGTCGAAATTTACAAATAATTTCCTTTAAAGGATTAACAATGGGGCTCGTTGTACACTTAAACTTGAAGAACAATAAATTGGCGAATTGTACTGATTGGATGCTTTGCATATATGTTTCTTAGACTATATAGAAGCAATATATACAAAGATTTCAACCGTCTACATGTTCCATTCATTGTTCTACTTGTCGAAAGTTACAAATAATTTCCGATAAAGGATTAACCATTGGGGCTCATTGTTCACTTAAACTTGAAGAACAAAAAATTGGCGAATTGTACTGTTTGGATGCTTTGCATATATGTTTCTTAGACTATATAGAAGCAATATATACAAAGGTTTCAACCGTCTACCTGTTCCATTCATTGTTCTACTTGTCGAAATTTACAAATAATTTCCTTTAAAGGATTAACAATGGGGCTCGTAGTTCACTTAAACTTGAAGAGCAAAAAATTGGCGAATTGTACTGTTTGGACGCTATGCATATATGTTTCTTAGATTATATAGAAGCAATATATACAAAGATTTCAACCGTCTACCTGTTCCATTCATTGTTCTACTTGTCGCAAGTTACAAATAATTTCCGTTAAAGTATTAACAATGGGGCTCGTAGTTCACTTAAACTTGAAGAACAAAAAATTGACGAATAGTACTGTTTGGATGCTTTGAATATATGTTTCTTAGATTATATAGAAGCAATATATACAAAGATTTCAACGGTCTACCTGTTCCATTCATTGTTCTACTTGTCGAAAATTACAAGTAATTTCCGGTAAAGGATTAACCATTGGGGCTCATTCTTCACTTAAACTTGAAGAACAAAAAATTGGCGAATGGTACTGTTTGGATGCTTTGCGAACATGTTTCTTAGACTATATGGAAGCAATATATACAAAGATTTCAACAGTCTACGTGTTCCAATCATTGTTCTACTTGTAGAAAGTTACAATTAATTTCCGTTAAAGGATTAACAATGGAGCTCGTAGTTCACTTAAACTTGAAGAACAAAAAATTGTCGAATTGTACTGTTTGGATGCTATGCATATATGTTTCGTAGATTATATAGAAGCAATATATACAATGATTTCAACCGTCTACCTGATCCATTCATTGTTCTACTTGTCGAAATTTACAAATACTTTCCTTTAAAGGATTAGCAATGGGGCTCGTAGTTCCCTTAAACTTGAAGAACAAAAAATCGGCGAATTGTACTGTTTGGATGCTATGCATATATGTTTCTTAGTCTATTTAGAAGCAATATATACAAAGATTTCAACCGTCTACCTGTACTATTCATTGTTCTACTTGTAGAAAGTTAGAAATAATTTCCATTTCATGATTATCAATGGGGCTCGCTGTTCACTTAAACTTGAAGAACAATAAATTGGCGAATTGTACTGTTTGGATGCTTTGCATATATGTTTCTTAGATTATATAGAAGCAATATATACAAAGATTTCAACCGTCTACCTGTTCCATTCATTGTTCTACTTGTCGAAATTTACAAATAATTTCCTTTAAAGGATTAACAATAGGGCTCGTGGTTCACTTAAACTTGAAGAGCAAAAAATTGGCGAATTGTACTGTTTGGACGCTATGCATATATGTTTCTTAGATTATATAGAAGCAATATATACAAAGATTTCAACCGTCTACCTGTTCCATTCATTGTTCTACTTGTCGCAAGTTACAAATAATTTCCGTTAAAGTATTAACAATGGGGCTCGTAGTTCACTTAAACTTGAAGAACAAAAAATTGACGAATAGTACTGTTTGGATGCTTTGAATATATGTTTCTTAGATTATGTAGAAGCAATATATACAAAGATTTCAACGGTCTACCTGTTCCATTCATTGTTCTACTTGTCGAAAATTACAAGTAATTTCCGGTAAAGGATTAACCATTGGGGCTCATTGTTCACTTAAACTTGAAGAACAAAAAATTGGCGAATGGTACTGTTTGGATGCTTTGCGAACATGTTTCTTAGACTATATGGAAGCAATATATACAAAGATTTCAACAGTCTACGTGTTCCAATCATTGTTCTACTTGTAGAAAGTTACAATTAATTTCCGTTAAAGGATTAACAATGGAGCTCGTAGTTCACTTAAACTTGAAGAACAAAAAATTGTCGAATTGTACTGTTTGGATGCTATGCATATATGTTTCGTAGATTATATAGAAGCAATATATACAATGATTTCAACCGTCTACCTGATCCATTCATTGTTCTACTTGTCGAAATTTTCAAATACTTTCCTTTAAAGGATTAGCAATGGGGCTCGTAGTTCCCTTAAACTTGAAGAACAAAAAATTGGCGAATTGTACTGTTTGGATGCTATGCATATATGTTTCTTAGTCTATTTAGAAGCAATATATACAAAGATTTCAACCGTCTACCTGTACTATTCATTGTTCTACTTGTAGAAAGTTAGAAATAATTTCCATTTCATGATTATCAATGGGGCTCGCTGTTCACTTAAACTTGAAGAACAATAAATTGGCGAATTGTACTGTTTGGATGCTTTGCATATATGTTTCTTAGATTATATAGAAGCAATATATACAAAGATTTCAACCGTCTACCTGTTCCATTCATTGTTCTACTTGTCGAAATTTACAAATAATTTCCTTTAAAGGATTAACAATAGGGCTCGTAGTTCACTTAAACTTGAAGAGCAAAAAATTGGCGAATTGTACTGTTTGGACGCTATGCATATATGTTTCTTAGATTATATAGAAGCAATATATACAAAGATTTCAACCGTCTACCTGTTCCATTCATTGTTCTACTTGTCGCAAGTTACAAATAATTTCCGTTAAAGTATTAACAATGGGGCTCGTAGTTCACTTAAACTTGAAGAACAAAAAATTGACGAATAGTACTGTTTGGATGCTTTGAATATATGTTTCTTAGATTATATAGAAGCAATATATACAAAGATTTCAACGGTCTACCTGTTCCATTCATTGTTCTACTTGTCGAAAATTACAAGTAATTTCCGGTAAAGGATTAACCATTGGGGCTCATTGTTCACTTAAACTTGAAGAACAAAAAATTGGCGAATGGTACTGTTTGGACGCTATGCATATATGTTCTTAGATTATATAGAAGGAATATATACAAAGATTTCAACCGTCTACCTGATCCATTCATTGTTCTACTTGTCGAAATTTACAAATACTTTCCTTTAAAGGATTAGCAATGGGGCTCGTAGTTCCCTTAAACTTGAAGAACAAAAAATTGGCGAATTGTACTGTTTGGATGCTTTGCATATATGTTTCTTAGATTATATAGAAGCAATATATACAAAGATTTCAACCGTCTACCTGTTCCATTCATTGTTCTACTTGTCGAAATTTACAAATAATTTCCTTTAAAGGATTAACAATAGGGCTCGTAGTTCACTTAAACTTGAAGAGCAAAAAATTGGCGAATTGTACTGTTTGGACGCTATGCATATATGTTCTTAGATTATATAGAAGCAATATATACAAAGATTTCAACCGTCTACCTGTTCCATTCATTGTTCTACTTGTCGCAAGTTACAAATAATTTCCGTTAAAGTATTAACAATGGGGCTCGTAGTTCACTTAAACTTGAAGAACAAAAAATTGGCGAATAGTACTGTTTGGATGCTTTGAATATATGTTTCTTAGATTATATAGAAGCAATATATACAAAGATTTCAACCGTCTACCTGTTCCATTCATTGTTCTACTTGTCGAAAATTACAAGTAATTTCCGTTAAAGGATTAACAATGGAGCTCGTAGTTCACTTAAACTTGAAGAACAAAAAATTGTCGAATTGTACTGTTTGGATGCTATGCATATATGTTTCGTAGATTATATAGAAGCAATATATACAATGATTTCAACCGTCTACCTGATCCATTCATTGTTCTACTTGTCGAAATTTACAAATACTTTCCTTTAAAGGATTAGCAATGGGGCTCGTAGTTCACTTAAACTTGAAGAACAAAAAATTGGCGAATTGTACTGTTTGGATGCTATGCATATATGTTTCTTAGTCTATTTAGAAGCAATATATACAAAGATTTCAACCGTCTACCTGTACTATTCATTGTTCTACTTGTAGAAAGTTAGAAATAATTTCCATTTCATGATTATCAATGGGGCTCGCTGTTCACTTAAACTTGAAGAACAATAAATTGGCGAATTGTACTGTTTGGATGCTTTGCATATATGTTTCTTAGATTATATAGAAGCAATATATACAAAGATTTCAACCGTCTACCTGTTCCATTTATTGTTCTACTTGTCGAAAATTACAAATAATTTCCGATAAAGGATTAACCATTAGGGCTCGTTGTACACTTAAACTTGAAGAACAATAAATTGGCGAATTGTACTGATTGGATGCTTTGCATATATGTTTCTTAGACTATATAGAAGCAATATATACAAAGATTTCAACCGTCTACATGTTCCATTCATTGTTCTACTTGTCGAAATTTACAAATAATTTCCTTTAGAGGATTAACAATGGGGCTCGTTGTTCTCTTAAACTTGAAGAACAAAAAATTGGCGAATGGTACTGTTTGGATGCTTTGCATATATGTTTCTTAGATTATATAGAAGCAATATATACAAAGATTTCAACCGTCTACCTGATCCATTCATTGTTCTACTTGTCGAAAATTACAAATAATTTCCGATAAAGGATTAACCATTGGGGCTCATTGTTCACTTAAACTTGAAGAACAAAAAATTGTCGAATGGTACTGTTTGGATGCTTTGCATATATGTTTCTTAGACTATATGGAAGCAATATTTACAATCATTTCAACCGTCTACCTATTCCATTCATTGTTCTACTTGTCGAAATTTACAAATAATTTCCTTTAAAGGATTAACAATGGGGCTCGTTGTACACTTAAACTTGAAGAACAATAAATTGGCGAATTGTACTGATTGGATGCTTTGCATATATGTTTCTTAGACTATATAGAAGCAATATATACAAAGATTTCAACCGTCTACATGTTCCATTCATTGTTCTACTTGTCGAAAGTTACAAATAATTTCCGATAAAGGATTAACCATTGGGGCTCATTGTTCACTTAAACTTGAAGAACAAAAAATTGGCGAATTGTACTGTTTGGATGCTTTGCATATATGTTTCTTAGACTATATAGAAGCAATATATACAAAGATTTCAACCGTCTACCTGTTCCATTCATTGTTCTACTTGTCGAAATTTACAAATAATTTCCTTTAAAGGATTAACAATGGGGCTCGTAGTTCACTTAAACTTGAAGAGCAAAAAATTGGCGAATTGTACTGTTTGGACGCTATGCATATATGTTTCTTAGATTATATAGAAGCAATATATACAAAGATTTCAACCGTCTACCTGTTCCATTCATTGTTCTACTTGTCGCAAGTTACAAATAATTTCCGTTAAAGTATTAACAATGGGGCTCGTAGTTCACTTAAACTTGAAGAACAAAAAATTGGCGAATAGTACTGTTTGGATGCTTTGAATATATGTTTCTTAGATTATATAGAAGCAATATATACAAAGATTTCAACCGTCTACCTGTTCCATTCATTGTTCTACTTGTCGAAAATTACAAATAATTTCCGATAAAGGATTAACCATTGGAGCTCATTGTTCACTTAAACTTGAAGAACAAAAAATTGGCGAATGGTACTGTTTGGATGCTTTGGGTACAAGTTTCTTAGACTATATGGAAGCAATATATACAATGATTTCAACCGTCTACCTATTCCATTCATTGTTCTACTTGTCGAAATTTACAAATAATTTCCTTTAAAGGATTAACAATGGGGCTCGTTTTACACTTAAACTTGAAGAACAATAAATTGGCGAATTGTACTGATTGGATGCTTTGCATATATGTTTCTTAGACTATATAGAAGCAATATATACAAAGATTTCAACCGTCTACATGTTCCATTCATTGTTCTACTTGTCGAAAGTTACAAATAATTTCCGATAAAGGATTAACCATTGGGGCTCATTGTTCACTTAAACTTGAAGAACAAAAAATTGGCGAATTGTACTGTTTGGATGCTTTGCATATATATTTCTTAGACTATATAGAAGCAATATATACAAAGATTTCAACCGTCTACCTGTTCCATTCATTGTTCTACTTGTCGAAATTTACAAATAATTTCCTTTAAAGGATTAACAATGGGGCTCGTAGTTCACTTAAACTTGAAGAGCAAAAAATTGGCGAATTGTACTGTTTGGACGCTATGCATATATGTTTCTTAGATTGTATAGAAGCAATATATACAAAGATTTCAACCGTCTACCTGTTCCATTCATTGTTCTACTTGTCGCAAGTTACAAATAATTTCCGTTAAAGTATTAACAATGGGGCTCGTAGTTCACTTAAACTTGAAGAACAAAAAATTGGCGAATAGTACTGTTTGGTTGCTTTGAATATATGTTTCTTAGATTATATAGAAGCAATATATACAAAGATTTCAACCGTCTACCTGTTCCATTCATTGTTCTACTTGTCGAAAATTACAAGTAATTTCCGATAAAGGATTAACCATTGGGGCTCATTGTTCACTTAAACTTGAAGAACAAAAAATTGGCGAATGGTACTGTTTGGATGCTTTGCGTACATGTTTCTTAGACTATATGGAAGCAATATATACAATGATTTCAACCGTCTACCTATTCCATTCATTGTTCTACTTGTCGAAATTTACAAATAATTTCCTTTAAAGGATAAACAATGAGGCTCATTGTACACTTAAACTTGAAGAACAATAAATTGGCGAATTGTACTGATTGGATGCTTTACATATATGTTTCTTAGACTATATAGAAGCAATATATACAAAGATTTCAACCGTCTACATGTTCCATTCATTGTTCTACTTGTCTAAAGTTACAAATAATTTCCGATAAAGGATTAACCATTGGGGCTCATTGTTCACTTAAACTTGAAGAACAAAAAATTGGCGAATTGTACTGTTTGGATGCTTTGCATATATGTTTCTTAGACTATATAGAAGCAATATATACAAAGATTTCAACCGTCTACCTGTTCCATTCATTGTTCTACTTGTCGAAATTTACAAATAATTTCCTTTAAAGGATTAACAATGGGGCTCGTAGTTCACTTAAACTTGAAGAACAAAAAATTGGCGAATTGTACTGTTTGGATGCTTTGAATATATGTTTCTTAGATTATATAGAAGCAATATATACAAAGATTTCAACCGTCTACCTGTTCCATTCATTGTTCTACTTGTCGAAAATTACAAATAATTTCCGATAAAGGATTAACCATTGGGGCTCATTGTTCACTTAAACTTGAAGAACAAAAAATTGGCGAATGGTACTGTTTGGATGCTTTGCGTACATGTTTCTTAGACTATATGGAAGCAATATATACAATGATTTCAACCGTCTACCTATTCCATTCATTGTTCTACATGTCGAAATTTACAAATAATTTCCTTTAAAGGATTAACAATGGGGCTCGTTGTACACTTAAACTTGAAGAACAATAAATTGGCGAATTGTACTGATCGGATGATTTGCATATATGTTTCTTAGACTATATAGAAGCAATATATACAAAGATTTCAACCGTCTACATGTTCCATTCATTGTTCTACTTGTCGAAAGTTACAAATAATTTCCGATAAAGGATTAACCATTGGGGCTCATTGTTCACTTAAACTTGAAGAACAAAAAATTGGCGAATTGTACTGTTTGGATGCTTTGCATATATGTGTCTTAGACTATATAGAAGCAATATATACAAAGATTTCAACCGTCTACCTGTTCCATTCATTGTTCTACTAGTCGAAATTTACAAATAATTTCCTTTAAAGGATTAACAATGGGGCTCGTAGTTCACTTAAACTTGAAGAGCAAAAAATTGGCGAATTGTACTGTTTGGACGCTATGCATATATGTTTCTTAGATTATATAGAAGCAATATATACAAAGATTTCAACCGTCTACCTGTTCCATTCATTGTTCTACTTGTCGCAAGTTACAAATAATTTCCGTTAAAGTATTAACAATGGGGCTCGTAGTTCACTTAAACTTGAAGAACAAAAAATTGGCGAATAGTACTGTTTGGATGCTTTGAATATATGTTTCTTAGATTATATAGAAGCAATATATACAAAGATTTCAACCGTCTACCTGTTCCATTCATTGTTCTACTTGTCGAAAATTACAAGTAATTTCCGATAAAGGATTAACCATTGGGGCTCATTGTTCACTTAAACTTGAAGAACAAAAAATTGGCGAATGGTACTGTTTGGATGCTTTGCGTACATGTTTCTTAGACTATATGGAAGCAATATATACAAAGATTTCAACCGTCTACGTGTTCCAATCATTGTTCTACTTGTAGAAAGTTACAATTAATTTCCGTTAAAGGATTAACAATGGAGCTCGTAGTTCACTTAAACTTGAAGAACAAAAAATTGTCGAATTGTACTGTTTGGATGCTATGCATATATGTTTCGTAGATTATATAGAAGCAATATATACAATGATTTCAACCGTCTACCTGATCCATTCATTGTTCTACTTGTCGAAATTTACAAATACTTTCCTTTAAAGGATTAGCAATGGGGCTCGTAGTTCACTTAAACTTGAAGAACAAGAAATTGGCGAATTGTACTGTTTGGATGCTATGCATATATGTTTCTTAGTCTATTTAGAAGCAATATATACAAAGATTTCAACCGTCTACCTGTACTATTCATTGTTCTACTTGTAGAAAGTTAGAAATAATTTCCATTTCATGATTATCAATGGGGCTCGCTGTTCACTTAAACTTGAAGAACAATAAATTGGCGAATTGTACTGTTTGGATGCTTTGCATATATGTTTCTTAGATTATATAGATGCAATATATACAAAGATTTCAACCGTCTACCTGTTCCATTCATTGTTCTATTTGTCGAAAATTAAAAATAATTTCCGATAAAGGATTAACCATTGGGGCTCATTGTTCACTTACACTTGAAGAACAAAAAATTGGCGAATGGTACTGTTTGGATGCTTTGCGTACATGTTTCATAGACTATATGGAAGCAATATATACAAAGATTTCAACCGTCTACCTGTTCCATTCATTGTTCTACTTGTCGAAAATTACAAATAATTTCCGATAAATGATTAACCATTGGGGCTCATTGTTCACTTAAACTTGAAGACCAAAAAATTGGCAAATCGTACTGTTTGGATGCTATGCGTACATGTTTCTTAGACTATATGGAAGCAATATATACAAAGATTTCAACCGTCTACGTGTACCAATCATTGTTCTACTTGTCGAAATTTACAAATAATTTCCTTTAGAGGATTAACAATGGGGCTCGTTGTTCACTTAAACTTGAAGAACAAAAAATTGGCGAATGGTACTGTTTGGATGCTTTGCATATATGTTTCTTAGATTATATAGAAGCAATATATACAAAGATTTCAACCGTCTACCTGTTCCATTCATTGTTCTACTTGTCGAAAATTAAAAATAATTTCCGATAAAGGATTAACCATTGGGGCTCATTGTTCACTTAAACTTGAAGAACAAAAAATTGGCGAATGGTACTGTTTGGACGCTTTGCATATATGTTTCTTGGACTATATAGAAGCAATATATACAAAGATTTCAATCGTCTACCTATTCCATTCATTGTTCTACTTGTCGAAATTTACAAATAATTTCCTTTAAAGTATTAACAATGGGGCTCGTTGTACTGATTGGATGCTTTGCATATATGTTTCTTAGTCTATTTAGAAGCAATATATACAAAGATTTCAACCGTCTACCTGTACTATTCATTGTTCTACTTGTAGAAAGTTACAAATAATTTCCGTTTCATGATTATCAATGGGGCTCGTTGTTCACTTAAACTTGAAGAACAAAAAATTGGCGAATTGTACTGTTTGGATGCTTTGCATATATGTTTCTTAGTCTATTTAGAAGCAATATATACAAAGATTTCAACCGTCTACCTGTACTATTCATTGTTCTACTTGTAGAAAGTTAGAAATAATTTCCATTTTATGATTATCAATGGGGCTCGCTGTTCACTTAAACTTGAAGAAAAATAAATTGGCGAATTGTACTGTTTGGATGCTTTGCATATACGTTTCTTAGATTATATAGAAGCAATATATACAAAGATTTCAACCGTCTACCTGATCCATTCATTGTTCTACTTGTCGAAAATTACAAATAATTTCCGATAAAGGATTAACCATTGGGGCTCATTGTTCACTTAAACTTGAAGAACAAAAAATTGGCGAATGGTACTGTTTGGATGCTTTGCGTACATGTTTCTTAGACTATATGGAAGCAATATATACAAAGATTTCAACCGTCTACCTGTTCTATTCATTGTTCTACTTGTAGAAAGTTACAAATAATTTCCGTTTCATGATTATCAATGGGGCTCGTTGTTCACTTAAACTTGAAGAACAAAAAATTGGCGAATGGTACTGTTTGGATGCTTTGCATATATGTTTCTTAGATTATATAGAAGCAATATATACAAAGATTTCAACCGTCTACGTGTTCCAATCATTGTTCTACTTGTCGAAATTTACGAATAATTTCCTTTAAAGGATTAACAATGGGGCTCGTTGTTCACTTAAATTTGAAGAACAAAAAATTGATGAATGATACTGTTTGGATGCTTTGCATATATGTTTCGTAGACTATATAGAAGCAATATATACATTGATTTCAATCGTCTACCCGTTCCATTCATTGTTCTACCTGTTGCAAGTTACAAATAATTTCCGTTAAAGTATTAACAATGATTATCAATGGGGCTCGTTGTTCACTTAAACTTGAAGAACAAAAAATTGGCGAACGGTACTGTTTGGATGCTTTGCATATATGTTTCTTAGATTATATAGAAGCAATATATACAAAGATTTCAACCGTCTACCTGTTCCATTCATTGTTCTACTTGTCGAAAATTAAAAATAATTTCCGATAAAGGATTAACCATTGGGGCTCATTGTTCACTTACACTTGAAGAACAAAAAATTGGCGAATGGTACTGTTTGGATGCTTTGCGTACATGTTTCTTAGACTATATGGAAGCAATATATACAAAGATTTCAACCGTCTACGTGTTCCAATCATTGTTCTACTTGTCGAAATTTACAAATAATTTCGTTTAAAGGATTAACAATGGGGCTCGTTGTACACTTAAACTTGAAGAACAATAAATTGGCGAATTGTACTGATTGGATGCTGTGCATATATGTTTCTTAGACTATATAGAAGCAATATATACAAAGATTTCAACCGTCTACATGTTCCATTCATTGTTCTACTTGTCGAAAGTTACAAATAATTTCCGATAAAGGATTAACCATTGGGGCTCATTGTTCACTTAAACTTGAAGAACAAAACATTGGCGAATTGTACTGTTTGGATGCTTTGCATATATGTTTCTTAGACTATATAGAAGCAATATATACAAAGATTTCAACCGTCTACCTGTTCCATTCATTGTTCTACTTGTCGAAATTTACAAATAATTTCCTTTAAAGGATTAACAATGGGGCTCGTAGTTCACTTAAACTTGAAGAACAAAAAATAGGCGAATTGTACTGTTTGGATGCTTTGCATATATGTTTCTTAGACTATATAGAAGCAATATATACAAAGATTTCAACCGTCTACGTGTTCCAATCATTGTTCTACTTGTCGAAATTTACAAACAATTTCCTTTAAAGGATTAACAATGGGGCTCGTTGTTCACTTAAACTTGAGGAACAAAAAATTGGCGAATGGTACTGTTTGGATGCTTTGCATATATGTTTCTTAGATTATATAGAAGCAATATATGCAAAGATTTCAACCGTCTACGTGTTCCAATCATTGTTCTACTTGTCGAAATTTACAAATAATTTCGTTTAAAGGATTAACAATGGGGCTCGTTGTACACTTAAACTTGAAGAACAAGAAATTGGCGAATTGTACTGTTTGGATGCTTTGCATATATGTTTCTTAGACTATATAGAAGCAATATATACAATGATTTCAACCGTCTACCTATTCCATTCATTGTTCTACTTGCCGAAATTTACAAATAATTTCCTTTAAAGGATTAACAATGGGGCTCGTAGTTCACTTAAACTTGAAGAGCAAAAAATTGGCGAATGGTACTGTTTAGATGCTTTGCATATAGGTTTCTTAGACTATATAGAAGCAACATATAAAATGATTTCAACCGTCTACCAGTTCCATTCATTGTTCTACTTGTCGAAAATTACAAATAATTTCCGATAAAGGATTAACAATGAGGCTCGTAGTTCACTTAAACTTGAAGAACAAAAAATTGGCGAATTGTACTGTTTGGATGCTATGCATATATGTTTCGTAGATTATATAGAAGCAATATATACAATGATTTCAACCGTCTACCTGATCCATTCATTGTTCTACTTTTCGAAATTTACAAATAATTTCCTTTAAAGGATTAACAATGGGGCTCGTAGTTCACTTAAACTTGAAGAACAAAAAATTGGCGAATTGTACTGTTTGGATGCTTTGCATATATGTTTCTTAGACTATATAGAAGCAATATATAGAAATTTACAAATAATTTCCTTTAAAGGATTAACAATGGGGCTCGTTGTTCACTTAAACTTGAAGAACAATGAATTGGCGAATTGTACTCTTTGGATGCTTTGCATATATGTTTCTTAAACTATATAGAAGCAATATATACAAAGATTTCAACAGTCTAACTGCTCTATTCATTGTTCTACTTGTAGAAAGTTACAAATAATTTCCCTTTCATGGTTATCAATGGGGCTCGTTGTTCACTTAAACTTGAAGAACAAAAAATTGGCGAATTGTACTGTTTGGATGCTTTGCATATATGTTTCTTAGACTATATAGAAGCAATATATACAATGATTTCAACCGTCTACCTATTCCATTCATTGTTCTACTTGTCGAAAATTACAAATAATTTCCATTACCGGATTAACAATGGGGCCCGTTGTTCACTTAAACTTGAAGAACAATGAATTGGCGACTTGTACTGTTTGGATGCTTTGCATATATGTTTCTTAGGCTATACTGAAGCAATATATACAATGATTTCAACCGTCTACCTGTTCCATTCATTGTTCTACTTGTTGAAATTTACAAATAATTTCCTTTAAAGGATTAACAATGGGGCTCATAGTTCACTTAAACTTGAAGAACAAAAAATTGGCGGATGGTACTGTTTGGATGCTTTGCATATATGTTTCTTAGACTATATAGAAGCAATATATACAATGATTTCAACCGTCTACCTGTTCCATTCCTTGTTCTACTTGTCGAAAGTTACAAATAATTTCCTTTAAAGGATTAACAATGGGGCTCGTTGTTCACTTAAACTTGAAGAACAATGAATTGGCGACTTGTACTGTTTGGATCCTTTGCATATATGTTTCTTGGACTATATAGATGCAATATCTACAAAGATTTCATCCGTCTACCTGTTCCATACATTGTTCTACTTGTCGAAATTTACAAATAATTTCCTTTAAAGGATTAACAATGGGGCTCGTTGTTCACTTAAACTTGAAGAACAATGAATTGGCGAATTGTACTGTTTGGATGCTTTGCATATATGTTTCTTAAACTATATAGAAGCAATATATACAAAGATTTCAACAGTCTAACTCCTCTATTCATTGTTCTACTTGTCGAAAGTTACAAATAATTTCCGTTAAAGGATTAACAATGGGGATTGTAGTTTACTTAATCTTGAGGAACAAAAAATTGGCGAATTGTACTGTTTGGATGCTTTGCATATATGTTTCTTAGGCTATACTGAAGCAATATATACAATGATTTCAACAGTCTACCTGTTCCATTCATTGTTCTACTTGTCGAAATTTACAAATAATTTCCTTTAAAGGATTAACAATGGGGCTCGATGTTCACTTAAACTTGAAGAACAATAAATTGGCGAATTGTACTGTTTGGATGCTTTGCATATATGTTTCTTAGACTATATAGATGCAATATATACAAAGATTTCATCCGTCTACCTGTTCCATTCATTGTTCTACTTGTTGAAATTTACAAATAATTTCCTTTAAAGGATTAACAATGGGGCTCATAGTTCACTTAAACTTGAAGAACAAAAAATTGGCGAATGGTACTGTTTGGATGCTTTGCATATATGTTTCTTAGACTATATAAAAGCAATATATACAATGATTTCAACCGTCTACCTTTCCCATTCTTTGTTCCCCTTGTCGAATGTTACAAATAATTTCCGTTTCATGATTATCAATGGGGCTCGTTGTTCACTTAAACTTGAAGAACAAAAAATTGGCGAATTGTACTGTTTGGATGCTTTGCATATATGTTTCTTAGTCTATTTAGAAGCAATATATACAAAGATTTCAACCGTCTACCTGTACTATTCATTGTTCTACTTGTAGAAAGTTAGAAATAATTTCCATTTTATGATTATCAATGGGGCTCGCTGTTCACTTAAACTTGAAGAAAAATAAATTGGCGAATTGTACTGTTTGGATGCTTTGCATATACGTTTCTTAGATTATATAGAAGCAATATATACAAAGATTTCAACCGTCTACCTGATCCATTCATTGTTCTACTTGTCGAAAATTACAAATAATTTCCGATAAAGGATTAACCATTGGGGCTCATTGTTCACTTAAACTTGAAGAACAAAAAATTGGCGAATGGTACTGTTTGGATGCTTTGCGTACATGTTTCTTAGACTATATGGAAGCAATATATACAAAGATTTCAACCGTCTACCTGTTCTATTCATTGTTCTACTTGTAGAAAGTTACAAATAATTTCCGTTTCATGATTATCAATGGGGCTCGTTGTTCACTTAAACTTGAAGAACAAAAAATTGGCGAATGGTACTGTTTGGATGCTTTGCATATATGTTTCTTAGATTATATAGAAGCAATATATACAAAGATTTCAACCGTCTACGTGTTCCAATCATTGTTCTACTTGTCGAAATTTACGAATAATTTCCTTTAAAGGATTAACAATGGGGCTCGTTGTTCACTTAAATTTGAAGAACAAAAAATTGATGAATGATACTGTTTGGATGCTTTGCATATATGTTTCGTAGACTATATAGAAGCAATATATACATTGATTTCAATCGTCTACCCGTTCCATTCATTGTTCTACCTGTTGCAAGTTACAAATAATTTCCGTTAAAGTATTAACAATGATTATCAATGGGGCTCGTTGTTCACTTAAACTTGAAGAACAAAAAATTGGCGAACGGTACTGTTTGGATGCTTTGCATATATGTTTCTTAGATTATATAGAAGCAATATATACAAAGATTTCAACCGTCTACCTGTTCCATTCATTGTTCTACTTGTCGAAAATTAAAAATAATTTCCGATAAAGGATTAACCATTGGGGCTCATTGTTCACTTACACTTGAAGAACAAAAAATTGGCGAATGGTACTGTTTGGATGCTTTGCGTACATGTTTCTTAGACTATATGGAAGCAATATATACAAAGATTTCAACCGTCTACGTGTTCCAATCATTGTTCTACTTGTCGAAATTTACAAATAATTTCGTTTAAAGGATTAACAATGGGGCTCGTTGTACACTTAAACTTGAAGAACAATAAATTGGCGAATTGTACTGATTGGATGCTGTGCATATATGTTTCTTAGACTATATAGAAGCAATATATACAAAGATTTCAACCGTCTACATGTTCCATTCATTGTTCTACTTGTCGAAAGTTACAAATAATTTCCGATAAAGGATTAACCATTGGGGCTCATTGTTCACTTAAACTTGAAGAACAAAACATTGGCGAATTGTACTGTTTGGATGCTTTGCATATATGTTTCTTAGACTATATAGAAGCAATATATACAAAGATTTCAACCGTCTACCTGTTCCATTCATTGTTCTACTTGTCGAAATTTACAAATAATTTCCTTTAAAGGATTAACAATGGGGCTCGTAGTTCACTTAAACTTGAAGAACAAAAAATAGGCGAATTGTACTGTTTGGATGCTTTGCATATATGTTTCTTAGACTATATAGAAGCAATATATACAAAGATTTCAACCGTCTACGTGTTCCAATCATTGTTCTACTTGTCGAAATTTACAAACAATTTCCTTTAAAGGATTAACAATGGGGCTCGTTGTTCACTTAAACTTGAGGAACAAAAAATTGGCGAATGGTACTGTTTGGATGCTTTGCATATATGTTTCTTAGATTATATAGAAGCAATATATGCAAAGATTTCAACCGTCTACGTGTTCCAATCATTGTTCTACTTGTCGAAATTTACAAATAATTTCGTTTAAAGGATTAACAATGGGGCTCGTTGTACACTTAAACTTGAAGAACAAGAAATTGGCGAATTGTACTGTTTGGATGCTTTGCATATATGTTTCTTAGACTATATAGAAGCAATATATACAATGATTTCAACCGTCTACCTATTCCATTCATTGTTCTACTTGCCGAAATTTACAAATAATTTCCTTTAAAGGATTAACAATGGGGCTCGTAGTTCACTTAAACTTGAAGAGCAAAAAATTGGCGAATGGTACTGTTTAGATGCTTTGCATATAGGTTTCTTAGACTATATAGAAGCAACATATAAAATGATTTCAACCGTCTACCAGTTCCATTCATTGTTCTACTTGTCGAAAATTACAAATAATTTCCGATAAAGGATTAACAATGAGGCTCGTAGTTCACTTAAACTTGAAGAACAAAAAATTGGCGAATTGTACTGTTTGGATGCTATGCATATATGTTTCGTAGATTATATAGAAGCAATATATACAATGATTTCAACCGTCTACCTGATCCATTCATTGTTCTACTTTTCGAAATTTACAAATAATTTCCTTTAAAGGATTAACAATGGGGCTCGTAGTTCACTTAAACTTGAAGAACAAAAAATTGGCGAATTGTACTGTTTGGATGCTTTGCATATATGTTTCTTAGACTATATAGAAGCAATATATAGAAATTTACAAATAATTTCCTTTAAAGGATTAACAATGGGGCTCGTTGTTCACTTAAACTTGAAGAACAATGAATTGGCGAATTGTACTCTTTGGATGCTTTGCATATATGTTTCTTAAACTATATAGAAGCAATATATACAAAGATTTCAACAGTCTAACTGCTCTATTCATTGTTCTACTTGTAGAAAGTTACAAATAATTTCCCTTTCATGGTTATCAATGGGGCTCGTTGTTCACTTAAACTTGAAGAACAAAAAATTGGCGAATTGTACTGTTTGGATGCTTTGCATATATGTTTCTTAGACTATATAGAAGCAATATATACAATGATTTCAACCGTCTACCTATTCCATTCATTGTTCTACTTGTCGAAAATTACAAATAATTTCCATTACCGGATTAACAATGGGGCCCGTTGTTCACTTAAACTTGAAGAACAATGAATTGGCGACTTGTACTGTTTGGATGCTTTGCATATATGTTTCTTAGGCTATACTGAAGCAATATATACAATGATTTCAACCGTCTACCTGTTCCATTCATTGTTCTACTTGTTGAAATTTACAAATAATTTCCTTTAAAGGATTAACAATGGGGCTCATAGTTCACTTAAACTTGAAGAACAAAAAATTGGCGGATGGTACTGTTTGGATGCTTTGCATATATGTTTCTTAGACTATATAGAAGCAATATATACAATGATTTCAACCGTCTACCTGTTCCATTCCTTGTTCTACTTGTCGAAAGTTACAAATAATTTCCTTTAAAGGATTAACAATGGGGCTCGTTGTTCACTTAAACTTGAAGAACAATGAATTGGCGACTTGTACTGTTTGGATCCTTTGCATATATGTTTCTTGGACTATATAGATGCAATATCTACAAAGATTTCATCCGTCTACCTGTTCCATACATTGTTCTACTTGTCGAAATTTACAAATAATTTCCTTTAAAGGATTAACAATGGGGCTCGTTGTTCACTTAAACTTGAAGAACAATGAATTGGCGAATTGTACTGTTTGGATGCTTTGCATATATGTTTCTTAAACTATATAGAAGCAATATATACAAAGATTTCAACAGTCTAACTCCTCTATTCATTGTTCTACTTGTCGAAAGTTACAAATAATTTCCGTTAAAGGATTAACAATGGGGATTGTAGTTTACTTAATCTTGAGGAACAAAAAATTGGCGAATTGTACTGTTTGGATGCTTTGCATATATGTTTCTTAGGCTATACTGAAGCAATATATACAATGATTTCAACAGTCTACCTGTTCCATTCATTGTTCTACTTGTCGAAATTTACAAATAATTTCCTTTAAAGGATTAACAATGGGGCTCGATGTTCACTTAAACTTGAAGAACAATAAATTGGCGAATTGTACTGTTTGGATGCTTTGCATATATGTTTCTTAGACTATATAGATGCAATATATACAAAGATTTCATCCGTCTACCTGTTCCATTCATTGTTCTACTTGTTGAAATTTACAAATAATTTCCTTTAAAGGATTAACAATGGGGCTCATAGTTCACTTAAACTTGAAGAACAAAAAATTGGCGAATGGTACTGTTTGGATGCTTTGCATATATGTTTCTTAGACTATATAAAAGCAATATATACAATGATTTCAACCGTCTACCTTTCCCATTCTTTGTTCCCCTTGTCGAATGTTACAAATAATTTCCGTTATAGGATTAACAATTGGGCTCGTAGTTCACTTTAACTTGAAGAACAAAAAATTGGCGAATGTTACTGTTTGGATGCTTTGCATATATGTTTCTTAGACTATATAGAAGCAATATATACAAAGATTTCAACAGTCTAACTGTTCTATTCGTTGTTCTACTTGTAGAAAGTTACAAATAATTTCCCTTTCATGATTATCAATGGGGCTCGTTGTTCACTTAAACTTGAAAAACAATAAATTGGCGAATGGTACTGTTTGGATGCTTTGCATATATGTTTCTTAGACTATATAGAAGCAATATATACATTGATTTCAACCGTCTACCTGTTCCATTCATTGTTCTACTTGTCGCAAGTTACAAATAATTTCCGTTAAAGTATTAACAATGGGGCTCGTAGTTCACTTAAATTTGAAGATCAAATAATTGGCGAATTGTACTGTTTGGATGATATGCAGGTATGTTTCTTAGACTATATAGAAGCAATATATACAATGATTTCAACCGTCTACCTGTTCCATTCATTGTTCTACTTGTCGAAAGTTACAAATAATTTCCCTTTCATGATTAACCATTGGGGCTCATTGTTCACTTAAACTTGAAGAACAAAAAATTGGCGAATGGTACTGTTTGGATGCTTTGCATATATGTTTCTTAGACTATATGGAAGCAATATATACACAGATTTCAACCGTCTACGTGTTCCAATCATTGTTCTACTTGTAGAAAGTTACAATTAATTTCCGTTAAAGGATTAACAATGGGGCTCGTAGTTCACTTAAACTTGAAGAACAAAAAATTGGCGAATTGTACTGTTTGGATGCTTTGCATATATGTTTCGTAGACTATATAGAAGCAATATATACAATGATTTCAACCGTCTACATGATCCATTCATTGTTCTACTTGTCGAAATTTACAAATAATTTCCTTTAAAGGATTAACAATGGGGCTCGTAGTTCACTTAAACTTGAAGAACAAAAAATTGGCGAATTGTACTGTTTGGATGCTTTGCATATATGTTTCTTAGACTTGTTACGTGCCAAGGGCCAGGAGCGTTGCGAGTGGCCGAGGTAAAAGAATAAGGTGCTGTGTTCGTTGTGGTGTTCGTTGGGTTTTAGAAGTGGTTTGTTAGTCGTGGACGATCCCGTGTATGGCTAACACGGGTTGCCACAGGAGATTGGAACACGCGTGGACGATCCCGTGTATGGATAACACGGGTTGCCACAGGAGGTTGGAACACGCGTGGACGATCCCGTGTATGGCTAACACGGGTTGCCACAGGAGGTTGGAACACGCGTGGACGATCCCGTGTATGGATAACACGGGTTGCCACAGGAGGTTGGAACACGCGTGGACGATCCCGTGTATGGTTAACACGGGTTGCCACAGGAATGTTAGTTAGGCTGACGTAACTTTATAATTATGCAATACACTTCGAGCGGTAAAAGTGTATTGCTGTGGGATCGCAGGCTGACGATTTCTGGAAGGTAATCGTAGAAAGAATTTAGACGCGATAAGACTAAGAACACGATCAAACTATATTTCTTTATGCTGGCGATTAATACAGATTAATGTGTATGTGTTTGGTTACAAAGGTGTTAAGTGGACTTGTGTTTCTGGACGCACGCACCTACTTGTAATTCTCTCGGTTTTCACGCAACGAGGAATGCGGGGGTATTAGATAGTACAAAATGCCTAATAGATATCGCGGACTTGGCGCGTATTCTATACGGTTAACGACGTATCGACGAAAACTAAGTTCGGTCAAACGAAGAAGATCTATCCGCGTGGTTATAACGACCTGCAGCGTGACAGTCTATTACTGAACTAATCCCACGAGGTGGTTTGTAACCCGTCTTTTATAGTAAGAAAAAGTGGTGGGGTACGATGCACTTTCTGGAATTTTCCTGCGGGATGCAATAGGAATGTGTCTATAAGATATGTGTCTCGTCGTTCGCTCGAGTTCTAGTTTTCGTAGTCTTAATTATTCTGGGCAAACAGAGCGGTTTTCGGTCCTAGCGAGGGGTCCGGCTATGCATGTGGTGAATTTCCGGCCTCGAGCTCGAAGTAGAGAGTCTAATTTTTATTAGGCTCAGGGCCGCATGTAACAGACTATTTAGAAGCAATATATAGAAAGATTTCACCCGTCTACCGGTACTATTCATTGTTCTACTTGTAGAAAGTTACAAATAATTTCCATTTCATGATAATCAATGGGGCTCGCTGTTCAGTTAAACTTGAAGAACAAAAAATTGGCGAATGGTACTGTTTGGATGCTTTGCATATATGTTTCTTAGACTATATGGAAGCAATATATACAAAGATTTCAACCGTCTACCTGTTCCATTCATTGTTCTACTTGTCGAAAATTAAAAATAATTTCCGATAAAGGATTAACCATTGGGGCTCATTGTTCACTTACACTTGAAGAACAAAAAATTGGCGAATGGTACTGTTTGGATGCTTTGCGTACATGTTTCTTAGACTATATGGAAGCAATATATACAAAGATTTCAACCGTCTACGTGTTCCAATCATTGTTCTACTTGTCGAAATTTACAAATAATTTCGTTTAAAGGATTAACAATGGGGCTCGTTGTACACTTAAACTTGAAGAACAATAAATTGGCGAATTGTACTGATTGGATGCTGTGCATATATGTTTCTTAGACTATATAGAAGCAATATATACAAAGATTTCAACCGTCTACATGTTCCATTCATTGTTCTACTTGTCGAAAGTTACAAATAATTTCCGATAAAGGATTAACCATTGGGGCTCATTGTTCACTTAAACTTGAAGAACAAAACATTGGCGAATTGTACTGTTTGGATGCTTTGCATATATGTTTCTTAGACTATATAGAAGCAATATATACAAAGATTTCAACCGTCTACCTGTTCCATTCATTGTTCTACTTGTCGAAATTTACAAATAATTTCCTTTAAAGGATTAACAATGGGGCTCGTAGTTCACTTAAACTTGAAGAACAAAAAATAGGCGAATTGTACTGTTTGGATGCTTTGCATATATGTTTCTTAGACTATATAGAAGCAATATATACAAAGATTTCAACCGTCTACGTGTTCCAATCATTGTTCTACTTGTCGAAATTTACAAACAATTTCCTTTAAAGGATTAACAATGGGGCTCGTTGTTCACTTAAACTTGAGGAACAAAAAATTGGCGAATGGTACTGTTTGGATGCTTTGCATATATGTTTCTTAGATTATATAGAAGCAATATATGCAAAGATTTCAACCGTCTACGTGTTCCAATCATTGTTCTACTTGTCGAAATTTACAAATAATTTCGTTTAAAGGATTAACAATGGGGCTCGTTGTACACTTAAACTTGAAGAACAAGAAATTGGCGAATTGTACTGTTTGGATGCTTTGCATATATGTTTCTTAGACTATATAGAAGCAATATATACAATGATTTCAACCGTCTACCTATTCCATTCATTGTTCTACTTGCCGAAATTTACAAATAATTTCCTTTAAAGGATTAACAATGGGGCTCGTAGTTCACTTAAACTTGAAGAGCAAAAAATTGGCGAATGGTACTGTTTAGATGCTTTGCATATAGGTTTCTTAGACTATATAGAAGCAACATATAAAATGATTTCAACCGTCTACCAGTTCCATTCATTGTTCTACTTGTCGAAAATTACAAATAATTTCCGATAAAGGATTAACAATGAGGCTCGTAGTTCACTTAAACTTGAAGAACAAAAAATTGGCGAATTGTACTGTTTGGATGCTATGCATATATGTTTCGTAGATTATATAGAAGCAATATATACAATGATTTCAACCGTCTACCTGATCCATTCATTGTTCTACTTTTCGAAATTTACAAATAATTTCCTTTAAAGGATTAACAATGGGGCTCGTAGTTCACTTAAACTTGAAGAACAAAAAATTGGCGAATTGTACTGTTTGGATGCTTTGCATATATGTTTCTTAGACTATATAGAAGCAATATATAGAAATTTACAAATAATTTCCTTTAAAGGATTAACAATGGGGCTCGTTGTTCACTTAAACTTGAAGAACAATGAATTGGCGAATTGTACTCTTTGGATGCTTTGCATATATGTTTCTTAAACTATATAGAAGCAATATATACAAAGATTTCAACAGTCTAACTGCTCTATTCATTGTTCTACTTGTAGAAAGTTACAAATAATTTCCCTTTCATGGTTATCAATGGGGCTCGTTGTTCACTTAAACTTGAAGAACAAAAAATTGGCGAATTGTACTGTTTGGATGCTTTGCATATATGTTTCTTAGACTATATAGAAGCAATATATACAATGATTTCAACCGTCTACCTATTCCATTCATTGTTCTACTTGTCGAAAATTACAAATAATTTCCATTACCGGATTAACAATGGGGCCCGTTGTTCACTTAAACTTGAAGAACAATGAATTGGCGACTTGTACTGTTTGGATGCTTTGCATATATGTTTCTTAGGCTATACTGAAGCAATATATACAATGATTTCAACCGTCTACCTGTTCCATTCATTGTTCTACTTGTTGAAATTTACAAATAATTTCCTTTAAAGGATTAACAATGGGGCTCATAGTTCACTTAAACTTGAAGAACAAAAAATTGGCGGATGGTACTGTTTGGATGCTTTGCATATATGTTTCTTAGACTATATAGAAGCAATATATACAATGATTTCAACCGTCTACCTGTTCCATTCCTTGTTCTACTTGTCGAAAGTTACAAATAATTTCCTTTAAAGGATTAACAATGGGGCTCGTTGTTCACTTAAACTTGAAGAACAATGAATTGGCGACTTGTACTGTTTGGATCCTTTGCATATATGTTTCTTGGACTATATAGATGCAATATCTACAAAGATTTCATCCGTCTACCTGTTCCATACATTGTTCTACTTGTCGAAATTTACAAATAATTTCCTTTAAAGGATTAACAATGGGGCTCGTTGTTCACTTAAACTTGAAGAACAATGAATTGGCGAATTGTACTGTTTGGATGCTTTGCATATATGTTTCTTAAACTATATAGAAGCAATATATACAAAGATTTCAACAGTCTAACTCCTCTATTCATTGTTCTACTTGTCGAAAGTTACAAATAATTTCCGTTAAAGGATTAACAATGGGGATTGTAGTTTACTTAATCTTGAGGAACAAAAAATTGGCGAATTGTACTGTTTGGATGCTTTGCATATATGTTTCTTAGGCTATACTGAAGCAATATATACAATGATTTCAACAGTCTACCTGTTCCATTCATTGTTCTACTTGTCGAAATTTACAAATAATTTCCTTTAAAGGATTAACAATGGGGCTCGATGTTCACTTAAACTTGAAGAACAATAAATTGGCGAATTGTACTGTTTGGATGCTTTGCATATATGTTTCTTAGACTTGTTACGTGCCAAGGGCCAGGAGCGTTGCGAGTGGCCGAGGTAAAAGAATAAGGTGCTGTGTTCGTTGTGGTGTTCGTTGGGTTTTAGAAGTGGTTTGTTAGTCGTGGACGATCCCGTGTATGGCTAACACGGGTTGCCACAGGAGATTGGAACACGCGTGGACGATCCCGTGTATGGATAACACGGGTTGCCACAGGAGGTTGGAACACGCGTGGACGATCCCGTGTATGGCTAACACGGGTTGCCACAGGAGGTTGGAACACGCGTGGACGATCCCGTGTATGGATAACACGGGTTGCCACAGGAGGTTGGAACACGCGTGGACGATCCCGTGTATGGTTAACACGGGTTGCCACAGGAATGTTAGTTAGGCTGACGTAACTTTATAATTATGCAATACACTTCGAGCGGTAAAAGTGTATTGCTGTGGGATCGCAGGCTGACGATTTCTGGAAGGTAATCGTAGAAAGAATTTAGACGCGATAAGACTAAGAACACGATCAAACTATATTTCTTTATGCTGGCGATTAATACAGATTAATGTGTATGTGTTTGGTTACAAAGGTGTTAAGTGGACTTGTGTTTCTGGACGCACGCACCTACTTGTAATTCTCTCGGTTTTCACGCAACGAGGAATGCGGGGGTATTAGATAGTACAAAATGCCTAATAGATATCGCGGACTTGGCGCGTATTCTATACGGTTAACGACGTATCGACGAAAACTAAGTTCGGTCAAACGAAGAAGATCTATCCGCGTGGTTATAACGACCTGCAGCGTGACAGTCTATTACTGAACTAATCCCACGAGGTGGTTTGTAACCCGTCTTTTATAGTAAGAAAAAGTGGTGGGGTACGATGCACTTTCTGGAATTTTCCTGCGGGATGCAATAGGAATGTGTCTATAAGACTTGTGTCTCGTCGTTCGCTCGAGTTCTAGTTTTCGTAGTCTTAATTATTCTGGGCAAACAGAGCGGTTTTCGGTCCTAGCGAGGGGTCCGGCTATGCATGTGGTGAATTTCCGGCCTCGAGCTCGAAGTAGAGAGTCTAATTTTTATTAGGCTCAGGGCCGCATGTAACACCTCCCCTCTAAGACGAAACGTCGCTGATTGCGATGCTTTCGAAGTTAGTTACGAAAGGCGCTCTGATTGCTTGTACTGGCTGTAAGACTTAATTTAATACAAATCGCTACTAAAAGAAAATTACTGCCTCCTCAAACAACCACTTGTGTCATAAGAATGATTATTCATATATTGGTCAGAGCTTTGACTGTCTCCGTAATTGCTTAGGGTAACCTCAAAATATCAGTGATATTAGAAATTACGGAGTGTCCTTAAGGCAGCAACTTTTACAAATCAAAGAAAGAGAAAGGAAATTAGGCTTACATACTACTCTACGGCGGGTGGTACTGGTGATTTTGTCAACGCGTAATTACATTTTTTGGCTTCCCTGAGTTTATTCGGATTCGGATTCGCTGTCTGTTATGTGTGCGTGTTTCAATTTGTCTTGGTGTTTTACAATTAGTTTATTAGTGTCTGTACGGAGTACTACGTTATTTAAATCGGTTACGTCTATGATTTCGAACGGTCCTATGTAATGGGGGTCAAATTTGCTAATCCGTGGTTCTTTTAAAACATATGCATAATCCCCAACCTCGAAGGTTATCGGGTTTATGTTTTTGTCGTATTGGTTCTTTGAACGTAGTTTCGCGTTTTGAATATTATCTCCGGCTATATTGCGAATTTCTGTCATTCTTGTTATTAATTCAGTGAGGTAAGTGCCGTAGGTTTCTAAATTTCTACCAGATGGGAATGAACAGGGTAACGTCGCTAATTTCCCGAATATTAATTCGTGCGTGGTAAAATTGGTGGCTTCGTGTACGGATGTGTTGTACGAAAACATTGCGAATGGCAATAGTAAATCCCAGTCTGCGTACGATTCCATATAATGCTTGATGTATTCTGTTAGAACTATGTGACTTCTTTCGAGCGATCCATTGGTCTGTGGTCTGTAACCAGAGGTTGTAATTTGCTTAATTTTGAAAATTTCTGCTAGGTTGGTCATAAGTTTCCCAATGAAACTTGTCCCTTTGTCTGTAAGTATTGCGCGTGGAGTTCCAAAGGTTGCTATAAAATGTCGTGCAAATGCATCTGCAATCGTGGTGGCTCGTATATTCGGTATCGCTATGGCAAGACAATATTTTGTTAGATTATCTTGTATTGTTAATATATATTTGTTACCGCTTGGAGTTTCCGGTAATGGTCCTACTGTATCTAGTGCAATTTTATCAAATGGTTCGGCTGGCGTATCAGTAATGAGCATCGGTTGACGAGTTTTTATGCGTACCAACTTCTGTTCCTGACAACTTTTGCATTTTCTTATGAAATCCTGAATTTCGTTTCGCATACCTTGCCAGTGATATCGTGCTCGCAAACGATTATATGTTTTGGTTACACCTTTGTGACCTCCTATTATACTGCTGTGTGCTTCTTTTATCAATTCTCTCCGGTCTTCCAGTGCTGGGGTTTTAACTGTGGCGCTGCATAAAATAACTTGAAAATTTGTGTCATGAAAAATTTTGTTTGTTAATCGATGAAATTGTTTCGCTGTAATGTTATCATGTCCATCTCCGATTATGGACAATCTAATGGATGAAATTCCAGTTTGGTTGAGCGCCTTCTTTAGATTCTTCAAACCACGCGAGACCGCATCTTCTGTTAATTTTTCATAAAAATGTTGAGTGCCTATGATACTGAAAATTTTGTACTGCCCTCGTGTTGATATTATGACTTGCTCCTTGACGGGATTTTGTTGCAATAATTGTTGTTGACAGATGAATTGTTGATCGGCCAAAGATTTTCCTATGGGGTTAACTAAATGGCAATCTGCGGATATGAAATGTGCGAGATGTCCTTTATCGGCGGTGAGTGCTGTGGGAGAAATTAGAATCTTGTGTGAGCTGTGTTTTCTGGATTCAGATTCTGTTGAGCTCGAGCTATCCTCGTCGTCTGAACTGTTAGTATCCGAGGTTATTACGGCATGTGGTAACCCTTGTCCGTGTAATTTATGGAGTTCAGGTATAAAATTCTGTATGAATGGTGTCTGTCTTGTCTTGGAGATATTTCGTGGCGCCGGTTGTACCACGGGTGTCGAAGTTGCTAGTGACTGTGGAATTTGACTCGTATTGTCTTCGTGATCCGATTCTGTCGCAGGTAGTGGTGGTAGGTTTATAATATTTGAAAATTTATGGTCGACTTGTCCTTCGGTACGCATTTTAATTGTCGCGTCCATTACCGTTTCGTCTAGATCTGTTTCGTCTGGCACCAAAGTGGCATCTGCATCACTATTAGGATCGTTACTGAAAGAATATGAAGGCGAGTTTTCTAATTTTGTGGAATGCGCTGTCGGTGGTCCTAATATTGAAAATTCGTCTCCTAAGGTCTTTTCGTGTGTTAGGCTTGGCAGTAAACTTTTCTTCGGCGGTCCTTTGTGTCGTACGAGTTGTAAATTTTTTGTTCGGGGAGTAATGATGTCTTCTGCTCCTGCCGAATCTTCTGAACTGCTGTCTCGATATATAGGTCTTTTGTCTCGATCCCTTCTGAGTTCTCGAATACGGTGTCCAATGGTACTTTCGTTTGGGTTTATCTGTGGAATTTGTATTTTATAATCCTTGTCTTTACACTTACGAGGTTCCAGAGGAAGGCAGATGGTAGATGGATTTCTAGAGAGAGCGTCGGCGTTTTTGTTTATTTTTCCAGCTTTATGAATGACGTCATATTCATATTCTAATAGTCTTAATTTCCATTTTACCAGTCTAGATGTTGGATCCTTGACAGAGTGTAACCAAACTAAGGGTCTATGGTCGGTGACTAATGTAAATTTTCGTCCGTATACGTATGGTCTAAAATACTTAACAGCGTATACCATGGCTAGACATTCCTTTTCGGTAGCAGAATAATTTATTTCAGCCCTATTGAGACTTCTTGAGGCATATGCAATTGGTAAGTCCTTTCCTATCTCTCCTTGACTCAAAACAGCTCCTAGTGCAAAGTCAGATGCATCTGTAGTGATAACAAACGGTTGAGAAAAATCGGGGTACTGTAGTATCGGTTGTTCGCACAACTCGTCTCGTAGTGTACTGAAACTATGTTCTTGTTCTTCGGTCCATCTAAACTTCTTTCCTTTTCCTAAAATATCTACCAAGGGTTTTGCTTTTTTCGAAAAGTCTGGTATGAATCTTCTATAATAACCAGCAAGTCCTAAGAATTGTTGAATATTCTTCTGCGTTTTTGGAGTTGGAAAATTTTTTACTGCTTTTAATTTTGTTGGGTCGGGTTTGACTCCTTTTTCGGAAATAATATGTCCAAGATAGGCAACTTCTTTTCGGAGGAATTGACATTTGGCGGTTTGCAAAGTAAGTCCGTGTTCTCTGAGACGGTTTAATAATTTTCTGACCTTGATGTCGTGTTCTTGAAGAGACGATGCGTAGATCACGATGTCGTCCAAGTATACAAATAGCTCTGTTCCTTGTAATCCTGTTAAAACCTGGTCCATCAGACGTTGAAACGTTGGGGGTGCATTTTTCAAACCAAATGGCATTCTTGCGAATTCATAGTGTCCGTGAGGTGTTGTAAACGCTGTTTTCGGTCGATCTTTTGGATGAGTTTCTATTTGGTGAAAACCACTGGCTAAGTCGAATATGGAAAAATATTTTGCGCCTCCTAATTTGTCTAGGATTTCGGTTATCTGCGGTAATGGATATTTATCGCCTATTGTTTTTTCGTTGAGGGCCCGAAAGTCTATTACCATGCGCCACCGTTTGTTGCCCTTAGCGTCCGCTTTCTTAGGCACGATCCACAATGGGGAATTGTACGGTGACGTGGATGGCTTTATTATCCCTTCGGCTAACAGTTCGTTTACCTGTTTCTTTATTTCCTCCTGATGAATGGGAGGGTAACGGTATTGCCTGGTGTTAATGGGAATGTCGTCTGTTGTGTGAATCGAATGCTGAAAATTTCTTACTTTACCCAGTTTATCTCCAGGCAAATAAAATCTGTCTGGAAATTCGTGAATGATATTTAGAATGTGCTGGCGTTCCTCTTGATTAAGGTGGTCGAGTTTTAAATTCTGTTGGATGTGTTTTAATTTATCCCGAATATTGAGAGGTTTTCTCTGAAAAATTTGTGGACAATACTCGCCGTCTGAAGAACTAAGAATCTCGTATGGTTCGATGACTTGAGGTTCAAGGTCGATCTCTATATCCTCTTCTCCGGTGTTAGTTGCGAATACGTAGCAATTTCCTCGGTTGTTGGTCACTGCTGCTTCGCCGATGTAGAGATCCTTTTGCGTTTTAACACGTGGCAGGTATCCTTCCTTGATTTGTGGATTAGCTATTCGTAAGCTAATTTGCTGTGACGTCCGCTTTGGAATACGGTGCGTAGTTTTTTGTGGAATCGTCTGGAATTCTGCAATATTACTGAAGCGAATAGGTTTAGTAGGTTTGTTGCTAGTAACTATCGTTCCGTGGTGATAAGAGATTTCAGCTTTTTCTTGTAGCAGGAATGGACTGCCAATAAGTCCATCCGCCATAATTGGTAATGATTTTATTACGTAGAAAAATGCGGGTGCATCGTTAATGTGCAAAACAGTGGTGCCCAAAGTACGTATAGCTGATTGCGAAAGACCCGTAACTTCGATTTCGTCTCGGGAGATAATTGGGGCCTTCTCTCCCAGAGCGTCGAGAAGAATTAAATTAACTGAAGCACCACCGTCTATTAAGAATTCGCCTTCGCCTGTTTCCAATTCTGGGATTCTGATACGAATTCGCGGGGTTGCTGTTTCCTTGATGAGGTATTTGATTCCTCTTGTTCCCGGAACCTGACGATTTTCCGTTGGTTTTGTTTTACTGAGCCCACCACGTGGTCGATGTGGTGAGCCCTTTTCGCGTTTAAAGAACCGGTACGTTCCATTGAAGAGTCACGTGGTGAAACTGACCGTTGTCGTGAATTGAATTTTCTTCGGGAATTTCTTCGACACGTCTCGGCGTCGTGTCCGCGTATACCGCAGCTCCAGCAGTATAATGATGTTTGTTCGGTTCTATTAATTCTACGGCGTCTCGAATATTTATCTTCTGTATCCGAAACAGAAGAATCGTAAGAAGGGGACCGTGAAGCGGACCTTCTGTCTACGGTCATTGCCGTTGTACGCGGTCTATGAGACCCGAATTCTCTTTCAGACCCGGATTCACTCCTATCCCTATATCGATATTTATAACGGTCGACAGGGCTCGGTGAACGCGGATAATCTACTCTGCGTTTGACTTCGTATTCTCCCGAATATCTTTTCGGCGAAAAATCTTTATAGTCGCGGCGTGATGATCTGACTGGAGAATCATCATCCGCCGTGTGTCTACGATTTCTCAAACGACGTTCTACTTGCAATACAGCTTCAAAAGCTTCTTCTAACGAATTTAATTTACTACCTAGAACGGCGATTTTCCACGCAACGCGATCTGGTAGGCCTTCAATAAAGTTTTCGAGTACATCGGATTCCATTTCGTGTATGAAATTATCAGCGTTCTCGCCATGTCTATCGCGAATCGCGGTACGCGTACGGTGCAAGAGCTGGTGAACCCTATCTATGTACTCCCTTAGATTTTCGTCTCTATTAATTCTGAGACGCGCGATTTCTGCTCGGAAGTATGATAAATTCTTCCCCCGGGCGTAACGCGTTTTTAAATGTTTAAGTAGTTCCTCTACTTTCGTAAACGTTTTGTCCTGAATACTAGTTCTAGCGGGACCGATAAGCTTTGTTAATATTATAGCTAAATATTCCGGCTCGGAACCCTCCGGTATCAAGACTAAACCGTTTTCTACGCTTTGTACAAAGCTTAACAACGATGGATGTTTTCCATCGAATATCGGAATCGCGATTGTCGCGTTTTGCAGACAGTTATGTCGCGTAAGGGCGGTCATTGAGTTTGCCATCGAAAGCGTTAAGTTCGCGATGTCTACTGACGCAATGTTACCGCTGTTATTAAAAGCCATTTTCGAAATGCTTGTAAGCGTTCTTAGTCAACCAAAATTTCATACAACGATAAAGAAATCTATCAGACAGCCTGGTATCCCACCGCTGTCACCAGTTTGTTACGTGCCAAGGGCCAGGAGCGTTGCGAGTGGCCGAGGTAAAAGAATAAGGTGCTGTGTTCGTTGTGGTGTTCGTTGGGTTTTAGAAGTGGTTTGTTAGTCGTGGACGATCCCGTGTATGGCTAACACGGGTTGCCACAGGAGATTGGAACACGCGTGGACGATCCCGTGTATGGATAACACGGGTTGCCACAGGAGGTTGGAACACGCGTGGACGATCCCGTGTATGGCTAACACGGGTTGCCACAGGAGGTTGGAACACGCGTGGACGATCCCGTGTATGGATAACACGGGTTGCCACAGGAGGTTGGAACACGCGTGGACGATCCCGTGTATGGTTAACACGGGTTGCCACAGGAAAGTTAGTTAGGCTGACGTAACTTTATAATTATGCAATACACTTCGAGCGGTAAAAGTGTATTGCTGTGGGATCGCAGGCTGACGATTTTTGGAAGGTAATCGTAGAAAGAATTTAGACGCGATAAGACTAAGAACACGATCAAACTATATTTCTTTATGCTGGCGATTAATACAGATTAATGTGTATGTGTTTGGTTACAAAGGTGTTAAGTGGACTTGTGTTTCTGGACGCACGCACCTACTTGTAATTCTCTCGGTTTTCACGCAACGAGGAATGCGGGGGTCTTAGATAGTACAAAATGCCTAATAGATATCGCGGACTTGGCGCGTATTCTATAAGGTTAACGACGTATCGACGAAAACTAAGTTCGGTCAAACGAAGAAGATCTATCCGCGTGGTTATAACGACCTGCAGCGTGACAGTCTATTACTGAACTAATCCCACGAGGTGGTTTGTAACCCGTCTTTTATAGTAAGAAAAAGTGGTGGGGTACGATGCACTTTCTGGAATTTTCCTGCGGGATGCAATAGGAATGTGTCTATAAGATATGTGTCTCGTCGTTCGCTCGAGTTCTAGTTTTCGTAGTCTTAATTATTCTGGGCAAACAGAGCGGTTTTCGGTCCTAGCGAGGGGTCCGGCTATGCATGTGGTGAATTTCCGGCCTCGAGCTCGAAGTAGAGAGTCTAATTTTTATTAGGCTCAGGGCCGCATGTAACAGACTATTTAGAAGCAATATATAGAAAGATTTCACCCGTCTACCGGTACTATTCATTGTTCTACTTGTAGAAAGTTACAAATAATTTCCATTTCATGATTATCAATGGGGCTCGCTGTTCACTTAAACTCGAAGATCAAAAAATTGGCGATTGTTACTGTTTAGATGATTTTCATATAGGTTTCTTAGACTATATAGAAGCAACATATACAAAGATTTCAACCGTCTACCTGTTCCATTCATTGTTCTACTTGCCGAAATTTACAAATAATTTCCGTTAAAGTATTAACAATGGGGCTCGTAGTTCACTTAAACTTGAAGATCAAATAATTGGCTAATTGTACTGTTTGGATGATATGCAGATATGTTTCTTAGACTATATAGAAGCAATATATACAATGATTTCAACCGTCTACCTGTTCCATTCATTGTTCTAATTGTCGAAAGTTACAAATACTTTCCGATAAAGGATTAACCATTGGGGCTCATTGTTCACTTAAACTTGAAGAACAAAAAATTGGCGAATTGTACTGTTTGGATGCTTTGCATATATGTTTCTTAAACTATATAGAAGCAATATATACAATGATTTCAACCGTCTACCTGTTCCATTCATTGTTCTACTTGTCGAAAGTTACAAATAATTTCCCTTTCATGATTAACCATTGGGGCTCATTGTTCACTTAAACTTGAAGAACAAAAAATTGGCGAATGGTACTGTTTGGATGCTTTGCATATATGTTTCTTAGACTATATGGAAGCAATATATATAAAGATTTCAACCGTCTACGTGTTCCAATCATTGTTCTACTTGTAGAAAGTTACAATTAATTTCCGTTAAAGGATTAACAATGGGGATCGCAGTTTACTTAAACTTGAAGAACAAAAAATTGGCGTATGGTACTGTTTGGATGCTTTGCGTACATGTTTCTTAGACTATATGGAAGCAATATATACAAAGATTTCAACCGTCTACCTGTTCCATTCATTGTTCTACTTGCCGAAATTTACAAATAATTTCCGTTAAAGTATTAACAATGGGGCTCGTAGTTCACTTAAACTTGAAGATCAAATAATTGGCTAATTGTACTGTTTGGATGATATGCAGATATGTTTCTTAGACTATATAGAAGCAATATATACAATGATTTCAACCGTCTACGTGTTCCATTCATGGTTCTACTTGTCGAAATTTACAAATAATTTCCTTTAAAGGATTAACAATGGGGCTCGTAGTTCACTTAAACTTGAAAAACAAAATATTGGCGAATTGTACTGTTTGGATGCTTTGCATATATGTTTCTTAGACTATTTAGAAGCAATATATAGAAAGATTTCACCCGTCTACCGGTACTATTCATTGTTCTACTTGTAGAAAGTTACACATAATTTCCATTTCATGATTATCAATGGGGCTCGCTGTTCACTTAAACTTGAAGATCAAAAAATTGGCGATTGTTACTGTTTAGATGCTTTGCATATAGGTTTCTTAGACTGTATAGAAGCATCATATACAAAGATTTCAACCGTCTACCTGTTCTATTCATTGTTCTACTTGTAGAAAGTTACAAATAATTTCCGTTTCATGATTATCAATGGGGCTCAATTGTTCACTTAAACTTGAAGAACAAAAAATTGGCGAATGGTACTGTTTGGATGCTTTGCATATATGTTTCTTAGACTATATAGAAGCAATATATACAATGATTTCAACCGTCTACCTATTCCATTCATTTTTCTACTTGTCGAAATTTACAAATAAATTCCTTTAAAGGATTAACAATGGGGCCCGTTGTTCACTTAAACTTGAAGAACAATAAATTGGCGAATTGTACTGTTTGGATGCTTTGCATATATGTTTCTTAGACTAAATAGATACAATATATACAAAGATTTCATCCTTCTACCTGTTCCATTCATTGTTCTACTTTGTCGAAATTTACAAATAATTTCCTTTAAAGGATTAACAATGGGGCTCGTAGTTCACTTAATCTTGAAGAACAAAAAATTGGCGAATTGTACTGTTTGGATTCTTTGCATATATGTTTCTTAGACTATATAGAAGCAATATATACAAAGATTTCAACCGTCTACCTGTTTCATTCCTTGTTCTACTTGTCGAAAGTTACAAATAATTTCCGATAAAGGATTAACCATTGGGGCTCATTGTTCACTTAAACTTGAAGAACAAAAAATTGGCGAAAGGTGCTGTTTGGATGCTTTGCGTACATGTTTCTTAGACTATATGGAAGCAATATATACAAAGATTTCAACCGTCTACGTGTCCCAATCATTGTTCTACTTGTCGAAATTTACAAATAATTTCCTTTAACGGATTAACAATGGGGCTCGTTGTTCTCTTAAACTTGAAGAACAATAAATTGGCGAATTGTACTGTTTGGATGCTTTGCATATATGTTTCTTAGACTATATGGAAGCAATATATACAAAGATTTCAACAGACTACCAGTTCTATTCATTGTTCTACTTGTAGAAACTTATAAATAATTTCCCTTTCATGATTATCAATGGGGCTCGTAGTTCACTTAAACTTGAAGTACAAAAAATTGGCGAATTGTACTGTTTGGATGCTTTGCATATATGTTTCTTAGACTATATAGAAGCATTATATACAATGATTTCAACCGTCTACCTGTTCCATTCATTGTTCTACTATTAGAAAGTTACAAATAATTTCCGTTTCATGATTATCAATGGGGCTCGTAGTTCGGGCATCGCATTTTGTCTTTCGCGTGAAACATTTTCCCATCATTTTTACAGGTTTAAACGACGGAATGAACGACGGAATGAACGACGGCATGAACGACAAAATGAACGGGAAAATGTGTCAGGCAAAATTTCTTGCTCTACTTTACTTTCGTTACCCATCTCGCACTGGGAGAAATAAATTCCCGACCGTGATGCGACGAGCATCCAATGCTTAAGGACTAACGCGAAATTTATTCCTTATTAAATTAACCTTACGAATAATCTTAATCTCAACATACCACGAACGTCTTAAAGTCTAATCCATTACAATTACAATTTGACCGCCCGCCCGCAATATCAATCTGACCTTCGATATGGGAGCAGTTTTTGTACACAGTGAAAATCATCCTATCTCGGGGGAAATACAAACACAATCTGAGCCTGTCCAATTAATAGCAAAGATTTCTTTGCAAAATATTGCCTGATTCCTTATCTGCATAGCAGAAAGCAAACCTCTTGGCCAGAAAATGAAAAATGCATTCTGCTTGAAACAGAATGAAGAGAAACATCGTATTGCTTCATGAATGAAGAAAGTCGGACAACAATTATCTCATGAATCAGACTTCGAAAACAATACAGACGATACTTTGATCCAAAAATCAAACGTATCGAAACCATTAACAACGAAACCATTAAGAAATGGTCATCACACGATCGTAAGAAATTTTCAGAAGAAATATCTGCAAACCTAACACACAATTTGCAACACAAGATGTCACCGAGAAATATCCATCGATCTCCCTTCGATGTGATTCGATTCATGCAACTCCTGCAATAAAAACTCATTTGTTAGTAAAATGTCATTACACTGTGGATTCCCCCAGCGTCTCTGGACGCCTGCCTCTCTTAATTTCCGTGGGCATGGTCCAATTCATTTCCTCTATATATCCATTATTAGTATTCCGTCTTCTGCAACAAACTCTCATTAATTTTGCCCAAAACGCGCAACATAAAACGAAATATCACCGACCCTTGAATATTGTAACAGACGAGTATCGAAATTTACGAAAATCAAATGAAGCATAATTTATTAAAAATTGTAGGAAATGCAAATGTTGTAAACTTTACGATAAAGAATGATCAGAAATTTAAAAAAGCAAATATAAAATTTGAAGTTACATATCGAGTCGACAAACGCGAATTGAATAGTATGGACAATTTAGCAAATTGTGCAATGTCACAATCATTTGCTATCAAATAAATTACTTGAATGAAAAAAGCTAATTTCGACGCAGTTGCATTCGAAATTATTTGAAACCTTTCCATCATCCGAGCATAAAAATAAATGCATCACTCTTTAATTCGCGACGCGAAAAGTGTTAAATAAAGACAGACTTCCCCCTTTGCTACAATATAACTCTACCATTTAGTGAAATAAATAAGCAAATATCTAAAAGCGACGCGTTTACTTCTTATCTGTATTTGCTATCCGTCTATCACACTGCAATTTCGATATATATGTTTCGGGCGCAAGTTTGTTATTTTCATTCTATTAAAAAAGTATGCAAAACCCGTGGTCCGTAATTTTTGTAAGAAATTTGCGAGAATTCATCGAAACCTCTACGTCGACGCGGTATTCTCACAAAAATGTCATCGCGATCCAAGTAAAATCCAGACAATATTAAATTAATAACTTTAACCATGACAGCCAGCAGCGTGTTTCCTATTTCACGAATTTTATTAAATTAACTGACACTCATTTTCTATCTGTGTCATCAAATGTGCATATAACTTTTTGCACTTTTATTTGCGGAGTGGTTTCAATGACCACGATGAAATTCATTGACTGATTGGTCTCAATGGACAATACATAATATAACTTGACAAAAATTCTACATAAATCCTCAAAATTTCTTGTATTAAAAGATACATTTGCAGCAGTATTTCTATTTGCAAGCACTTGATTAACAATACAAAAATCATGACATGAAGCAGCCAAAAGGCGCTGAAAATCCCGAAATCATCGAGCAGCCAAGAGGCGCTTTCAATAAAAATCGCGAGAAACCGGTGCCATTTCAGGCTCTTACTGTTCGCAACGCTAGCTCAAAACCCGCCTATTGCCATTTCATGGCTCTCATTCTTCGCAACGCTACTTTAAAACCCGCCTATTGCCATTCCATGGCTATCATACGTAATATTTTTTTTTTTCTTTTCACCCCGCTAAAAATATATTTACATTGTCACTCACTGCTAAAACTATGTTTCGGGAAGCAGCAATATGCTGCCACATTACATATACATGCCCATTTGTATTTTACCTGCCGTTTATCAGGGTAATTGCTATTATATGGTGTCGTCAAAATAAACGAATTTTAAAAAAAAAATACGTAATATTATTTAATAAACAATCGCGTACTGCCATTTCGAGGCTTTCATTGTTCGCAACGCTACTTCAAAACCCGCCTACTGCCATTCCGGGGGCTCTCAGAATTCGCAACACTACCTATCCGGAAAAAAAGAAGCTATCGTTGGGAGCAGGCCTCCTGAGGCACTCCATGGGGAGTTGCATTTTTGCAACTCCAATTGCTGAGTCTCTGACTCAGCAGATGCGCATCTCTCAGCTGCTTTTGTATTTCGCAACGCTAGTTTCGCGATTGTTCAAAAGAAAACCGCGTATTATTCATATTTCGCAACACAAATTTAGAATTTATTAAGAGCAAACTCCCGGACACCCATTTCAGGTGCTAAATCGTGATGCTATACTCTATAAATTATTAAGAAAATACTAATTCGAAATATTCTATAAGATACTAAAACAAACTCCCGTGCTCCTTGATCAAGGGCTATGTCGCAACTCTACTTTAACAATTAATTATTCAAAGACAAACCGGGCACTTTTCGTGCTTTATATCGCAACGCTACTTTAAAGAATTACTGTTCAAAGAAAAACCGGTCACTTTTCGTGCTTCAATTCGCAACGCTACTTCTAAACATCTAATTAAAGCAAGCTCCCGTTCGCCATCTCGGGCGATATCTCTCGCAACTCTATCTCTAATTTAATATAATATTCTAAAAATTAAAAAACCGAGTATATTCATATCGCAACACTAACAACTACCAATTAATTCGAACAAACCCGTGGGTACCATCCGTGGTGACCTTAATTTCGCAACACTAACGAGCAAGGTATACGTAACTCTAATTTCGCAATGAAAAACCGCATGCAGCCAAGATGCGCTCGTTGGACGGGAATGTTACATCCGTCAGAGGACAAATACAGAAAGCGAGCACAGTGAATTAACAAATACTAATAATGACTTTCCATTCTAGAACCCAAAACGGATTCGAGGATGAAAAGCCATTCGCTGCAGCCCTCTTCGTGCCAGTTTGTCGGGCCTCTTCGGCACTTGTTAGCCACTTCTTCTGCCGCTAGAGAATGCTCGAATACTTTGCACCAATAATAGTCTTACTATTATTAAATTCAACAGTGAAAACCACACCACGAGCGTGCAGAGCGTATTCGCTGCTCGTGTAGCACAGTTTTCATAAAAAAAGGCAAAGTATTCGAACATCGCACCGGGAGTTTCACCACGTGCGCAAAAAATTTACAAACTAGAAACTACGGTCAAAAAGAGGGGGACACTCGGTTTGACCGTAGTTTGATCCCAGGTCCAGGCATATCACTTTTACCCGACCTACACAGAGAATGTGATATCCTGAATTCCTGGCCCTTCCTGCTTATATTTAACTCACATTCAAGAACGGTATGCTACCTACGTATCTAAAACCTATATTTAAAAATGCAAATCGCGACACAAATCACACAAACACACATCACTCCACGGTTCTCAATCAGGAACCAATGTGCATGGGCCTGAACTAGAGAGGACTCCCCGGGGTTCCTCCGACACCCGAGTTCGCAAACAACATTCATACTCTAAAATGTACGTACCAATTTCCTGAAATCGACTGACAAGGGTGGCGACCATTGCGTTACTTCATTATAATACTCTATCGCGATTTGACAGGTTTATTGTTCGCGACTAAAGTGAACAACAGCCGCGGAACGGAACGTTGGTTCGCTCCCGAATGGAAGCGGCGCGCGAGGACAGGGACTGAGGCGACTGGTCCGATGCACGTTCGGAAGCACGTGGAGGAAAGAAAACTCCCTTACACCAAAACTCGCTTTATTCCGTCTCAAATCAACAAACACAAACACTTGGGTTTTAACGAGGGACAATATCGCGAATCTACGAATAAAAATACGGGTCGCGAAGGCGGACCGCGTGAACAATAATTGCGAAAGCAACTGAACAAAAAGAGATGACTCTCAACGCGCGATGCGTAGTTTATCGCGGCACAGTAGAAAGAAGAGTGAAGCGCGGAACAGGTGCGTTCGCTTGTTCGCGTTACAATTCAGAAAAGAGGGCGCTGAAGTTAGCATAATCGCGAATAGGAGCAGCGAAAGGGCCACGTGGGCCGTGCGTCACAAGGATATAATTGGCTCCCGGGCATCACGCGATGTGACGAGTTCGACATACGAAGACATGGAGATGACCAGTCTTCCTGGACTTCAACGGAAGTACCAGGACCGACTCGTGTGAGCCGAGAGCCCCTCCCTGTGGCGCACAACCCACTGCCAACCCCGAACATGCCGCCCACCTCGAAACAACGGTTTCGATGAACGACTAGAGATGCGAAGGAATCTAGGACATAAATTGAACAGTCCAACCGCCCACCGTGGCGGTGCCAGGACGAGATGGGAAACAAAAAAAATAAGTAGAAGTCGCGCGTCTTCTCAGAGGCGCGATGCGGTACTCGCATGTACAAGCATCGAAGCGGCCGCCCACCACAAGGGTGCCAGGGCGGAGCGCGAACAAAAGGGAGACTGTTGTAAGTAGCAGTTACGCAAAATTAATACAATGATATGGCATGAATAACAGGAAACAAACACAAGCTAGCGCATGACAATAAGTACCTTATATCTAGACTTAACTTAACGATGGCCGGAACGGCTCGAAATATCATTAATGCTGGGGGGTTCTTATCAACTAACGCCGTTATCCATTAGGATAAGTAAAGAAAATACATCGAAAGGTCTTAAATCTAGGAACACAAGCACGTCGCAGAAAAACATTCCCAGTGCCGGTAGGGGGGAGGAACGAGAGTAAAACAATGCACACACGCGAGTAACGCAGTCATGGAGGCGTCGGAGAATCTTTAGATGCACTCCAGATAGGTAACAAACACAGTTTGCCGATCGGCCGCTTATACTCCGCACGAGCAGTTTTGATAGTAACGACGCGCGTAACACTGTCGGGACCCGGGTGAACCTGAACGACGCGGCCGAGCTCCCACTTCGCTGGCGGAAGACTGGAGTTCCGGAGGAGAACCATGCGACCGACCTGGACGGGGGGTTGATCGGTACGCCACTTAGTCCGTTGCTGTAACGTATTGACGTAGTCGGATTGCCAAATGCGCCAAAACCGCTCATTCATTTGGCGGACGAGCTGCCAACGCGAGAGACGATTCTCGGTCAGGTCAAGGATGGACGGTTCCGGGGGCACGACGATCGCGGCACCGATCGTGAAATGACCGGGAGTAAGGCACTCGAGGTCATCGAGTGTGTCGAATAAGGGACACTGCGGCCTAGAATTCAGACAGGCTTCGATTCGGCATAAGAGGGTGGACAATTCCTCGAAGGTTAGCGTCCGGTCTCCAACAACACGAGAGAGATGAGTTTTCACACTCCGGACTCCAGCCTCCCACAGACCACCGAAGTGAGGAGCCGAGGGAGGAATGAAGTGCCAAGAGATGCGATCAGACACCGTCGAATTGAGGAAGTCCGGATCACGAAGGGCCGCGCGGTACGCTTTGGTCATTTCACGATCGGCACCGACGAAGGTCGTCCCGTTATCCGAGTACATAGCTTCGGGGATGCCGCGACGAGAACAGAACCGAGAAAATGCACCAATGAATGCCTCGGAGGAATAATCGCTTACTAACTCGAGGTGAATGGCTTTCGAGGTCAGACAAACGAACAACGCGATATATGCCTTGCGAGACCTTGCTCCGCGACCAGGTGAGGAACGAATCCACACGGGACCTGCGTAATCAACTCCTGAGTGTAGAAAACTCCGGAAGGTGGGAGTCACCCGGACACGAGGGAGGTCACCCATGAGCTGACGAGGAACCGCCGCACGTTCACGAGTACATGGGACACAATGATGAATGATGCGACAGACGATTCCACGCGCGCGGAGAAGCCAGTACTCCCGCCGCAGGATGCTGAGCGTCAGCTGCGGTCCCGAATGCAGCGCTCGTTGATGGACATGGAGAAGGAGGAGGTCAACGAGCGGATGGGCAGACAGGAGGATTGGGTGGCGGGACTCGAAGGACATTGGAGCATGTCTTAAGCGGCCTCCAACCCGAATAAGGTTATCGGATGATACGAAAGGACGGAGGGAAAGAAGAGGATGCTTAGGAGGGAGTTCCTTTCTAGACGAGAGAAGGTGAAATTCCGCTGGAAAAACTTCACGTTGGATACAGCGCAACCAGAAACAACGAGAACAATTATACTCCTCGGCCGTGACGTGAACACTACCGATAGGGGTTTGGACCATGTCTTTTCGACGGCGACATCGACTAATAAAACGAATAACAAGGGCGGTGATACGGAGTAGTCTGTCCCATGAGGAGTAGCGAACAGATAACTCCCACATGGGTGGGACAGGTGAACACTGGAGAGCGGCGGTGACCCTCTCCTCGAGATGAGAGTCAAAGTTGACGTTGGGAGGAGGGGTAGGCCAGGAGACCCGTTCCCCGCGCAACCACGGAGGGCCTCGCCACCAAAGAGAGTGATTGAGGATATCGGTGGGTAGAATTCCGCGAGACGCGACGTCGGCGAGGTTGTCGGACGTCGGAACGTACCGCCACACTGCGGATGGAACGAGTTCATGTATTCGGGCAACACGATGGGCCACGAATATTTTCCATCGCGATGGGTGCTGCGAAATCCAGTGCAGCACGACAGTAGAGTCGGACCAACAGGTGACGGGTACATTACCGAAACCCATGGACGCGACGGTGAATGAGATGAGACGAGCTAACAGCACGGCGGCATTCAACTCGAGGCGGGGTATACTCATCGGTGTCAAGGGGGCGACTTTAGACTTGCCCGCGAGCAAAGAAACAGTGATATGGTTTGATTCAGACAACACCCGGAGGTAAACAGCCGCAGCATAAGCGGAGGAGGACGCGTCGGCAAAACCATGAAGCTCAATGGATGAGACGCTCGCGGAGAGTTGCGTCCATCGAGGTATCTTGACCAGATTTAATTGGCTCAAGTTAGAGGGAAAGGCCGCCCAATCACGAAGAATGGGCGGTGGGACAGGATCGTCCCAGCCGACCTTGCTCCTCCATAGATCTTGCATAACAAGTTTGGCTTTAATGACAACGGGGGTGACCCATCCGAGGGGGTCATATAGTCGCGATATGATTGACAGAACGGCACGCTTAGTAATTGGTTCGCGGTCAAACGGCGACACAGAAAACGAAAATTCATCCCGACTGGGAGACCAGACAATGCCGAGGACCTTCAGACTTTCGTCCGCGGATAGGACCTTGTCGCATGCCAGCCCGTGATCCGACTCATCTACATCAGCGAGCAAGTGCGACGAGTTGCTTGCCCACTTCCGGAGGGTGAAGCCGCCTTTGTTCAAGAGAGAAATAGATTGTTGACGGGCGAGGCGGAGGGAATCGACGTCGTCAGCTCCGAAAAGGACATCGTCGACGTATGTGTTTAGCCGAAGAGTCTCTCGAGCAAGAGGGAAGTCATCACCGTCGTTCTCAGCGAGTTGCTGCAGAACGCGAAGCGCGAGAAAGGGCGCACAGGCCATACCATATGTTACGGTTAACAGTTGAAACTCCTTCAAGGAGGAGGAGGGTTCAGAGAGCCACAAGATTCGCTGGTAGTCGACGTCTCGCGGATCAACGAGGATCTGCCGGTACATCTTAGCGATGTCCGCGGAGTACACGTACCTCCACCGACGCCTTCGCAGGATGACCGCAGTCAGGTCCTGCTGAAGTTTTGGACCGGTTAACAAGTGATCGTTTAAAGACGTTCCGTCAGAGGTTCGACATGAGGCGTTGAAAACGACACGCAATCTGCTGGTAGCGCTGTCCGTTCGAAAGACTGGGTGGTGAGGAATGTACACAGTGGTGGAAACAGGAGAGGGAGGTAAACAAGAAACGGCGCGCATGTGGCCGAGTCGTTCATACTCACCCATGAAACTACGGTATTCGCGTTCGAGGTAGGTGTCGCGGGAAAGCCGGCGGGAGATACTACGCGCGAGTTTTTCTGCGGTTTCCCGAGAACGCCCGATCTTAATGGGGGGCCCGACCTTGAACGGAAGTCGCACAATGTAGCGACCCGACGAATCACGAGAATGAGTTTCGCGGAAGTGCGCTTCGCACTGAGCGTCACCGGGTTCCACGACCTGAGAAAGGGGCAGCTCCTCAAGCTCCCAGAATCTCCTTACTTCCTCGTCGAGAGAGGGGGTGGTGAAGCAGTGGTACGCCAGGACGCACCGCGGAGTGTCTCGCATGAAGTCCCATTCCTGGTCGTCGGGGACAGGACAGATTGGAGGCTCACGAGGGCCAGTAATGACCCATCCGAAAATCGTCTCCTGCGCGACAGGCTCGCCCCTATTGCCTTTACGAACACCGGTCAACAAAACGTCGTTATAGAGATCGGCGCCAATGATTAAATCGATCCGATGGGAGGAAGCCGGATCATCGTCCGCCCACGTCAGGTCGGCTAAGTGACTAACAAGGAGAGTGCAAGGTCTTCTGGACACGGATTTGGTTCAAATTTTGTAGGATGGTAGATTTAGTTTCCCTGTTGATGAAGATATATGGTTATAGGCGCCACTACTCAATAATTGTTTAGATATTTGCAATTGAATGCAATTCACTCGTTAAATTCAGTTCTGTAGCACACGATATACGTAATAGGTTAGCGTAGCAGCAACGGATCGGTGTTCCGCGTCGGTAGAGCCGGGTTCGAGTCCGTGGCGGGTGAAAAATTTTTTTTTTTTATGTCTATTTTTACACATAAAGATACATAATGGAGTTCAAATAAATTGGAAATGAAATGTCTTTAATGACTAGAAACCATATAAGAGATTTATTTGTCATTATCATTCGTATAAATACAGAATAAGCAGTCTTTGGCTTTTAACCGATGAAGGCGACAAGTGAAATCGTCACTTGTCAAGTGAATCGTCAAGTGAAAAACTTCCTAAAAAAAATCCAGAACTGATATCACCTGTCAGTAGTGGATCCTGAGCGAGAAATATCAACCAGGGAAGATGCTATTAAATTACATTGGCTCATCCACAACCAGTTGTGCGCACCAATTTTCGTGCCCATGTTAAAGTACGCCTGGTTTGCATCAGGTTTGTCGACGGAAAGAGAGGTATTTGAAAACGTCAACGAAGTCTGTTTTCCGCAAGAAATACAAAGCAGCAGATGCCTATGCAACAATACTGCACTAATTCAATGCGCAAGATGCTTCTCGAAATTATGTTTCATTTGCTTTTATGACAAGTTTCACCGTTGTACGGACAATGAGGGGTGAGAAGCTAGTCATATTTTTATACTAATTCTGTTAATCTCATAAATGTTTTATTTATTGTTTCCTTTCACAATTTATTGTTTCCAGGCACGATTAACTGGCAGTTGAAGGGCTTTCTCCTATTCTTCCTGCGAAATACTTTTATTATTTTGTAATAAATATTATTCTGTAATTATACGAATGATAATGACAAATAAATCTCTTATATGGTTTCTAGTCATTAAAGACATTTCATTTCCAATTTATTTGAACTCCATTATGTATCTTTATGTGTAAAAATAGATACAAAAAAAAAAGTTTTTAACCCGCCACGGACTCGAACCCGGCTCTACCGACGCGGAACACCGATCCGTAGCTGCTACGCTAAACCTATTACGCATATCGTGTGCTACAGAACTGAATTTAACGAATAAATTGCATCTTCAATTGCAAATATCTAAACAATTATTGAGTAGTGGCGCCTATAACCATATATCTTCATCAACAGGGAAACTAAATCTACCATCCTACAAAATTTGAACCAAATCCGTGTCCAGAAGACCTTGCACTCTCCTTGTAAGACACGCCGCGGGTGGTAATTGTTTAGGCGAATACGCAGTTAGGGCGTCGAGTACAAGTGCCACAGTGGAAAAGACGGGGCCAGTGCGAGCTCGGTGCGCAACGGCCAGATGGACGGCGTGACGTGCCGTGCCGGAGGGTGTACAAGCAATCCCGTGTAAAGGGGTCGGTAAACGAATTCGGTCTGCTCTTAGAATTTGAGCCAAATGCTCACTCACGAAGGTGAGTTCAGATCCGGGGTCAACAAGGGCACGAAACACAGCAGCACGTCCTCCGAGAACTCCGGCCAAAAGATAGGCAGTGCCAAGAACCATCGCACGGCGCTTTCGAACACCAACTGAAACTTGCAATGCCGTTGCGTCATTTGCCGCGGTGGGGGCGGGCTGATCGGGTGACTGAAGCGCGGGACGGTTGACGTTTACGACCCGCGACGAACCATGCAAAGAGGTGTGGTGCCGCTGACGACACTCCTGACACGTGAATTTGCTTGTACACTCGGAAAGAGAATGACGGGTGCTCATACAATTGAGAAAGCGCTTGAACCGGACAGCTATTTCGCGACGCTCGGACGCGGATACACGAAGATAGCGCGGGCATGCTTGCAAGAAGTGGGCAGATTTACATAGCGGGCAGCTACCCTTCGTGGACGACGGGGTGGTGGCAACGTGAACACGAGAAACGGGCAATTTGGAAGGGGGTTGGTGCGTCGCAGGGGAACACTCCTGCAGCGCACAGACTCGCGATGATACGAATGCTTCTAAGTCCTTATAGCTAGGCAAATCGTTACCGTCGCTCGCGCGGTGCGCCCAGGCATTTCGCGTGACAGGGTCGGTTTTCTGAGCCACGACATGAGTGAACACGTCGTCCAGAAGGGTCGCGTCATCTCTGCACATCCTTTTTAGAGCCGCAATTATACTACTCGCTCGGTCAATTAAGAGCTGTGAGTCGTTCGCGTTTTCTCGCGAAACGGATGGGATCGCGAAAAAATCGGTGACTAATTTAGTTAACAAGCGTCGCTTTTTCTCAAACCGCGCCGTTAACGCGTTCCACGCTACCTGAAAGTTATCTGCGGTGATAGCTAGGTGTTTAATGCAATCGTGCGCGGAGTGGCTTACGCTTGATGTTAGGTAGTGCATCTTGGTGAAGTCCGAGATGTCCTTATTATCCCGCACCAACGTACAGAACTTGTCGCGGAACGACTCCCACTCTTCTATCCTCCCGTCGAACGGTGTCAGTCGGATCGGTGGAAGGGGAACCATAGGGGGAGCAGGACTGCTCCGGCACGACGATGAGTTCATGGCAGGTGGGGATGTTGGAGAAGGGGGCTCCAAACTTTCCAATGCCTCGTTCATGACGTCGAGGGCGCTGCTGTATGCTTCCTCGACCACAGAGAAATGGTCGTCCTCGAAATGTTCAACCTGGGCTTGCTGGTCGGCAGGGCACAGCAGAACGTAGGAAACGTGGCCATCTTGGAACTTTTCCCACGTGGTGGTCAGATTCGAGATTCGGGATCGAATCTTGGCGGGCGTGAGAGTGGCTTCGCCGGCCTTTTTAAAGTTCACCAGGGCCTTCTCAATTACCCCTCGCAGCATTTGCTGTTTCACACGAATGTCCTCCATGCTTCGCACAGTTACACCAGTCTGACAGAAGTTCGTAACACCTCGCGCACTATCCGGGTCGAAGGACCAAATTTATGTTCGCGACTAAAGTGAACAACAGCCGCGGAACGGAACGTTGGTTCGCTCCCGAATGGAAGCGGCGCGCGAGGACAGGGACTGAGGCGACTGGTCCGATGCACGTTCGGAAGCACGTGGAGGAAAGAAAACTCCCTTACACCAAAACTCGCTTTATTCCGTCTCAAATCAACAAACACAAACACTTGGGTTTTAACGAGGGACAATATCGCGAATCTACGAATAAAAATACGGGTCGCGAAGGCGGACCGCGTGAACAATAATTGCGAAAGCAACTGAACAAAAAGAGATGACTCTCAACGCGCGATGCGTAGTTTATCGCGGCACAGTAGAAAGAAGAGTGAAGCGCGGAACAGGTGCGTTCGCTTGTTCGCGTTACAATTCAGAAAAGAGGGCGCTGAAGTTAGCATAATCGCGAATAGGAGCAGCGAAAAGGCCACGTGGGCCGTGCGTCACAAGGATATAATTGGCTCCCGGGCATCACGCGATGTGACGAGTTCGACATACGAAGACATGGAGATGACCAGTCTTCCTGGACTTTAACGGAAGTACCAGGACCGAATCGTGTGAGCCGAGAGCCCCTCCCTGTGGCGCACAACCCACTGCCAACCCCGAACATTTATAGAATTATAAATATTTGACATTGTATCGTTTGATATTTGAGGCAATGTATATGGCATATGTTGCACAGATAGAGAGAATTTCATCATTGGCATGCCATATACATCGATGAGTTGTAGTAAGAGTGAAAAGGAGAATAAGGCAAAATATATTGTTGAAGGTTGTATAAATTATTTTATGATACGAGAAAATTTCAAGCGACGCAAGATCCACAGCCTAACACACATCACACACATGTGGAAATTACGTCGTGCACGATTCGCCACCGCAATGTCAGTCGCTGATTTTTAAAAAAAAGGCCGTGCCCACCGCCTTTACCCATTCGAAGTGCACCTGGGCACTCGAATGAGTTCGGGCTTAAAGTGAACACGGCAGAACTTTGTACTCACTGCGTATTTTTGCTGAAAATCCTAGCTAAGAGGATGATTAGAAGAATTCTAACGGTCTGATTTATGAAAAATTGCAGCAAGTGACTCGAATTTGATATTTAATCAAGCAAATGACTCGACTTTTATATTTATTTAAGCAAGTGACTCGACTTTCATATTTGTTCAAGCAAAGAGAATTTTAATTGAAAAAGTGAACTCTATAGAAGCAAAATACTCTACTTTATATATTTGTAAATATGCAAAATTTACTTTGAATTGAAAATGAATATTAAAAACCGGGAGATCTCGTCATCAGGGGAAGAATTTTAACAGGGAAATGTATTAACTGTCACTCTGACTTCGAGATCTACCCATCGCGAATTGCCTTCTTGTAGATAATACAATAATTGTTATTGAAACGACGCGAAACAAATTTACAAACTTCCGAAATTTCGTCAATCAAAAGCACAAATCGAGCGATCTATTTTAAAACATAAATCGTCTCGAAGAAAGCAATTAGCCGCGATCTTATAACAAATTTTGTTATAAGAATATTTTTCCAGTGAATATAAAGAACGCACAATACTCGTCAACTGTTCATTTGTGTTGATAAATTCGCAACGCTAACTGTAAATTTCATGATTACATTCATGTAAATAATGCAAAAATCGCGCTACAAGAAGGCCCTGTCCTAAGCTACGATATACATGACAGTACACAAGGAAAATATATAACAGTTTCTACTCACGAGTAATTTTTAAATTACTCGTGTTCACTATGCTCGCTTTATAGTACAATACAACCAATCTCCAGTGCCGCTTCGGACCTTTCGTCCTACGGCATGGTTTGGAGACCGGAGGGACAGTTAAAGTTTTTGACTCACCAGAGTCGAGACACCAGAATACCATTGGTTACCTTAGAATCTCTGCCGCTGCTGTCTCTGCCAGTGTTGTCTCCGCCGCTGTTATCAAGGTTGTCCTCAGGTCATCTCAAGGAATGTCCAAGGTCTAAACAAAACAAAGCATTTCGCATTGCAAGAGGCACCGTTCGTAGAACGTTAAACTGCGTTCCGTTCCGATTTTACAAAGAAAGCTAATTGAATTTTGAAAACAGCGGATGAAGAAAAGTCGTAATTATATATCAAGAAACGTTAAGAGTAGATCGTAAGAATGATTAGTGTATGAATGATTTTCAGAATTGAGAATTCAAGGAGAAGTTATATATCGAACTATGTATCGAAACTTTCCGACAAGTACGTAGAAATAAAACATCTCTGTGTTTACGTTACTCACCTTCAAGGCGGAAGGTGCATCGCAGTTTCATAGGGTACAGCGATGCCTCACGAATTCGAGCAAAGTCTGTAACAAAAATAAGATGCACATCTTAAATACCTATTCCCTGAAAATTTCATGTCGGGGAATTTTTAATTTTTATTTATTTTATTGGTAGAACATACAATGTAAGGGTATGGAAATTTGATATAAAACTTGTAAGGACGTTTTGGAGAAAATTTTCAAGTAGCAACTGAAACTTGGGGAAAAATTGCGGGGTACATGCGAATTAAAATTTCAGCTCACCTATAAAAGATTTGCCCTTCGCCTGGGAGTGATTGTCGCCGTTCAACCATCCCGTCATTTGACTGTTCTGTAACAAAAAAATTAACATTTTCATTAGTATAAGCCATCTTTGTATTTCTCGACTGTGAATTTTTATTTCTCGATCATGTGATACTTACTTTTTAAATTCGTGAAGCCTTGCCCGATGGAAATCCTTTCCACAGCTGCTCCTGTTGCACTGACTCTACTTCCGGCGCGGTATAATTGAAAAAAAGACAATTTGCGACAGAGAATTATTTTCGGCGAACAATTTGACTCTACTTTCGCGTGAAGTTATAAATTTAAGTGTATAATATGAAATACGAAGCAAACACTGACTCTACTTTCGCGTAAAGTTATAAATTGAAGTGTATAATATGAAATACGAAGCAAACACTGACTCTACTTTCGCGTAAAATTACTAGAAATTTAACACTTATTAAAGTATATATAAAATGCGAAACAAACACTCCAGCGATGCCTCACGAATTCGGACAAAGTCTGTAACAAAAATAAAACGCAAAATATAAAATATTTGCTCTCTGAAAACTTGAAAATTCAGCTAATTTTTTATTTAGCATAAAAATGTTGCAAGTATTCTATGAGAACTGCAAAAGCTAATTAATACTTTATTTACGTTAATTAAATTGATGGAGAGAACGAAGTTAAATTTGCAAGGGAATTGGCAAATATCAAAGTTATGACGTGTGTACGGAATAAAATTTCAACTTACCTTCACAGACTTTGCCCATCGCCAAGGAATGATTGTCGCTGCTCAACCATCCCGTCATTTGACTGTTCTGTAACAAACAAATTAACATTTTGGTTAGTTTATATACATATTTTTTAATTAAAAAATTTCATTTCTCGAGCATCTTATACTTACTTTTAAAATTCGTGAAGCCTTGCCCGATGGAAGTCCTTTCCACAGCTGCTGCTCGATGGACTGTCTCTACTTCCGGTACGATCAATTTAAATAATATAAGGAAGCTACCGCGACCGAGAATCATTTCCGGCGAACAATTTTGACTCTACTTTCGCGGAGAAAAGAATTCTTAATATTTTTAATAATTATTCAAAAGATATTAATAATTATAATAGCGGGTTGCAAACACTGACTCTATGTCGCGTGAATTTGTTATAAATTGAAAAAATATTGAGTAATAAATATATACAGATATAAATATTAATATAATACGAAACAAGCACTGACTCTAGACCGCAATGCGCTCGGCCCCAAATTTTGCTGAAAATAAAAGGGTGGGGTGGGGAACACAAGAAAATCAAACAACCATGTTTTTCTTTTTCATATCAAATCAAGTGCTTGCTTCAAGAAATACTACTTAAAAATTATGTCTTACTCATTGATTCGTCATGTTCTTTGTGTAATACAATACACTATTAATTAAATGTATAAACAATAAATACTGCGAGCTGCCACTGTTAAAGTTATAAGATTAGTCATGCTTATTCCCTATTACATATGAACACTAACCCCCTTCGATAAATTCACGAAAATCTTTATAGAAATTACGGACGAATCTAACGCAGGACCTTAACACCCTACATCGGCAAATACGATTTTTATTTACTTCTATACTTATGCCCTGAAACCTATGTAAATCCATTGCAGCGTCTCAAAACGGAAGGATAAGTCGTAACATGTAAATACCAAGTAAAAACGAATCGCGATTTATTTGTAGCATAGAATTGTAGCCGTCGAAATTTAACACCGCGAATTGGTAAACACTGTCAGAATAAGGAGCAGCTTTCTTGGAAGTCGACTATCGTATTGTAAATATTGACTGAATACTCGTATATTGTAAGAGGTTTCAAATAATCCCGAAAGATTTCAATCGTTGCATGTTTCCGTAGAACCGTATTAATTCGTAGAAATGTAAATTCTATTCGTCGGATGTTCGACTCGATATCAATTAATATGAATATTGTATAAATTCAAACAAAATATCGCGAAGACCCGAAGTAAATGAAAATGTTACTTGCGTATGGCGTCGTAATATCTTACGTTTTGTTGCTCCACCGTGCACGTGTCCGATCGTGCCAGCCCGGAAGGTCATTCAAAGGATACTCCGAGTCCTGCAAGCACACACGAGTAAACTATTAAATAACTGCGAAAAAGTACAATAATTCCGTATAATCACGTTTCAGAGCAACAATAATCGCGGTCTTCGTCAATAAAATCGAAATACGAAGCTATAGAAGAAGTACTAATGTTGTAGACGAGAAAAGCACCGCGTAAATGTCGCGAGAGGTCAGTGACGTCACCAATTGCGTCGTAATTATTTCGCGATTGTTACTAAATTCGTAATTATTATTGTCCAAATTGATTGATATGGTACAGCAGAAGACTATTACGTAGTAGATAAACAAGTGAACTATTTTTTAGCGGTCGGTAAACGAGGGCGATGTAAAAGAAAAGGTACTCACAGTGGATACGTGTTAACGGTTCCAAGTCCGGAGAGAGAAAGAGGTAGGTGACCGCTCAGGTAGGAGTGGGGATAGCTCGCGGCGGCTTGGTTGCCGCTCGGTGGGGGAAAAGCGAGCCAATCAGAATACGGCTGCATGTCACGCGCTACAAGGCCTATCCTCTAGCGCGCCAAAACCAGAGATTTTGAGAAATTTCAAACAAAGAATTATAATATCTCGAAATAAGAGATTTGAGCATGAATTATTAAAATAGTTATTAAGTAGAAAGATCTCCACCGGTAATATGTAGAAGATATATCGTTTAGAGCAGAGAAACGAATCTTTTTACTTATATAAATAACAAGAAGTTATTCTTTACGTGATAATATAGTATTAATGTTCAATGACGATATAAATCAATATTAGAATTTAAAACAATTTGGGTACCAAAACCGTGAGAGCCGATCACATAACTTCAAAAATAACAAAAGGTCTGCCTTCTTTCACTTTGTCTTTAAGTTTGTGGCTTTCTCATGAAGACCATATTTATAATGTTTCCAATTTACATTCGCAGAATAAGAGCATTATGGAGTCAGTTTATTATGCTATATGTACGAGTGAATGAACAACCGAAACAATAGAGACAGCATGATCGCACGAGCAACAGTGATAAAGAGAAAACATCTGACCACCGTTGACTCATCTCCAATGCGAGGCTTAACTTCTACTTAATCGCGTAATCTTAAAGCTACCTTAAACGAAAATTCTTCACCGGCCCAGTCAGAGGGTCTGGCTTACACCGACACAGTGCCCCCCCATCGGACGGTATGAAGCACATATGTCAGATAAGCACATATGTCAAGACACTCGTCG